>LR812534.1:28257807-28622349 GCA_903798195.1 Danio kyathit
AAAAAAAGGTTGACATATTAAGTGATTAAACTATTAAATCATTTTCTCAGTGTTTTACTGCCATCATGCGGGCAAAAAATAAATAGGCTTGCTCCTATTTTGTGATGCAGTCAAAACAGACGTGTCAAAGGATGGACTTGAATATTAAGAAATTTCTCACCTGAAGTGGAGGAGCTGTTGAGCAGGAGGGCCTGTTTGGAGCTTGAGTTTCTAAATTTTCATAAATCATTTCATTCTGATTTTCATATATCCGTTTTTCATCTCCTTTAGTATCCGAGAAATTAATCATTTCTTCAAAGCTTATATCCTACAAAAAAGTTTTTCTGACATTACAACATATAGCATTACGTGAAAGAATGTCTAGCAGTAAAAATATACTCATGGATCCTTCCATACAACGAATACACCCCAATCAGATGAGACCCTTACATGTACAGCATGTTTGTAATGTGTCACTTGAAATCAGACTCAACGTTTTAAATGAGGTATTTTATAATGTAAGATTAAATTGGCTTTTCTGAGAAAACAACAATGGAAAGTTACTCACAAGCTCCTGTCCTCTTTGTGCTGCAGCTTAAATACAAAAAACAGTGAGTTTGAGACTGAGAGAAATATGACTGAATCATCTGTGGTGGTGTGAATAGATAGTCTGAAATCTTGTTTACAGTAAGATGGACATTATCAAGTTCAGTCTTGTTTAATATAATGTAGACAGTTATTATACAGTTAAATCATAATCAAGAATTATACAATAAAGAACAAACATACCTCCACTTGCTTTATCCTTTTTCTGAAAGTTTGGTTTTGGACTGTTGTGTAAAGACAAAGATATTTTGTTATAATGATGTCAGAAATAAACAGCTTATAAGAGATCTTATAACATCTTCTCTAAGATAACAATATTTTATTATTTATTTAATAATGATCACAAAAAAAACATATTGAACGTATTAATTAATGATGAGTTGGCATAGGTGCAAGTGGGTGTTTACAACAAAGTAAAATCTTTTTAAGGGCGACTCAATTTATCTAGACAGCTTTGCTCTTAGGGCTCCACAAAACTTTCTTGTTTTGGGGATTGAGCAACCTATTCTGGAGTCTCCCCCAAAAAATGTGGAATGAGGTTAATTATTATTAGGGCTGTCCCCAACTAAAGATTTTCTTAGTCAACCAGTAGCTGATGGTCAACTACTCATTTGAATTAGGCCTACTTAAGGGAATACATGGGGAAACTGTTTGGGTTTACGGGCTGAGAAAGAATGTCATTTGTAAGATTTTTATGTTGTACAGAAATACTATATTGGCTCAGTGGTTAGAACTGTCGCCTCACAGCAAGAAGGTCACTTGTTCAAGTCCTGGCTGGGCCAGTTGGCATTTCTGTGTGGAGTTAGCATGTTCTCCCCATGTTGGCGTGGGTTTCCTCCGGGTGCTGCCATTTCCCCTATAGTCCAAAGACATGCGCTATAGGTGAACTGAATAAAGTAAATTGGCCGTAGTGTGTGAATGAGAGTGTGTATGGATGTTTCCCAGTACTGGGTTGCAGCTGGAAGGGCATCCGCTGTGTAAAACATATGCTGGATAAGTTGGTGGTTCATTCCACCGTGGAGACTCCTGAGGGACTACGCCGAAGGAAAATGAATGAATGAATGAAATACGATATTAATAAGCATTAAATTTGACATTAAGAACTTGCTCATGCATAAAATAACACAGACACATGATATGATTATGAATGTGTCAGGCAAAACGGCATGGAGCTTTGATGGATATTTGTAATATATTAATGAAATAAAAGGTTACATTCACAGAAATTACAACTTTTGAACTTGCTAAGAATAAATAAGTAAATAAACTGAAACAAATATACTGTATTACAAAGTGATAGCGGCGACGCGGTGGCGCAGTGGGTAGCACGTTTGCCTCACAGCAAGAAGGTCGCTGGTTCGAGCCTTGGCTGGGTCAGTTGGCATTTCTGTGTGGAAATTGCATATTCTCCCCGTGTTCACGTGGGTTTCCTCCGGGTGGCCCGGTTATTTCCCCACATGTCCAAAGACATGTGGTACAAGTGAATTGGGTATGCTAAAATTGACCGTAGTGTATGATTGTGTAAATAAGTGTGTGTTTCCCAGTGATGGGTTGTGGCTAGAAGGGTGTCCACTGCATGAAACATGTGCTGGATAAGTTGGTAGTTCATTCCGCTGTGGCGACCCCGATTAAAAAAGGGACTAAGCCGAAAAGAAAATGAATGAATGAATCTTTGATAGCCTAGTAGACCTTTGAGGAAAGTCACATGAAAACATTTTGAACAAAATAGTCAAAAGCAAATCATAATATCATTAAAATATCAATAGAATAGTCAAAAAACCTTTCCTTAGCTATAAAATATTTGTCAAATATATAAATAAACTATATTAAACACAACAAATATACAGAAAGCTGAAAAGGCTTAAGAGAAATGATGTTGAAAACTGCAAACAGTCATTCCAAAGGACGAGCTTTAAAATTAAACATCAAATGAAAAAAAAAACACTGTTCATGGACAATGATAACTGCCACTAAGGCTATGACGAGCCTTAAAATGAATCAGTGAATGAAAAACAAGTTTTTGTTTTAACATGTTTCCAAAAAAACAAAAAATAGCATTAAAATTCATTCATTCATTCATTTTCTTTTGGCTTAGTCCCTTTATTAATCTGGGGTTGCCACAGCAGAATGAACCGCCAACTTATCCAGCACATGTTTTACCCAGCGGATGCCCTTCCAACAGTCATAAACATAACAAAAGGGGTACATTTGAATAATATACAAGAGTAAAATGACTCACATTTTGTTGTTTTTTGTAAAATAGACAATCAGACCACAAATGCCTGACACTGCCACTGAAACACCAATGGCAATCCCAACTACTGCTCCGGTTGACAGCCCTCCACCTCCAACTGGATACAAAAAACAACAGGCAAGGTCACACAACACTAAATGTAATGCACTTTGATCTTTATTTAAAAACTTTTAACAAAAGAAATATAAAAGTTAAAACAGCTCAAGGTTATTGAATAGAATATTTTTAAAGTAATGGAATTGTTGGTAAGTTTCTGGCTACCTTGAATGCGTAAAACATGTCTTATTGATTCATTTCTGTTTGTGACTCTATTAAAGGCTGTACAGATGTATTCTCCACTGTCTGTGAAGTCGGTCTTATCAATGGTGTATTTGTCTGTGGTCACACCAGTGTCTGACCCATTAAACGTCCAGCTGAATGAAGCAGAAGGTTCAGAATTTGCAGAACAAGACAAAAACACTTGAACCCCTAAATCCACCACATCTGGACCCTTAATTAAAACATCATCGGGTCCATCTAGAACACAGACAAGAGACTCACTGTTAGAGGAACAAACTGAGCTGAAGAATGTCTCGATTACATTAGATCTAATGTTGAAATGTTTCACACTCACAGTTGATGATCAGGGTGAGTTTTGCCGTCTCAGAGCTGACAGGGTTACTGTATGTACACTGATATTCTCCAGTGTCTGATCTCTGCAATGGACTAATGGACACTGATCTGTTATCAGAAGAGAAGATGATGCTGTTGTTAGGAGACAGAGGACTATTATCTTTCCTCCACTGCACAGAGGTGATGGTGCCACTTCCCTCAGAGGTGATGTTAGCAGATGATTCATCTTCAATTAAGGTTTCTTCTGGACCAGTAAGCTTGACATTTGTTATGTTTTCTGTGTGAGAGAGAGGAATTCACAAAAAATAAACAAAAAAATTATTCACAAAAAAAAAGTAAGAGATGGAAAAAATAATAGCAAGACTTTGTTAATTGCTTAAAGCCTAGTTCACACTACAGGATTTTAAGCATCAGCAGATCGCTGTGCAGTTTACGCTACATGACTTGATTTTGTGTCTTTTAAACTCTGTGGTGTTCACACTATGCGACACTATGTAAATGATCAACAAGAGGGGGGCCACACACTACATGATCTGATAACCACTTGTTCGCCAACAGTTCAGTCAACACAGCCAATGAAATTTTGAGGGAGGAGTCGTCAGAAAAAGCTGAACACTATTGGCTGCTTGTGTGCTGATTACATCACTGACAGCGTTTCAAGCTTTCAAGAGAGCATTTAAAAACATCATCAGTCAGCTGATGCATCAGCGGATCAATCACTCATCTGCAAAGTGGAAATATACACAGAGAATTTTTAATTTTTGTAATTTTATAACTCTTTGAAAGAAAAATAACATATCTATAACACTCCTAAATATCTGTGTATGTCTTTCTAACATTGTTTTTTTTTTATTACAAAACAGTAAAGAACTGAGCATTTCTGCCTTTAATTACCATATTGGTCAAAACGACTGCATGCATATCTGCTACTTATCGCTGTGACTTTATATATGCATGTATTTATTTACCTCGCAACTTCCTGCTAAAATAAACAGAACTTTCTGATAGCAAAATCATAAATTTACTTTAGATATATCTTTTAAAACAGCATATTCTGTGCTGCGAAATAGCCTAGCTCCTGTTTGAAAGTGAAAATGAAAGCGAGGCTCAGACCTTTGCATGTTCTAGTATCTTAACTAGCATATTTACAGGCTGTATTACCAAAAAAGATCATATTTTTAGGGTAATGGTGTCATAAAATATGATGACAGACTATGATGACAGACATTCAAAGCTAAATTTTAATACCTCAATAGAAGTTTTGAATGTAAATATGATGTGAGAAAGGTCAGAATGACCATTATGGTAATTCTAATAGTTACAGAATTCTAGTTCCGCTGTTAATATAGCCTACTCTCGTGTCTGTGTTAACACAGAATGAAGCGAGTGCATGGATGCCCATTCTGGCCAATCACAGATGTTTTTGTTCAGCTCCTGAACACACAGCCATTCAGCTCATGCTGATATGCTCTCTCATTGGCTGCAGCTCGTCACTACATCTGACCACACGTGGGGTCGAGTCGGCCGACTGCTCTGGAATATTCAGCTGTTACGCCTGCTGCTCACAGGATGAAGGAACGGGGTCTCAGGATTTATCAAAAGCACATATATTTATTAAAGTACACTTACGAAGATCACAGGAAGAACAGGGCTTGAAGACAAACAGCAAGACATGTAAACATCGACAATACCGGACGAGGGACTAACTGAATACAAGGACTATAAATACACAGGGGATGACGACATGATAACACACAGGTGGATGAACACAGGTGAAGGTAATGAACATAATTACATGGCGGGAATGGGAACAAAGGAACACATGGAGATGGTCACATGACGAAAACAAACACACGAGGAAGACAGGTTGTGACAGTACCCCCCCTTTAAAAGGCGCGCCCTCGCGCCTAAATAAAAGGAGGGGGTTAGAGGAGAGTCTGTGAGGGAGGAACTGGAGTGCGTGGAAAACAGGAGGAGGCCAGGGAGGAGTCACAGGAGGAAGGAGGAAGGAGCCAGGAGGTGAGTTGGAGGGCATGGAACCGAGGAGGAGGCCAGGGAGGAAGGAGGAGCCAGGAAGGGAGGTGAAGCAGGTGGAGGACCCAGGACACAGCCAGGAGGACGGCCCAGGGTGGAGTCGACGGAGGGAGGAGCCATGGAGGAGGAGTGGTCGCCGACTCCAGGGGGCCGACTGTGGGAGACCCCGCAGATGGAGGTGGAGCCCAAGGAGTCGACGGAGAGCCAGAGGGTGAAGGTGACGCTGAGGTTCCGGAAGGCCGAGGTGGAGCGGACGGCTCACCCGACCGAAGCGACGA
Source organism: Danio kyathit (assembly GCA_903798195.1). Taxonomy (NCBI): domain Eukaryota; kingdom Metazoa; phylum Chordata; class Actinopteri; order Cypriniformes; family Danionidae; genus Danio; species Danio kyathit. The sequence goes on from LR812534.1 coordinate 28,263,571, forward strand.
CACAGGTCCGGAGCTCTGGTTCAGGGGGTTCTAGGTCTGACAGCTCTGACTCTGGCTGCATAAGCAGACCTGGCAATTGATTGGCAGCCATCTTGAGAGCTAATAGTTGACTAGCAGCCATCTTGGGTGCTGGCATGGTGCTGGACTGATGAGCATCAGGTAGGCGTACAGGTCAGGCCATCGTTGATGAGGTGGTGGAGTGAAAAGCAAGCTCTGTTGCCAATGGGTGTTGCTGTTGTATGCCCCAGAGCAATGACCTGCACAAACAGAGTAGCTCTGATAGTCCTCCATGAAAAAAAAAATATCATGAGCACTAAAATCGTTAAATACATGAGGTAAATTAAGTCCTTAATGGACCTGACAGAGACTCAATAACCTCACTGCTGAATCCATATTGGCGAAGTTTTCTGTTATTAATGGGGATGTGACAACAAAATTGAGGATTCAGTTTTCTGGAAAACAGGCAATGGATGAAACAGGAGTAAACAGAACAACAGAAATAATCCCAAAAGAGTTATTCACAAACAGGCGAGGGTTAGGGCAGGCAGCAAAGGATCACAAACACAGAACAGTTCAAGATCAAAAGCAAGATGAGACAAGAAACAGGGAAAACACTCAGAAATGACATCAAAAGGTATTCAAGACTTCGCAATGGGTGATTGTGTGATGCTTAAATAGTCCAGTAAATGAGAAACAGCTGCAGCAGAGATCAAGAAGATAAGTATCAGCTGTCTCTCCATCTAATTGCAGCTGGTGTGTGGTGAGCACACTGGCGTCATTGTCCTGCAGCTGCCGTCACATCATCCAGGTGGATTCTGCACGCTGGTGGTGGTGTGGAGAGACCCCCTCATACAATTGTAAAGTACTTTAGGTGTACGGCAATGCACAATAAATGCACTATATAAATGCAAATTACTTATTTACAAATCAGTTGAATGCATTGTGGACAGTGTAGTGGGAGAGAGTATGGATTGTGAGCATTCTTCTCTGGTGACTGTGACAGAATGTGTGTGCCTCAGAAATTCTTTGTTTCATTGTCCATGTACATCATAATTGTAATGAGATGTGCTTTTAAATACAAAATAGTATTTTGTAATTTGTATTTGATAGGGTTTATGAAAGTGGCTTAATATTTTGTATCAAAATATTTTAGTGTCTTGTATTTTTGTATTTTTAAAATACTTTGTAAGAAGTCTACATTGGTGCTTTCTCTGTTTTTGCCAAGGCTTGAGATAAGACAAGAAAATTGAAGAATACTGATGAAGTTGATCAATGCTTGGAGTGTGGATGGAAATTATGCATCACATATAAAGAAAGTAACAGACAGATAGTAGGGGTAGATTCGGAAGCAGGTCAAAATAAGACAGGAGAATAAAACAAACAACATAAAAACGTCCTACAGTGGCGATTCTTACAATACTTCATTGGCTAATTCAAATACCAGTAGCTGATCTGCAGGTGCTCTTTATAGTTAATCACAAACTTTGACATAGTTAATAAGTATGAGACAAAAATATTGACTAATAATCCAGTCTACAGACTGGTCCAAAACTTCCAACTCAGGTTTTATGGCAGCAAAAACAAAGAGCTATTTTATTTAAACATTTTTTAGATATCATCACCTTAGAATTATAAGGTTCTATCAGATATTTTTGTCAAAATTGAGTTATTTACATATTCTTATTAAATGACAACTTATTTACATTTTGTGATGTTTTTTTCAGGTTGTTTACATTTTAAGACTTTTTATTTAAAAAACAAAAAAGGTTTTATCTACAAAGTCGAACTCTAGCTTGACTCTATAAGGTTCTTTCTGTGAGCCAATCAGCATTTCGAATGCACGCATGAAGACCAATTAGGATCAGCATTCTTTGTCATTCTGCTGGACTGCTCTATGGACAGCGGGAAAGACCAGAAAGAAACACAAAATCAGAGTCGACTAAATAATGCTGCACCACACAAAATTGAGAAGAAACATAAAACTTAAAAGATGTGTGTAAATGTGATGATTTAGAAGGGTTTTTTGACATTGAGATGAAATATAAAATTTTACATTGTTGAAAAAGAAACAATTATTAAAAAATGTAATATATTACATGAAATACATTTATTTGTGTATATATAGACAATGAAACATTTTTCAGTGTTTTAAAGTCTTTAAATTTGCTGTGAAGGGCAAATACTTTAATTTATGGGGCATATAATTCAATAAATATAATTCAATAGTTCATATTCATTCATTCATTTTCTTGTCGGCTTTGTCCCTTGCGGGGTCGCCACAGCGGAATGATCCGCCAACTTATCCAGCACGATTTTACGCAGCGGATGCCCTTCCAGCCACAACCCATCTCTGGGAACTTCCACACACACATTCACATTAATACACTATGGACACTATTACCCAATTCACCTGTACTGCATGTCTTTGGATTGTGGGGGAAACCGGAGCACCCGGAGGAAACCGCGAACGCAGGGAGAACATGCAAACTCCACACAGAAACGCCAACTGACCCAGCCCAGCCGAGGTTCGAACCTGCGACCCAGCGACGTTCTTGCTGTGAGGCAACAGCACTACCTACTGCGACACTGCGTTGCCCTCAATAGTTCATATAAAGTATATAATTACATAATTACATATAATTACATAAAACTAATGGCTGCACTGGACAAATAATTTAGCACATGTTTATTTGAACAAGAAAATATATTCATCCTAAAACATTAATGAAATGTCATAGAAAGTAAAAAATGTAACTTTCTTAAACATCAACATATTGTTACAATTTAAATTAAATTAATAAGCAGACTGACTGTATTTATTGAAAAGTAATGCTTCATTTAATGATCTGCCAGATAGAACCTTATAATTCCAAGCAGAAAATGACTTTTAAGAATTAGAATGTTCTATCTGTATTTGCCCTTTTTTTTTTTTACCCCAATTTGCAAATTTAAGAGAATTTTGATAATTTACATTTAGGGTCTCTGTTATGTTCATGTATGAAAGAGAACTGTTACATGCATATTGTTTACTATATGGAATGCAAATCTTTGAAGCTCAATATCTCAATCATTTAGAACGCAGACAAAACCTTATAATTCCAAGGTGATGATACGTAATTACAAACTTTTATCCTGTGTGCAATTACTGTGTCATTACATTGTAATTACATTGTAGTTACATCCAAGATAATATTTATAAATGTAAATACTTCCTTACAGTATTTGGTTATTTATAGTTGAATACGTAAATATACACAATACACATGTAATTACAAACTTAATTCCTATGTCATTACATTGTAATTACATTGCTATTGCATTGTAATTACACCCAAGATAATATTTATAAACAAATGTTTCTTTGTATATTTCATGTACAGTATTTGTGTATTTATAAATAAATATACACAGCACATATGTAATTACAAACTTTTATTTTGGATGTAATTACTATGTCATTACATTCTAATTATTATGTAATAACATTGTAATTACATTGTTTTAACATTGTAATTACATCTATGATAGTATTGTAAATGTCTTTTTGTTTATTTCATGTACAGTACAGTATGTTTTATATTGTGTATTGAAGAGTACAATTGCAAAAAACAGAAATGAATAAAACTGGAGATCTCATAAATCGAGATTTTACATTGAGTATTGAAAATTTCAATTGCAAAACATTTGAAATATAAGACTTTTAAGAGAAATAGTATAATATTCCAACTCATTATCTGCATTGAATGATTTTTACAGTGATTAAAGGGATTGTCTATAAGACAATACTTTCTGTTTGAAATTTGTACAAAATCTATACTAAAATCAAAGAGAAACACAAGTTATGATTTTTAAGTTTAGTAGAAGTGAATGAGTTGACAGAGAAGCTGACTTAAACTTGCTAAGAGAAACACTATTGCTGTCAAACATTGTTTACTTCACTAAGCCAGTTTAATGGTGAAGGGATTGATCCAATAGGCCTATTGATAAAAGGTTTGCGAAGAAATGTCATGCTCCCTTGTAAAAGTATTTTGTAGTATTTTCAAAATACAAAAACACAGTATTTTATTTTGATACATTTGTGGCTGCTGTATTTTGTAGTTTATTTTGACACTTAAAATTGAGGTATTTGGTATTTTATTTTAAAATACATTTCAATGTTATTTTGCCCATCCCTGGCTAGATTGCTGGGGATCGTAATAAAAAGTATATACATTTTAATTGATTTCCTTTGTAGCACAATAGAAACGAGTAGTTTAAAGGAATTTAAAATAAGTTTTTTCAGGAGTTTTGATGAAACTGCATTATACCAATATATATATATATATATATATATATATATATATATATATATATATATATATATATATATATATATATATATATATATATATATATATATATATATATTTCTATATTTCATAGCATAGTGACTTACTGGAAACAACAACACACAGTTTACAACAACACAAATTATCCTCATTTTATTTTTTATTAGTACTTCTGCTTTTCACTTGATCTGTTATAATATCATCCACAGATTTTAATTTGCAGCATATAGAATTGACAAAAATGACTTTTTGCATTTATAATAAGTTAAATCATTAGGCTGATGCTCAAGCATATCATGTGCACTTTCACATTTTACCACTATCAGGCCTATATAACCTCATATGATCAATAAATCATTTATAGCAAACTCACCGAACAACTGTAGTGTAGTTTCTCCTCTGAGTTGATCTCCACCAACAGGAATCACAGTTAGTATGTATGATCCAGAATCCTCCATTTTCAGGTTCCGCAGCTCCAGTGAGAGAGTGTTTTGGTCAAAACTGACTCTGTCTATGTATGCTGGGACTATTGTGGGTGATTCTGGTGTTCCTGTCAGTATATTAGTTGCTCCAAAATTCCATGTAATTTGTACATCAATCCCTATGGATGCTAAGTTTTCAGGGGTGAACATCACACTTCCTCCTATTGCCCCATAAGTCTGCTCTGGAAACTGTAGGTCTTGGCCTAAATACTCTCCTGTGGAAGGAGAAAAGATTATTACATAATAAAATACAACAAGTGTAATTATTTTGTACAGAAATTATGTAATTGCTAAATAGACTCACCAAAACATGCCACCATCCACAGAGTCCAGTATAAGCTATAAGAAGCCATCATGATCGAGCTCTGATCTGTCAAACGTTTCGTTTCAAATCATCTGAATTATTACTCCAGTTTGAGTTAATGATAAACAGCTGATACAGGAAAAAGACAGAATTATCACTGCACCACCTAGAGCTGTGTGTTAAGACTACTAAAACAGTAGACTATGCGTTATATCTCTTATCCTGCATATATTAGACCAAATAAATAAATAAAATTAGAATTTGAGATGTTTGAAGTATTTTAAAGAAATGAGGATGATTTTTACAAAGCTATATGTTTGCAGACTATTTATAGGTAAATTAAAACACTGAATAACAAACCAATAGTTTTGATAAGTCATCATTTAATTTAAGTATGCACATATCAAGTTGATGTTAAAAATAATATAATACAACAGCAGTGTATTTGAAGATCTGGAAAGCACTTTTCCAGCAGTTGAGTCTATTTTTTAAACAAATTCAAAATTCAAGATTTCAGATTCAAAGTAAAAAAAAGAAAGCATTATTAACAAAGAGCAAGTCAGTTCATTTCACTAAACTGCCTTCACTGAAGGAAAAGTAAACACAAGAGTATATAGATTTAAGCTTTGGGCTATATACAGTATGAAGTGTTACATTCTTGTTATGTTCATTGCTCTTGCACTTCAGGAAATAAACTTAAAGATTAAAATAAAATTTGGAAATACCTAGGCATAGTCAAATATTAAGAGATCGGTATATGAAAATGGCCATACCGTAACACAATTGTTTCCTTTTTGTCGTGTAAAGTCCACAAGTGTAAAACTCCTGTGAACAAAAGTCGAAGGTCATTCTGTTCATATTTGAGAGCATTCAGCTTTTACTTCTTGAATGCTGGAGATTTAAGCCTCTTTAAGGTGAGCGTGAGATGCAAAGAAGTTCATGGTTATTGTTCCCACTACCATATTGTACCGTGTAATACCACATTGCTTTGCGTGAAAGTTTTTTTTAAACTATTACAGCATTTTCGTGTTATTTTTAATTTAGGGAGAGAGAGATAAACACACACACACACACACACACACACACACACACACACACACACACACACACACACATACATACATACATATATATATATATATATATATATATATATATATATATATATATATATATATATAGTTGAAGTCAGAATTATTAGCCCCACTGTTTATTTTTTCCCTAATTTCTGTTCAACGGAGAGAAGAATTTTTACAAATGCCTACATTTAAATTTAACACATTTCTAAACATAATAGTTTTAATAACTCATCTCTAATAACTGATTCATTTTATCTTTGCCATGATGACAGTAAATAATATTTGACTAGAAATTTTTCAAGACGCTTCTATACAGCTTAAAGTGACATTTAAAGGCTTAACTAGGTTAATTAGGTTAACTAGGCAGGTTAGGGTAATTAGGCTAGTTATTGTATAATGATGGTTTGCGCTGTAGATTATGGAAAAAAATATATAGCTTAAAGTGGCTAATAATTTTGACCTTAAAATGGTTTTAAAAAATTTAAAACTGTTTTTATTCTAGCCGAAAAAAAACAATTAAGACTTTCTCCTGAAGAAAAAATATTATCAGACATACTGTGAAAATTTCCTTGCTCTGTTAAACATTATTTGGGAAATATTTAAAAAAGAAAAAACAATTCAAAGGGGGGCTAATAATTCTGACTTCAATTGTATATATATAAGTTGTATCATTAGCTTTGTGCATTATTATTTTCTTTATCTAAGATCTGTTTATTTGCTGAAAATTTGACATTTTACTTTCTATTCTTCTTTTTTTAATAACGACCTTTTTGGTGAAACTCTTGACTGCTTTTCATACATTTTGGAGAGCAGTGTTAAAACTAATTCTTTTAAAAAAAAACTTACTGATAAATAAGTGAAATGCTTCATGTGTTCCTGGTGGTCAAAATTCTAAATCCCCGGTCAAATATGTCTTTTTCATTTAACACACGTGATTCAGTAAAAGTAAAAGTAAAACAGTATAAAATGTTTGAGATGGATGTTTGAGTTCATGAACCTAGAGCCCTGTGTATACTTTGACACTGCAAATCTGTAATTAAAACATCCACATCATTGTTTCTTACATTTGTGTAGGATTACTTACCCTAGACTGACATTTCAATAAGCATGTATTTGACAGAAACGTCATTGAATTTAGACAGGGACATTTCTGCACATTTCTTCTGGTGTGTGCCACATAAGCCAAGATTCACTACTGAATATATTTCTCTTTTATAGTTCTTTGTGCTCATCAAGCATGTCACGCTTCTCAGTATTGTCATCCCGCTCAAGATATTTAAGAATCATGCTAAGTTAACACACTTGAAAAACAATGCTAACGTCAATTATTCTCTTTTGAAAATGTGCTTTCTGTGTCAGAATGTCAGTATTTGTTTTGGTCTATTTGGTCACCCATTGAATGATTACCCAATTATATTTCAGCCCTCTGAGGCTGCCTTAGTAGAAAGCACACCATATTTCATTTTGATACTAGTCGTTCAGAAGCATTGAAACATTACACTATTAAAAGTATGCTGAGTGACTTGAGTAGGCTATTTGTTGGAGTCAGAGTTCTGACTTTCATTTTCAAATATCTTTATTTTATTTTCAAGATAGCAAGATTTTCAAGACAATAAATGTCACTTAAATTATATTCAAGTTCACATTTGGTAGCATTTAATGCCGAAAAAAGCACGGTCAGTACCTGAGGTGACTTTAGAAGCTAAATATTGTGTTGCTAAAACAACATAAAACTTTTAAAATGCATTAAATCAAAACCTTAAAAAGGAAAGCACTAAATATAAGTCACATTTTCATTAGCTACCTATCAGGGGTGTGTTTCCGAAAACCATCGTTAGCCAACTAAGGTCGCAAGTTTTGTGGTTACAAACATAGTTTGCTGATTTGGAGTTTCCCAAATTCGTTGTTCCAACGAACATTCGCAAACTGGGTCGCAAACTTGTATGCTTGCAACTACACCTCTGGAGCTGTAGTTAGAAACATAGTTCCTGGCTGTGTTCTATTCAGTTATCCCCCTATGCCCTATTCATTTAGAACATTCTAACACTTGAAATTATAATAAAAAAAAAAGCATTAAGGTCATTTCTCTTAGGTGTAATTTGCTTTCAAAGTATTTTTACAGTTCAGTTTTAGCGATCTTCATGCTTACAATTGCGCTCCCTTCACAGTGCACTTTGAAAGCATTGATGTCATTTTGAACACAGCCGTGGCTTATGAGGAAAGCTATAGGTCACCTATTATTTAAAAGCGGAATTTACGTTACGTCTCCAAAGCTTGTGACAAAAAGCATACGTTATTGCTTTTAATTTAGAGTAGGTTACTTATTAAGTATTTATTAAGTATGGCCATGTTGGTTAAAACATTTCTGCAGTGGTTTGCATGTGTCAAATTGTAAAAGTAGACTTTTCAAAAAAAATTAAAAAAAACAATATCCTACTTAATAATAATAATAATAATCGTCATCATCAACATTAAGCTTATTATTATTGTAGGATTTTTTTCATTTCTTAATAAATAATAAATATAAAATTTCATTTCTTAATAAATAGCCTCATTATTTATTTATTTATTTATATGATTTATATATGATATTAGAATACGTGTTCGATTTTGTAAGTGATTTTATGTTTTAGAATAGAATATGTAATGTTCTCAATAATATTTGAAAAGGAAACATAGGCCCTATATGTGCCACTTACATGTATTTTAATTAATATGTAAAACGAGTGCATGTTTTTACCGAAACTATTATTGGATTTTTTAAAAAACGCGTTTGCTTGTAAAACAATATAATTTGCACAAAGAAATTATGGGGTTGTTCTCTAAAGAAGTTGTTACCACCCCGTTTAGAGCATCATTATGAGCGTTTTACGTTATAACTAACATGGTTCAAACGATGGCTCTGCGACAGAGAAACTACGGGTTTTGGAAAAAACTCGTCACTACATCGTTCTTTTCCCAAACAATGCATCGTACTAAGATAGTTCAGCCGCGAGTTACGTCGTTGTTTGGGAAACGCACCCCTGATCGAACAGTGGGACGTCTGTCAGGATTGCCTAGTCTATAATTTTACAGTGTAATTGTGGACTGTTTGTCAGTGACATTCTGCTTCTGAAGGTAGACTTCTCCAAACACAAACAATACAAACCTCACATTGTCTGTTCGCAATATCTCTTCTAAAATCTACAAACATTAGTGACTCTCGGGCAGGCTTTGGTTTTTGTGTTCTTCAATGCTATAATCATATGTATGAGCACTGATCACAATAGTGTCATGAAATGAATTGCAAAAAACAGAAGATCAGCAAATTATGTTGAAAGAAAAAAAAAGACAAACAATAATCCACAAACACAGGGTGACAAGCAAGGCAAAAAATAATTCAAATGGAGGATGATCACAAAAATAACAGTCCAAACACAAAATGAACAGGAATCCAAAAAGGGCAATAAAATCACAAATATACCAGAATCATGAAGATCAAAACAAACAAAACAAAATTCAAAGGTAACTACACACAGCACAAAAGGACTTAAAACAAAGCTAATTTAACAAATAAGAAACAACTTAACAATAACCAAACAATATCTGGTGCCCTCAAGAATCTGTGCAGCAGGTTATGACAAACAGATCTCAAGGGTGTAAACTTTAATATATCCCCCATTCTTCATTACAGTAAGTTCTGTACTGTAAGTTCATTTTTCTGAAGTATAGCAGTTTTGGGTTCATACATATTGAGTGAATCATATCAAGTGAAATAGCAAATTAGCAGCTGAATGTCTTATTTAAAGGACAGTTCATTTTACTTCCCTTATTTCATTGTGTTCATACAAAAGAGACAAAAGTTTTCCCCCAATAAATCTGTTTTTATTAAATTTTTTTCAAATTCCATTTAATTTGATCTTAACACAGGCTGCAGCTGAAAATCTTTGGAAAATCATTGATGACAAAGTTATGGCTAAGAAACCCACAGTCAGTGAACTGTCTGAAGAAGTGTGAACAAGATCACAGCAGAGCAGTGTGAGAGACTAGTGATGTCCTGTGGCCACAGATGTGCTGAAGTAATCCTAAGAAATACGTTCTACACACAAAGAGAGAGAGAGAGAGAGAGAGAGAGAGAGAGAGAGAGAGAGAGAGAGAGAGAGAGGGGAAAACAGTGAAAATTAAATTAAATTAAGATTAAAGCATTTGTCAAAATTTTGAGATTATTTGGCAGACTTCCTGAAAATGTACAGCTATTTCATTCATTCATTCATTCATTTCCGGCTCAGTCCCTTTATTAATCTGGGGTCGCCACAGCGGAATGAACCGCCATATTATCCAGCATATTTTAAGCAGCGGATGCCCTACCAGCTGCAACTCATCACTGGGAAACATCCATACACCCTCATTCACATACATACACTACGGACAATTTAGTTTACCCAATTCACTATATATCACATGTTTTTGGTCTTGTGGGGAAAACCGGTGCACCCGGAGGAAACGCTAACACAGGGAGAACATGCAAACTCGACACAGAAATGCCAACTGACCCAGCCGAGGCTCGAACCAGCAACTTTTTTGCTGTGAGGCGATTGTGCTACCCACTGCGCCACCATGCTGCCCAGCTATTTCATATTAAATGATATTTTACATTATTTAAGCTATTTTAACCCTACTTTTAGGATGCAATAGTTTAAAGGATTAGTAGCAGAAGCTTGAAAGTCTGATATAAAGGTCAAATCAATAAATCAGCTACAGTCCACTGTATACCAGGTAATTGAAACCACATAAAAGCAAAAATAAACATTATTATTTCTGTGTTTTAATAAAAATTCATTAATTAATTACTACACATGATCAAACAAGTAACACAACACCACCAATCTAGTAATTACTATTAACAATCCAGAAACTCTGATGAATAAATTACTAAGTAACAGGACTCAACCCAGACTTATTCTGAAAACGTGCCTTTATATACATTTCTGGAGAGCGCCAAATATGTCCCAGGAGCTACTTTTTTTTTGCAGTTTTTTTTGCAATTTCCCTTGCGAGTGCCATTCGTCTGCTCTTATCGTGTAAATCCACCAAAGGCTGCTGTTGACTGACTAACCGATCGACTGACCCCCCCACCTCCTTCCCTAAACCCATCCAATAGTGTTTTCGACCTATTATTTCCGACCAAGCTATTCCCTGAAAGTGTTTTTAAGCTAAATATTGATACATTTCGGTGTATAGTACAAATAATTTTTTGTATTTAGTATATTAAAATGCATTGCTAATATGATATGCATGTATTTGGCATGCATCCACTTTTCGCATACATATAATCCACTTCTACTTATACTACTATTTTCATACAATGCTTGTCATATGATTGCAAAATTAAATTCTGAGTAATCGAATTCAAATATACAGTTGAATTCAGAATTATTAGCCACCTTTTGAATTTTGTTTTCTTTTTTAAATATTTTCCAAATGATGTTTAACAGAGCAAGGGAATTTTCACAGTATGTATTTTTTTCTTCCGGAGAAAGTATTATTTGTTTTATTTCGCAGTTTTTAATTTTTTACATTTCAATATTATTAGCCCCTTTAAGCTAATTTTTCAATAGTCTACAGAACAAACCATTATACAATAACTTGCCTAATTACCCTAACCTGCCTAGTTAACCTAATTAACCTAGTTAAGCCTTTAAATGTCACTTTAAGCTGTATAGAAGTGTCTTGAAAAATATCTAGTCAAATATTATTTACTGTCATCATGACAAAGATAAAAGAAATCAGTTATTAGAAATGAGTTATTAAAACTATTATGTTTAGAAATGTGTTGAGGAAATCTTCTCTCTGATAAACAGAAATTGGAGGAAAAAATAGACATTAGTGCCTATTTGTTGAAAGTAGTAGTTAAAATGTTAATGTTGAACAAGATATTAGTCCTAGAGAACTTGTTTAGTTAGTTACACATTAAATATAATTTTTTCTTATTAGTTCTTCAGAAGAATTAATAAAATTAGTTATTGACTAGTTCAGTGTTTCTCAACCACGTTCCTGGAGGACCACCAACACTGCATGTTTTGGATGTTTCTTTCAGTCTCTGCTAATGAGCTGATAATCTGAATGAGGTGTGTTTGGTCAAGGAGACATAGAGAAACAAGGTTGAGAAACACTGGACTAGTTAGTAGTAAACTACCAGTTTCCATCTGTGTGTTATTACTTAAGAATTAGAGTTTCTTACTATAGTTAATATTACACTGTGTTGTTAATAACTAATGATTGATCGGCATTCCAAAATGTCACCCAAATCTCCAATGGCAAACATGAGTGCCTATTAGCTAAATAAACATCAATGTACGTCTGCTTCACAGCATGAAAAACAACCAGGCATCTCACCATCAATAACAATATGAATGGGCACATCTAAATTCTTCTTATTATGACAACTTCACATCTGTACTGTACCTCCGCTTCTCAGTTATTTTTTATAATTTACATGTAATTGTTTCACACATTAATAATTACAGATTGCAGGTGTGTTGTATAGCCTAATATGATCAATAAATCATTCATTGCAACACACTCACCAAACACCTGTAGTGTAGTTTCTCCTCTAAATTGATCTCCACTATTAGGAACCACAGTCAGACTGTATGATCCAGAATCGTCCAGTTTCAGGTTCCGCAGCTCCAGAGAGAGAGTGCTTTTGTCAAAACTGACTCTGTCTCTATATGCTGAAGCTACAAATGGTGAATCAGGATTTCCAGTCAATATAATAGTTGTTCCAAATTGCCAGTTGATTATATCAATCGCAGTTGATGGTGGGTTATTAGGGGTGAACATCACGCTTCCTCCTACTGCACCATTATTCAGCTCAGGAAACTGAAGATCTTTACCTACATTTTGTCATATAAAAATGAAAGAAGAAAAAGGGGAAAATCTACTTCATGGGAGAACTTCTTTACTACAATTAAAATTGTATCTGTTCAACTACATCAACTGTACATTATTTTTTTAATTGCAACTTCGACAAAGTTATTTTTAGTGCTTACAAAAAAAAAAAACATATATTTTGAACACTCTAGACATTTCCAAAACAGAAAATACCATTGTAGAGAAGACTAATACTTTGAGTTGGCTTGACCTGCATTATTTACCTTGAACTATTAAAGCATGTGTTTTAAATTCTCTTCTGTTTGTGACTCTATTAACGGCTGTACAGATGTATTCTCCACTGTCTGTGAAGTCGGTCTTATCAATAGTGTATTTGCCTGTGGTCACACCAGTATCTTACCCATTAAACGTCCAGCTGAATGAAGCAGAAGGTTCAGAATTTGCAGAACAAGACAGAGACACTTGAACCCCTAAATCCACCACATCTGGACCCTCAATAAAAACACCATCTGGTCCATCTAGAACACAGACAAGAGACTCACTGTTAGAGGAACAAACTGAGCTGAAGAATGTCAAGATTTCATCAGATCTGATGTTGAGATGCTTCACACTCACAGTTGATGATTAGGGTGAGTTTTGCCGTCTCAGAGCTGACAGGGTTACTGTATGTACACTGATATTCTCCAGTGTCTGATCTCTGCACTGGATTAATGGACAGTGATCTGTTATCAGATGAGAAGATGATTCTGCTGCTAGAAGACAGAGGACTGTTTTCCTTCATCCACTGTATAGAGGTGATGGTGCCACTTCCCTTAGAGGTGATGTTAGCAGATGATTCACCCTCGATTAATGCTTCTTCTGGACCAATAAGTCTGACATCATGCATGAAATCTTGAGTGAATAAGAGAAAGAACAAAATATTTCATTTGAAACTAGTGCATGTCAAATATGCAAGTACAGTTATTTCCTAATAAATAATATATGACATTATTTTAATTATTTTAACAGATAGCAGCACATCTCCTACACCTGCTATTTTCAGACAGTGCTGACTCTTTAGCACACCTGCGGTTCCCAGGCAGAAGTAACCAACCCAGGCTCATTCTGAAAACGTACCGCTATACAGTATACATTTCTGGAGAGCGCCAAATACATCCCAGGAAGTATGTTATTTTGCAGTTTTTGTGAATCCACCAGAGGCTGCTGTGTACGCTTTTTCAAATTTCTCACACGGGTGTCATTCACGTCTGCTATTCTTGCATAAATCCACCAGAGGCCGCTGTCGACTGACTGACTGAATGACTGACTGATCGACTGACCCACCCTAGTCCTTCCCTAAACCCTACCCCACTCACTTATCTAAACCCAACCGACAATGTTTTAAAAAGCAATGCAGAAAAGAAAAAGCCCTCGCCTGATTTTTACCACGTTTTCATATTTTACCACATTCTCCCCTTGTTATTTACTTTATTTTTTGGTTTCTGTTTTTTGTCTTGCCCACTTTCTGGAACCGTTCTTGACTGGACTCGAACTCCGTCTTCATGGTTGACTCCTCTCTGCATCTCAAGTCTGCCGACGTATACATGGCGAGCTACTGGACAAACTGGTAACAGTGGGAAAGCCGTCCATACAGAGTTGAGTGGTAAGCTGGTAAGCTCGAAAAGGAATGGTGACATACCCCTCGCAGAGTTAATTTTAAAGACAAAGTGCGTCCATACGTACTTCTGGCTGCATAATCTGCGATCTCTAGAAATGTATATAGGGCTACATTTTCAGAATGAGACTACTTTGGAAGTTACTGTCCAGTGTCTTGGCTGTTTTCAGGCTGCAGTAACCCTTCAGCATCTTCGCTGATTACAGTTTGCAGTGACTCTCCAGTTGTTATTTTCGAGCTTTGTTGCTGGTTTCAGCCAGCTGTAACCTGTACCCTGGCTTATCCCAGCTCTAACTCTCCTAAGGCCCTGCTGGTTCCAGCCAGCTGTGACATTCCTGGTCCCCACAAATTCTGTTGCCGAGGAAGTGGAAACCAAGGAAGAATAAAGCTTCCACTGCCTTCACTGATTTAGCCCCTGAAACAGTCGAAGGAGGAGAAGATGATAGTTGAGCTTCATTTTTCTGAATTTCCAAGGGTCACACTTTTCTCTCTCTCTCATCTAGAGTCCAGCTGCTGACCACACATTCCATGAAGCACCTTCACCTTCCTGGCAAGAAAAAGCACATTGCCAGCCTTGACACATTTATTCACCTATTTTCCACCCTCCGGGAAAATTGTGTTCATCGTTCCATCTGTGTCTGTGTTTTCTCTTTTTCTCACCATCTTTTTGTCAGCACCTCCCATTGTTTGAGCCATTCATCGTCACATTCAGTCTCCAAGCTGTGGACTCTACCTTGGCCCTCTGACCCTGCAGTTCCATCTTCTGTCACACCTCAGTTATCTCCTCCATGGCCCTTCATCCCACCAGCTCTGGACTACACACTAATGTTTCACACAGAGACCTGGGGCTTCATGTACGAAAACTTGCGTTGAATTAATACTAAAACAATGCGTACGGACAAAGCTTTAAATGTGCGTATGCAGTAAAAAATTCAGATGCATGAAACACTGCGTACGTGGAATCCCACGCATATACTCTTTGTACATCCGAATTAACATGAAACTGAGCGCACATGCACGAGTGCAAAACCCCTCCTTGCCTCCTCCCCCTAATAAATATGGTAATGACTCCACTTTGGCAAAACCAAACGAAAAAGCAATGGCTAAAGCAAGCACGAATAGAAACTTTCCAGAATGTGAATTGGAGGTGCTCCTATCGGAGGTGAACCGGAGAAAAACGGTGTTGTTTGCAAGTTTGTCCTCCGGAATTAATATCAAAAGAAAAAAAAATTGTGTGGGAGAGTTTAGCTGACGCGGTTAACGCAGTGGGGTCTGAACATTGCACTGTAAAAAAGAAAAGGTCCGATGTAAAGGTGCAGGTGAAGAGGAGAATAGTGGCACACCGTCAAAGTGTGGACCGAACAGGCGGGAGAACAGGGGATGCTGAACTAACACCCTTTGAGGAGAGAGTTGCCTCAATTGTGGACGACACTTTACTGTCTGGAGTAGTATCCGTGTCTGTGGGAGACACAGATGTATTAGAGGAACACTTTGTTAGGGCGGTATAACAGCCCCCCTCCGCTCTTATCAAGGCAGCGCCATCGGCATTTCTGCTGCCCAATTGCCCGCTCTACAAATGACGAGTGCGAGAATGGGCATCACTGTATCTGCGCTCTTGGTCAGTTTGTGGGTTGTTAACAGCCACGTTTTTAATGGATATCCGCGGTCTCCTGATATGCAGTTAAATAATTACGCTCAATAAAAAAATAAAATAAAAAACTTAGCTGGAATATTATATATATATAATATATATAATATATTGGCATGAACCAATGCACTTTCTCACGTTAATTTCATCGTTAGTAAATCCAAACGTGAGCGTGAAACCTGGCGTACGCAAAGTTTTTGTGCGTACGCAATGTTGATACATGAGGCCCCTGGTCTATAAAATACTATAAACGCCTTGCTTAAGTCTTATACATTTAATGTAAACCTTTATTCTCTCTGATGTGTAATCAGGTGTTTTGCAACAAGTCTCTTGCTCATGTATGAATATTATGGTTTTAATACTTCTGCAATAAATGTTTAACTACCATAGCTAAACAATATAATAGATGGTTCATGTTTGATGTCCCTGCAATGGTAATTTGGTGTACTGAACGATTGTTTACATTTTATGTCAATACGTGTGCAACATATTAACATTTTATGCCAATATGTGTGCAACATATTAACATTTTAAGAGACTTTAAACATTTCTGCATCAGTTTACACCCAGAATGCCTATGCAAATCCCTATGCTTCGAAACATTCATTCATTTTCGGCTTGGTCCCTTTATTAATTTGGGATCGCCACAGCGGAATAAACCGCCAACTTATCCAGCATATGTTTTACGCAGCGGATGCCCTTCTGCAACCCATCTCTGGGAAACATCCATACACACTCATACACTACGAACAATTTAGCTTACCCAATTCACCTGTACCGCATGCCTTTGGACTGTGGGGGAAACCGGAGCACCCAGAGGAAACTCACGCGAACGCGGGAAGAACATGCAAACTCCACACAGAAAAGCTAACTGACCCAGCCGAGGCTCGAACCAGCGACCTTCTTGCTGTGAGGCAACAGCACTACCTACTGCTCCACCGCGTCGCCACTACTCTTCGGAACAAAGGACTATAAAACGTGCCTTGGGGGAGTTAACTTCTTATTGGTCAACTCGGCTCCTGAGGGTGGGTACAAAACCATCATTATAAGAGCTTGTGCCTAAGGCCACCGCCCAGACTAGAATCCAGACTAGAATCCAGAAGAACCCCAGGAGAACACCCGGAGAGCTCCAGGGAGCAGGCGTGGACCCTGACAAAATGGGTTAACCGCATAGCTCAGACATTCCCATCTCTGATAACTTTCTTTCTTTTCTTTCCGTCGAGAGTCTGCTCAAGTTTATTGTGCCGTGAACCCAAAAGTCAACACGACTACAGTTTTGCTGCCTCAACTGAAAATCCAGACTCAACCCTACTCCAAGCCTTGCGAGGACAGACTACCACTGAACTAATGTAAACAAAATGTAACCCTAAAGAAACCATAGATAGGTTAAATTGATTATTTTTGGTTCCCTTGATTTGGTCTTACAAAATCCGAGGTTTTTACATTATTACACTCTCTCAAACTCTTAGTTTTCTTCCTTTACTTTTTTCTACAACATGTGTGAATGTCTGTTTGTGTTAGGTGTTAGTTTCTGTTAGATTAGTCAAAAAAGTTTCATTTTGTATGTAAGAAAGGTGCCTGTGCATATTTATGAATCTAATGTCTTAAACTTAGATCTTGTTACCCTGCTTAAACATAAATGGGTTTTAATTTTGATAGCAATAGCCGTAATTGAAGTCAACTGTCCGTCGGAACGATTGTTGGCTGATTAGTTTGTTCAGATTTAAAGAGTTGATTTGTTTGAAGCCGCATTCAAATTGATCTTCAATTCACTTTGAGCTAATTTGCTACACTTATTAAAATGTTTCGTTACCTCATCTCCATCAAATTCCTCATATTTACAGCCAAAGCGTGACAGATATAAATGGGCACATTTAACTATTACTGTAATTACTTCACATCTTACTTCTGCTTCTCAGAAACTTGAATCATTGTGTAATAATCATTAAGTTTACACATGCATAATTACAGCTAGCAGGCCTATATAGCATAAAATGGTAAAAAAAAAAAAAAACACACTCACCAAACACCTGTAATAAAGTTTCTCCTCTAAGTTGATCTCCACTACTGGTAAGAAGAGTCAGACTGTACGATCCAGAATCCTCCAGCTTTAGGTTCCGCAGCTCTAGAGAGAGAGTGTTTTTGTCAAAACTGACTCTGTCTCTATATGCTGAAGCTACAGAGGGTGAATCAGGATTTCCAGTCAATATAATAGTTGTTCCAAATTGCCAAATAATTACATCAATCACAGTTGATGGTATCTTATTAGGGATAAACATCACATCTCCTCCAACTGCTCCATTAGTCAGTTCAGGAAACTGAAGATCTTCATCTACATTTTGCCCTATGGAAAATAGAATTAGGAAACAGAACAGAACTGTGCATTGTGTATTTCTAGTAACGTAAACACAGTCACACTTTTCACTTATATTTTTCTATAGTTGAAATAAATTAGGAACACTGTATACAACACATTTTTGAAAACAGAAATATCTCTGTGGAAAAGTCTATTATACAGTTAGCTTGACCTGCATTATTTACCTTGAACTAGTAAATCATGTCTTTGTGATTCTCTTATGTTTGTGACTCTATTAACGGCTGTACAGATGTATTCTCCACTGTCTGTGAAGTCAGTCTTATCAATGGTGTATTTGTCGGTGGTCACACCAGTATCTGACCCTTTAAACATCCAGCTGAATGAAGCAGAAGGTTCAGACTTTGCAGAGCAAGACAGAGACACTTGAACCCCTAAATCCACCACATCTGGACCCTTAATTAAAACATCATCGGGTCCATCTAGAACACAGACAAGAGACTCACTGTTAGGGGAACAAACTAAGAGCTGAAGAATGTCTAAATTACATCAGGTTTGATGTTAAAATGTTTCACACTCACAGTTGATGATCAGGGTGAGTTTTGCCGTCTCAGAGCTGACAGGGTTACTGTATGTACACAGATATTCTCCAGTGTCTGATCCCTGCACTGGACTGATGGACATTGATCTGTTATCAGATGAGAAGATGATTCTGCTGCTAGAAGACAGAGGACTGTTATCTTTCATCCACTGCACGGAGGTGATGGTGCCGTCTCCCTCAGAGGTGATGTAAGCAGATGATTCACCCTCGATTAATGTTTCTTCTGAACCAGTAAGCCTCACATAATGTATCCTTTCTGTGCAAGTGAGAAAACCATTTAATGAACACTGCATTAAATTGGAAATCATTTCGCATTTGTTATAAGTCAGATCTTGAGCTCTTGCATTTCAAAAAAATGTTAAAGAAAAAGACAAAATCACACTGAAAATATTTGTTCATTTTATGTTAAAGCTTGTTTTATGTGTTTTTAATGCTAGTTTTAAGACAATATTCATAGATTAGTGAAATTAAAAGTTTTCTGCAAAAATATAAAATCACCAAACACCTGTAGTGAAGTTTCTCCTCTAAGTGTATTTGCACCACTAGTAAGAGCAGTCAGACTGTATGATCCAGAATCCTCCAGTTTCAGGTTCCGGAGCTCCAGAGAGAGAGTGTTTTTGTCAAAACTGATTCGGTTTCTGTACGCTGAGACTATTAACGGTGAATCAGGTGGACCTGTCAGTATACCAGTTGTTCCAAATTTCCATTCAACTACTTTAACTGCTGTTGATGGTGGGTTATTAGGGGTGAACATCACGCATCCTCCTACTGCTTCATTAGTCAGCTCAGGAAACTGAAGATCTTTAACTACATTTTGTCCCATGTAAAAATAAAGGAAGAAAGAATTGATCAATTGCAGTGAAGAACACTTTAATTTTGCACTCTTACGCTACATCACGGGTGCCCAAACTCGGTCCTGGAGAGCCAGTGCCCTGCATATTTAGCTCCAACTTCCTTCAACACACCTGCCTAGAAGTTTCTAGTATACCTAGAAAGAGCTTGATTAGCCAGTTCAGGTGTGTTTAATTGGGGTTAGAATTCAAATATATAGGACACCGAGCCTCCAGAACTGAGTTTGGGCAATGTAGGAGTTTGTCCAACATACATATATTTTTTTCTTTCACATTTTGTGCAATCCCCCAACCCTATGCCAGTAAACCAAAAACGAAAACAATATTAATTATTTTGTTAATACATGAGATGCAATGACACGGGCTGTTTCTCAATTCCAAGAACGCAGAGAACGGACTTGCGTTCTTGTGGAGACCGGTCTTGCCAGGTGTCCTCGGAAGAACGAACTCGGCAGACCACGAGAACAGAGAACGCGTCCTCTGAGAAATGAGATGCTGGGTTCTTCCTGATGGTCATGTGACCTTCACGTGTTTTAAATGGATAATTATTTAAACATTACAGCATTCATACCACGATTTATTGTTTTTCCCCTTTTCAAAATATATACTGTGCATAAAAACATTATAAATATGCGTTGCACAATATAAATAAACATATTTTAATACGAATTTCAGCAAACAAACACCCATGTGTTTATTCCTTTATCAAGATGTCCATGGTGATGTTTATATTCACCGTTTCATTTAGGGAAACTCCTGAGATAAATAAGTGATATCTCTGAACTTTAATAATAAATCTAAATAAAATGCTGCGCTTCCCACCTCCAGTCGCAATGACTTCTGGGACTTCTAGAGCGAGATCAGTGCTCAAGTCTGCATCGGTGCTTCCTTGATATCAAGAACACATCCGGGAAGTTTCATGCGTCCTCTGTTCTTGTGGTCTTGAGTCTTGGAACTGAACTTTGGCAGCTTTCTATCTATCTATCTATCTATCTATCTATCTATCTATCTATCTATCTATCTATCTATCTATCTATCTATCTATCTATCTATCTGTCTATCTGTCTGTCTGTCTGTCTGTCTGTCTGTCTGTCTGTCTGTCTGTCTGTCTATCTATCTATCTATCTATCTATCTATCTATCTATCTATCTATCTATCTATCTATCTATCTATCTATCTATCACTTTATTAGGTACACCTGTTTAGCTGCTCGTTAACGCAAATTACTAAACAGCCAACCACATGGCAGCAACTCAATGCATTTAGGCATGTAGACATGATGAAGGCGACCTGCTGCAGTTCAAACCGAGCATCAGAATGGGGAAGAAAGGTGATTTAAGTGATTTTGAATGTGGCGTGGTTGTTGGTGCCAAACAGGCTGGTCTGAGTATTTCAGAAACTGCTGATCTAATGGGATTTTCACAACAACCATCTCTAGGGTTTACAGAAAATGGTCAGAAAAAAAGAAAATATCTAGTGAGCGACAGTTCTGTGGCTTTTATGCCAGAGGTCAGAGGAGAATGGCCAGACTGGTTCCAGCTGATAGAAAGGCAACAGTAACACAAATAACCACTCGTTACAACCGAGGTATCCAACACGTCCAACCTTGAGGCCGATGGGCTACAGCAGCAGAAGACCACACCGGGTGCACAGCTAAGAACAGGCAAATTGAGGCTACAATTTGCACAGGCTCAGCAAAATTGGAAAAACGTTGCCTGATCTGATGAGTCTCGATTTCTGCTGCGACATTCAGATGGTAGGGTCAGAATTTGGTGTCAACAACATGAAAGCATGGATCCATCCTGCCTTGTATCAACGGTTCAGGCTGCTGATGGTGGTGTAATGGTGTGGAGGATATTTTCTTGTAGCAGAAAATTAGTACCAATTGAGCATCAATTGTGTCAATGCCACAGCCTACCTGAGTGTTGTTGCTAACCATGTCCATCCCTTTATGACCACAGTGTACCTATCTTCTGATGGCTACTTCCAGCAGGATAATGCACCGTGTCAAAGTGTGAATAATCTCAGACTGGTTTCTTAAACATGACAATGAGTTCACTGTACTCAAATGGCCTCCACAGTCACCAGAACTCAATCTAATAGAGCACCTTTGGGATGTGGTGGAAGAGGAGATTCACATCATGGATGTGCAGCTGACAAATCTGCAGCCACTGCATGACGCTATCATGTCAATATGGACCAAAATCTCTGAGGAATATTTCCAGTACCTTGTTGAATCTATGCCACAAAGGATTAAGGCAGTTCTGAAGGCAAAAGGGGTTTAACCCGGTACTATTAAGGGGTACCTAATAAAGTGGCCAGTGAGTGTGTACATATAAATTAAAAATAATAAAAATGCTTTTATTCCAGCCAAACTAGTCTTTCTCCATAAGAAACAATATAAAAGAGAGTAGAATACTGATCAAATTTCTTAGCTCCATTACACAGCACTTGGGATATGTTTAAAAAGTAAAAATAAATCACAGCAGGCCTAATTATTTTGTCGTCAAGTTACACAAACAAAGCAATTTGATTTTCTGCATTTAATATTATCTACATATTTTTAAACAATGTCACAATTCTTTGTAAAAAAAAAACACTTTTTGAGTTGTTTGACTTACCTTGAACTAGTACGGCATGTGGTAAAGAGATGGTGTTCACAGATGACTCATCCTCTGTTAATGATTGCTCTGGAACAATAAGCCTATTATGTATATTTTCTGTGTGAAATAGATAAAGAACAAAATAAACGTTTCAGGGTGATTCCACAGAAACATTCTCTATTGATATGGGAAAATATCCTCAAATCTATTTCTTCTTCTAATATTTAAACTTAGACTACATTAATAAGTAACTATTTGACTTACGAAAACACATAAACACATTTTTGTACATTTATATAAAGGTCACGTGCCATTTTTGTCACTGCCTGGTTTTACCTATTTTTGGCAATATATTTATGAAATATTATTTCTTGATTTTATTTTCAGAACATGAGTCAAAGTACAAGAAAATAATGACAATGCAACAAATCAGAAGATTATGCTTTAATTAAGTTTGTTAAAAGTGTTAATTAGTTATGTTAGTTCATTTTCACAACTATATATTTGGTAAAACAATGAAAATATCCGATTGAAAATATTTATGAACATTTAATGACTTTTCGGCTTAGTCCCTTTATTAATCTGGGGTCGCCACAACAGAATGAACCTCAAACTTATTCAGCATATGTTTTACGCAGCGGATGCCCTTCCAGCTGCAACCCGTCACTGGGAAACATCCATACACACCCATACACTATGGACAATTTAGCCTACCCAATTCACCTAAACCGCATGTCTTTGGACTTGTGGGGGAAACCAGAGCACCTGGAAGAAACCCACGCAGACTCGAGGAGAACTAGGAGTCTAACGTAACTGCAGAATAAACAACTAAATGTAAAAGTATAAATATGATCCCTGTCAGTTCTCCTAATCTCTCAGAGTAGCATGTTGAATTTCGGTTGAAACTATTTTTCAGTACAGCCTGCGATACATCTACCCTCATTAATACTGATGTACAAGACAAGTTTGATTTGCATTATGGCTAAAATAAACGTCTTAAACTCTCTTTGTCAGTTATTAAATATTCCTTTACATTAGACTACTCCTCAATTTAACTTAATGAATTGCAATGAGAGTTGATTAAAATACATCGAAAAGCAATGCTATTATTAATGCAAAGTGATTTGCAGCATATAAAAAACGATATTTGTTCCTAGGGTGGGGTGTAGGTTTTGGGGGAATCATAGATACCCACCAATGTCAAGAGCAAATCTAAGCCCTTGAGTGTAACAACATGCGCAAGATCCAAATGCAGCTTTATGAGTTGTCAGACAGGCAAGGGTTGAAACAGGAGCAAGCAGTCATATAAGAATAATCCAAAGCATAAACACAGAAACAGGCGAATGGGTCGAGATGGGTGGCAAACTATCGACAAACGGTAAACAAACAAAGGGTCAAAACAAGGCAAGGCAATACAAGGCGCTTGGTATTGTTCACAATGTGTGTGTGTGTGTGTGCGTGTGTGTGTGTGTGTGTGTGTGTGTGTGTGTGTGTGTGTGTGTGTGTGTGTGTGTGTGTGTGTGTGTGTGAATGGTGTGTATATAGCCCATGCAGGGGTGTAGCCAACAATTTTGGGCACAAATTGTTTTTAGTGGTGCCCTCAAGTTGTAGTGAAGAGGAAGGGGATGGGTTAGGTGCCACAATTGTCAAAATTGAAGAGCGAGAAGGGGGAGGATCAATATTTTTATGACATCAATCGTAGAAATTGAAGACCCTGGAGGGATGGGAGGGGTTGTTGGGTGGGAGGTTGGCGATCGTCGAAAGTGCAGACCTGGGGGGGCAGGGATGGGGGGTTAGGTGGAGGGGAGTTGGAGGGAGCCCTTCTACTACCTGTTGAAGGGCCCCTAAAGTGCCAGGGCCCTATGCACTCTGTTTGTGAATGCAGGGCATGATGGAATTTGTAGTGCAGCTGAATGACAGGAAGTCAACACCATTAACAATCATAATTATTATCATTATGATTAACATTATTAGTGTTGTTATCATATCATCATCGTCATTATTTTCTCATTAGTCTCGTTTCTCGTTAGTACTCCACTGCACCTTTTACAACAAATTAGTCCCCCCCACACACACACATTTATAGCCTAATACGTTAAATAAAAACACATGCACACACACACTCACCAAACACCTGTAGTGTAGTTTCTCCTCTAAATTGATCTCCACTACTAGTTAGAAGAGTCAGACTGTATGATCCAGAATCCTCCAGTTTCAGGTTCCGGAGCTCCAGACTGTTTTTGTCAAAACTGACTCTATCTCTATACGGTGATACTATAAACTATGGAGGGTAAATCAGGTCATCCTGATAATATACAATTTGCTCCAAATTGCCAAAAAATTGTACTAATCTTTGTTTAATCTTTTTTTCTAATCCCTGTTTGTTTAATCGTTGCACTAATCAAAATTTTAGATTTCTAAAGGAACCAACCAATTTATGTGAAGAACATGTTATTCTGATTACTACTACTACTACTACTACTACTACTATACTGCAATTAATTGATCAAATTGCTACATTATTTAAAAACATTATTTCATTATTAGGCACTTTCTACAGTTAAAATTAAATTGCTAATTAAAATTGAATGGCTAAAGGTCTCACCAAAACATGAGAACATCCAAAGAGTCCAGTGTAATCCACGAGAAACCATCATGATCGAGCTCTGGTCTGCATGGAGCTGCAGCCCAAAGCGTCTGATCTGTTTTAAGACAAACGGCTGATATACACTGCAGACAATGAGCTCACTACGCCACCTAGTGCTCATGTGAACATGTCTTAGACTTAAAACTTGCATGAGCATTATAATCTAACGTTTATCTTATGTTACAGCATTAATGATGAAGCAACAATTTAATGAATGAATAATGGTAACTGTTAAAAAAATAAATAAAAACATCTATAGAAAATTTTCCACCTATAGAACTGGACCAGATAAGAAGTGCATTGTCTTCACTAAATTTAGTTTTTTTAATCTTCATTCTGTGAGACTTGATAAATACGAATCGACATGTGAACCTTGTGATTGACGCATATTGTTCATGCTTCTTTTGTACATCACACCCCTTAGACTTTATTCTGAAAAATCATCATATTCTCATATTGTTATATGAAAATTAACTTATTCATGGCATGGCATACTTTATTTGACTTAATACTGAAATATGCGTATAGCCTTATATTTTATAGAGAATGGTGTATGCAGTATTATTGACTTATTTACATAATTTACATCACAAATGTTGTATTGTATTAGATCAATAGAAAATAGTTCTAGTGAAATAATTAAAGAGGACCTTTTTTTACTTTTACTGTTTCTTGAGAAGTCATGATGAAGACCTTTTCCTCTGCAAGTGTTCTGATAAATGCTTTTTAGTTGCATATCACCATTAAGGATAAAAGAACAGAATGACATGAAATAAATATTCAAAAGAGTTAAAAAAAAAAACTGAGCAGAAAGGATAACAAATATGATTTATTCTTTATTTATTTATTTATTTTTTTAGCAAAGAATACTATTAGTAAGAGGGCAGTAGATTATGACAGAACAAAATGCTCCTTCCTCCTTTATTATCTGATGTTGTGTTCAGGTCTAAAGGTGATTTAATGATTTACTGGCTCAGTGCAAGAAAGAAACAATGAGGATATGTCTGATGATTTCTGAGAAACTGTTTGATAGAATTAGCAGTAACTAAAAACTTGCTATAGTAAGTGACTAATTAATAGAGTGATTTAAAAACTATAGATAAACATACTTTATAATTAAAAACTAGACAAAATAATGACTAAATGTGACTGTAAAAATTATTGCTAAGAAATATTTATTTTCTAAAGAAATGTATATTTTCTGAGTTTAAACTATGAACGTTTAAGTATTCAATTTGAATTATCTAGTTCATTTTCTAGTGTAAAACACAAGTTATAAACAAAAGGGATTATGGTAATAGAACATACACACAAGTTGTCACCTTGGAATGATCAGGTTCCATCTGCATTCTGAGCAGTTTTGAGATATTGAGCAAATCCATAATAATATTAAGCAAATGATCTATGTGCGTGATTACACTCAAAATATATGTATTTTTTTACTTGTTCAAACTACTTATTCAAAATGAGCTGAAACAACACAATTCTTGAGATTTCATTGGGACAACTTAATTTTTTTATGTTCAATCTACATACAAAGTGTTAAAAGTGTTAAGTTAACTTAATCGATTTGTGTTGGGACAACATGAATGAATTGTGTGGAACCCTGCATTTTTTACAGTGTATAAAAATTAAGTTAAGTCTATTTAACAGCTCCAGGTTACAGTGTTTTTTTTTTTTTTTTTTAAGAAAATTCAACTTGCCGCTTTTATGGCAATGGATATTCACTTTTTTTGAAAAGTTAAATAACTAATCACTTTTTACAGTGCTAATCTAATTCTAAAATAAAATCATGTATAACAATGTGTTGTCATGTATGTGTTAAGATTGTGTCTAGACCTACCTGTTTGTGCTTTAGTTGTTCTTGCGCGTCGTCTTCATGTTTTCATCGCGGAGCACATGTTGTTTGTTTTGACAGTTCACCATGTGCTCCGCTGTCAGCGTATCCTTTTCCCCGCCTCCTTGTTATCCTAGTTATTATCTTATTAGCATTGATTATAGTCACCTGTAGCTCCTTGATTTTCTTCTCTATTTAATCCCTGCTTGCCCCCTTGTCTTTGTCAGACCGTCTTGTGTGTGTTCTCTAGCTCTCTCGCTCTAGGTCCGCGTTTTGTCCTGTCCTGTCTTGTCGATCACTTTGGCTCCCAGATATTAGTTTCGGTTTCGCTTTTCGCCCTCTCTGTTCACCTCTCTTCTGCCCGTTCAGACAACCCAATCGGGTTCAGATCGTTTGTGGCGCTCGGCCTCCACCACCTGCCGCCATCTGCTCACCGGCATCTGCTCGTCTCCGTGCCGCTCCACCCACGGAGCCTGGATACTCGCCACTACACGAGCCTGCCACCTTGTGGACACTTCACCGAACTGCGGCCCAGTATTGGCTACTGCTGCCTGAATTCACTTATGATTCAGTGCTTTTTCTTTTACATTTTTTGATCCTCAGACTGAGGCATTTTTTGAGTTTTGAATTCTCAATAAATCTGCACTTGCAATTGAATCTGTGGTTTCTTCCTGACAGAACGGTCTGACCAGCAATGGATTCAGCAGGTGCAGATCAAGTAAGAAATGCAGTATCCCAGCAGGGCATTCTCCTGGGACAACAGGCTTCCCAATTATCTGCCACTTCTCAAGAAGTTGAGTTCCTGACGGCTCGTGTTGCGGAACTTAATGCTCTGGTCCAGGACCTGCAGCTAAATATCAGAGCCGGCAGGCAGGCAGCCTTTCCTCTCCATCTGGAGCATGAGCATATGATGGGGACCCCAGTTCCTGTCGGTCCTTTTTGTCGCAGTGCTCGTTGGTCTTCGCTCTCCAGCCACGCCGTTACGCCACTGAGGAATCCAGAGTGGCATTTGTGATTACACTTCTTAAGGGCAGGGCCCGCGACTGGGCCACTGCTGTGTGGGATGCACGTGCCCATTTTTGTGCCACTTTTGATGACTTTCGTAATGAAATGACAAAGCTGTTTGATCGGTCAGCTCAGGGGGATGAGGCAGCCTCTCTGTTGGCCCAGCTAAGTCAGAACGGGCGTACAGTGACTGACTACTCTGTCCAATTCAGGACCTTAGCAGCGGCCTGCGCTTGGAACGAAGCAGCTCTTCGAGCAAGGTTTAGGGACGGTCTGGATGACGAGATCCAGGACGAAATCGCCACCCATGATCTTCCTCATGACTTTGACGCTCTGGTTGACCTTGCCCTTCGTGTTGAGGGCCGTCTTCTTCGCCGTCAACATCGGCGTGCAACTCGTCCCTCCTGGAGGGCCGAAGAGGGTTTTTCAAGCTTTTCCCACACTACTCCACTCACTCCTGACCAGGAGCCGATGCAGTTGGGACATCTGCGATTAACCACGCAGGAGAAACGACATCGGCTGGCTAGGGGCCTTTGCCTGTACTGTGGGAAACCGGGACATCAGGCAGTTCGATGCCCAAAAGCCCCAGCTCACCAGTAGTATGGGGGATTCTGGTGGGCACAATCCCTTGCTCTGACACCCCCACATATCGTACCTCACTGCCAGCCTCTCTACGATGTGGAGATGTTGTCCATTCCTGCTCTGCCTTGATTGACTCCGGAGCGGAGGGCAACTTTTTAGACAGCACCACCGCTGAGTCCTGGGGCATTCCTGCTATCCCTCTTTCTTCTCCTATCATTGTCCGCTCCCTGAATGGTCTCACCATCACCTCCATCACCCATTCCACTCCTTCCGTAAGTTTAATTATTTCTGGCAATCACCATGAGGATATTAATTTATATTTATTTGACTCCCCGAGTGCCCCCGTAGTATTGGGGCACCCGTGGCTAACCAAACACAATCCTCATGTTGATTGGTCAGCTAGTTCTGTGTTATCTTGGAGCCCGTCTTGTCTTGCTTTGTGTCTTGGTCCTGCTCCGTGTTCTGGTTCTGTTTCTAATGTGTTGCAGGTTGAAGCTGTAGATCTCTCCGGAGTCCCGTCGGAGTACCACGATCTGCGTCAGGTCTTCAGCAAGTCCCGAGCCACATCCTTACCTCCCCACCGACCATATGATTGTGCCATTGAGCTCCTCCCAGGCTCTTCTCCGCCCAGGGGTCGGTTGTATTCCCTTTCACGTCCTGAAAGAGAGGCCATGGACAGGTACATTCAAGAGTCATTAAAAGCCGATCTCATTCGTCCCTCCTCCTCTCCGGCTGGGGCTGGGTTCTTCTTTGTTAAGAAGAAGGATGGCTCTCTGCGTCCTTGCATTGACTACAGAGGTCTCAATGACATCACTGTTAAGAACAGGTACCCTCTGCCTTTGATGTCTTCTGCCTTTGAGTTATTGCAGGGAGCCAAGGTCTTTACTAAGCTGGACCTCCGTAACGCCTATCACTTGGTCTGGATACGTGAGGGGCATGAGTGGAAGACAGCATTTAACACACCCACGGGACACTTTGAATACCGGGTCCTACCTTTCGGGCTCACTAATGCCCCGGCTGTCTTCCAAGCCCTGGTCAACGATGTGCTGAGAGACATGGTGAATAGATATGTCTTTGTGTACCTTGATGATATCCTCATCTTTTCCCCTTCCAAACAGGTACACACTCAGCATGTTCGACAGGTGCTGCAGCGGCTGCTGGAGAACCAGCTGTATGTCAAGGCGGAGAAGTGCGTGTTCCACACAAAGTCTGTTTCGTTCCTGGGGCATATTGTCTCGACGGAGGGGATCAAGGCTGATCCTGACAAGGTAAGGGCCGTGGCCGAGTGGCCAACCCCCGACTCTAGAAAGGCTCTGCAGCGGTTCTTGGGGTTTGCCAACTTCTATAGGCGATTCATCCGGAACTTCAGCTCGGTCGCTGCACCCTTAACAGCTCTCACCTCTCCTAAGGTACCGTTCACATGGAACAGTCGAGCTCAGGAGGCCTTTGATGTTATTAAGTCCCGTTTCATCACTGCTCCTGTTCTTTCTCTTCCAGATCCTGAACGGCAGTTTATTGTTGAGGTGGATGCCTCAGAAGTGGGGGTAGGCGCGGTCCTGTCTCAGCGGTCCTCTAGGGATGGGAAGGTGCATCCTTGCGCCTTCTTCTCCCACCGTCTGAGCCCAGCCGAACGAAACTATGACATTGGTAACAGAGAGTTGCTGGCTGTCAGGCTGGCTCTGGGAGAGTGGCGCCACTGGTTGGAAGGAGCAACACACCCATTTTTGGTCTGGACGGATCATAAGAATTTAGAATATATCCGTTCAGCCAAAAGATTGAATTCACGTCAGGCCCGCTGGGCACTCTTCTTTGGTCGATTCACCTTTTCCCTCTCGTACCGGCCTGGGTCCAAGAACGTCAAACCTAATGCACTCTCCCGGCTGTTCGACGCCCCTGGAGAGAATGCTACCCCTGAAGCCATCCTCCCGAGGGGGGTGGTGGTGGGATCTCTCTCTTGGGACGTTGAGCAGCGAGTGAGAGAGGCCGGTCGAGGAGGGGAAACACCGGAAGGGTGCCCAGAGGGTCGCCTGTTTGTGCCCATCCGATTAAGATCGGAGGTCCTCCAGTGGGGTCATGAATCCAGAGTAGCCTGTCACCCAGGAATCCGGAGGTCGCTGGCTACCATTCAACAGCGATTTTGGTGGCCCTCCATGGCCCAAGACACCAAGCAGTTTGTGTTGGCTTGTGCAGTATGTGCCCAGAATAAGACTTCTAATCAGCCGCCCATTGGTCTGTTACAACCCCTCCCCATCCCCTCTCGCCCCTGGTCACACGTGGCTCTTGATTTTGTCTCCGGCTTACCCCCGTCGAGAGGTAACACTGTTATTTTAACGGTGGTGGACCGCTTCTCCAAGGCGGCCCATTTTATCCCCTTACCCAAACTCCCATCCGCCAAAGAGACTGCTCAGGCAGTGATTGACCATGTCTTTCGGATCCATGGCCTTCCGATGGATGTGGTCTCTGACAGAGGGCCTCAATTTGTCTCTCGGTTTTGGAAAGAGTTCTGCAGACAGATCGGGGCCTCTACGAGTCTGTCTTCAGGTTTTCACCCCCAGACCAATGGGCAGACTGAGCGAGCCAACCAGGATCTTGAGAGAATTCTCCGCTGCCTGGTGTCACAGAATCCGGGTTCCTGGAGTCAGCAGCTATCTTGGGTCGAATACGCCCACAATTCCTTGCCAGTAGCTTCAACGGGTATGTCTCCTTTCCATTGTTGTAATGGTTATCAACCCCCTTTATTCCCTGCTCAGGAGCCTGATGCTGCGGTTCCGTCTGCCTTTGCCTTTGTTCGCCGGTGTCGCCGCACCTGGAAAGAGGCTAAGGAGGCCTTGGCCCGGGCTTCCAGACGGACCAAGGCGGCGGCTGATCGTCACCGGACCCCTGCTCCTCCTTTTGTTTGTGGTCAAAGGGTTTGGCTCTCTACTAAGGACCTACCTCTCCGGGTGCCTTCTCGCAAGCTGGCACCCAGGTTCATAGGGCCATACCGGATCACTAAGGTCTTGAGTCCGGTGACAGTACAGCTCAAGCTTCCTTGCACTCTTGGTCGGGTTCACCCTGTTTTTCATGTATCCAGGGTCAAGCCTGTGTTCCGGTCCCAACTTAATCCTGTTGTTCATTCCCCGGCCCCTCCTCCCCCTCGTCTAGTAGATGGCGTTCCTGTCTATACGGTGAGGAGGCTCCTTGATGTGAGACGCCGAGGTCGGGGCTTTCAGTATCTGGTGGACTGGGAAGGCTATGGTGCGGAGGAGAGGTCTTGGATTCCGGCTCGGGATATACTGGACCGATCGCTGATCGAGGAATTTCGTCGGCGACGAGGTGAGCCCCTCTAGAGGCGCCGGGAGGCACTTCTGGGGGGGGGGGGGGGGGGGGTACTGTTAAGATTGTGTCTAGACCTACCTGTTTGTGCTTTAGTTGTTCTTGCGCGTCGTCTTCATGTTTTCATCGCGGAGCACATGTTGTTTGTTTTGACAGTTCACCATGTGCTCCGCTGTCAGCGTATCCTTTTCCCCCGCCTCCTTGTTATCCTAGTTATTATCTTATTAGCATTGATTATAGTCACCTGTAGCTCCTTGATTTTCTTCTCTATTTAATCCCTGCTTGCCCCCTTGTCTTTGTCAGACCGTCTTGTGTGTGTTCTCTAGCTCTCTCGCTCTAGGTCCGCGTTTTGTCCTGTCCTGTCTTGTCGATCACTTTGGCTCCCAGATATTAGTTTCGGTTTCGCTTTTCGCCCTCTCTGTTCACCTCTCTTCTGCCCGTTCAGACAACCCAATCGGGTTCAGATCGTTTGTGGCGCTCGGCCTCCACCACCTGCCGCCATCTGCTCACCGGCATCTGCTCGTCTCCGTGCCGCTCCACCCACGGAGCCTGGATACTCGCCACTACACAAGCCTGCCACCTTGTGGACACTTCACCGAACTGCGGCCCAGTATTGGCTACTGCTGCCTGAATTCACTTATGATTCAGTGCTTTTTCTTTTACATTTTTTGATCCTCAGACTGAGGCATTTTTTGAGTTTTGAATTCTCAATAAATCTGCACTTGCAATTGAATCTGTGGTTTCTTCCTGACAGTATGAAAAGAAAAAACTGTTTAAAAAATACAGAAAAAAAAAAATTCAATACTTCTCAAGAGATCAGTATTTTT
Organism: Danio kyathit; assembly: GCA_903798195.1. Classification (NCBI taxonomy): domain Eukaryota; kingdom Metazoa; phylum Chordata; class Actinopteri; order Cypriniformes; family Danionidae; genus Danio; species Danio kyathit. The sequence continues at coordinate 28,296,521 of LR812534.1, forward strand.
GAATAACTAAATAAAATAATTTTTTGAAAACATGCTGATGTTTATTTTTGTAATTTAGACCCCATCAGTAAAATAGCTGACTATTTGACTTAACAGACTAAAATATTATGCATTTAAGAATTTAAACTGAAAAAAAACAGACTATATTTTAGCAAAGCATTTAAACTGTATATAGAATTTTAAATACTTCACATTTAAAATATTTAGATTTCAAATATACAAAAACCCAGTAAAATGTATAATGACATAATATTCATAATATATATATTAAATTCTACTAGATATTTTTCAATATATTAGTATTCAGCTTAAAGAGCAGTTTAATAGCTGAACTTGGTTAATTAGTTTAACAAGGCAAGTTAGGGTTATTAGACAAGTCATTATAAAAAAGTTGTTTGTTCTGTAGCCAACTAGAAAAAATAATTAAGGGGGCTAATAATATTGACCTTAAAATATATATTTTTAAAAACTGCTTTTTTATTCATTCATTTATTTTCCTTCAATTTAGTCCATTTATTCATCAGGGGGTTGTCACAGCGGAATGAACTGCCAACAAGCATACGTTTTACACAGCGGATGCCCTTCCGGCTGCAACGCAGTACTGGGAAATGCATACATTCTCGCATACACACACATACACCATGGCCAATTTAGTTTATTCAATTCACCTATAGCGCATGTCTTTGGACTGTGGGGGAAACAGGAGCACCCGGAGGAGACTGACACAAACATAGGGACAACATGCAAACTTCACACAGACATTCCAACTGACCCAGCCAGGACTTGAACCAGCGACCTTCTTGCTGCAAGGCAACATTGCTAACCACTGAGCCACCATGTTGCCGCAAAACTGCTTTTATTCTAGCCAAAATAAATCAAATAAGAATTTCTCCAGAAAAAAATATTATCAGAAATACTGTGAAAAATGTGCTTGCCACATTAAATATCACTTGAGAAATTTTGGAAAATGAATAAGTATTTCAAAGGAGGGCTAATAAATGTGCCCTCATATATTTAATGTCCCAAAAATATAAATCATCACATTGACAAACTCATTTTCTTCAAAGGTGAGTAACATTAATGGGACATTAATGCATTTGTATTCACTTTCCTTCAGTATGTGAAAATGCATTCGTTTTATTTTTATTTTTTCAACACAGCACTATGATACTTTAATCTGCAAGAGGAATTTAAACAGTTAATCACTCATCTCGGCCTCTATGATGGTTGTGATGGGTCTTTTGTGTGCATTAATAGTGCTGAATGGCTCAAAAATATAATAAACTGCTGTCACAGAATAAAACCAAATTGATGCAGAAAGAATCTTAAAATTCCAAGGTGGATGTGAAATGCAGTAGCTTTAAAGTATGCACATGCAAACACATTTGATTAATTTATTTGGAATGACTAATACTAATTAAAGCAACACAGCATCCAAATACTCATAAAGGGCCCATTATGTTTCACAGTACAAGAAGTAAATACAATCGCAAATTAGTAAATAGACGGATTAAGGATAGAGATGGCATCGTCTTCTCCACACATGCAGACTGCCTATTATAGCAGACACGGAACAGTATTTAGCAACTTGTTGAGAGTCTTTCTTACTGAGTCCAACGATTTGTAATCCTCTCACACACAATTTATGAACATGTCCAAGGCTGCCGTAGATTAAAACAACTAGCTTTATGTTGTAGCCACACAATTTCAGAGCATTTACTAATGGTTGATATTTTAGCACATTTTTCTGAATAGCACAAATCCATGTATGCGTCAAAAAAGCAGTCTGCTTCCATAATCAGAGTATTTTTCAATACTTCATCCACAACAACAATATCAGGTGTGTTTGGGAAATCTCTAATGACAGTACTCAAAACAGGTGCATTACTGTTCAGTAATGGAAACCAGTTCGTTCGTACAGTCTTGTTAATGTATAGTGTACTGTGCACACTGATTTTGTTCACCTCTTTAGCTGTAATGTTCACAATGCGATCATGACGTGCGATGTAAAGGCCTTTGAACGCGGGACAGGCGTTCATTATGTGTGCTGTTGATTCCACCATTCTGTCGCTATGCAATAGACAAAAGGGCTCATGGTGTTTTGGGTACCACACGGACAGATTATACTTTGTAGGGAGTGTTTGTAAACGAGCTCTGATGACGAACTTAAGAATACACACACACACGCACACACACACACACAAACACAGAGTCCATCCATCATATTCTTCAGCAGTAGTATTTCAATCTTTCATTGTCTTCACTTTTCCACCTGCACACAGAAAGAGGGTTTGGTAACTAAATGGAGACATTGTAGATGTACTGTATGTAATGAACTTAAAAATCTCTTATTTTTTACTGCAAGACTACACTGATTAACACTGATTCGTTAACATTCTGTGAGCACCCATATAGCATAATATTCTACAATGGGTTGGACTGGAATTTAATATCATGAAATCTAGTGAACTTGCTCACCTTCAGTTAAGGAGGTCTTTGGAGGTCCATGTTTTACATTTACATACTCATTTTCTTTAAAGCTCATATTCTTCCCCTTAACCATTCCACCTCCATTAGTTCTCTGGATATCGGTCAGTTCTTCATAGTATGGTTCCTACAAACAGTTATTTGATTTTCTTAAATTACAACTACAATGTCAGGCACAATGATGATGTAACCTACTGTAATACGATGTTTTTAATATTTAAAACATAACATCGAAGACATGCTGTACACCATGGTAATTCGTGTCATAGTTTTGTTTTTATCAGTATAGGTCAGTTTTTGTCTTCATGACATCATTGACATGCCTTTGTGCAATAATATAAAAGATTAAAGTCCATTGAAGCAGACTGTAAAATACACCTATCTCTTCTTTGTAAAATCTATAATCTTTTTAATTACCTCTGAGATGACATTTACTCTTTGCGCCAGTGAAAGATCTCATTTATTACCACACAAAAGTGCTGTTCCCGTAAGTGTTTATAGTTTGTCAGTCAAACAACAGGATTAAATGGGCTCTATGCACAGCTAGAGTTTTAAAGCCAACAATAAACTTCCGGTAAACGCTTAATGTGACTATTGTCAATTCCACAAGGTTGTTTTTACGGTATTGATGTTGTAATGCAATTACAATACATCCAGTTAAATAAGCATTCATTTAGTTGTTCAAGCGTAAAACAAGATGAAAGACAGTTGTAACCACTAGCGCCATCAATAGCAACAGGGTAGCGCAGAAACTCCATTGAAAATACTGGGATAAAATAAACTGTCATATTTTAAAGACATGGCGGGGGGAAATGGAATTTAATGCAGTGCTTCTTGTCTGATCTGAAACCCACTTTATATTGTATATCTAACAGGCAGTGAAGATTGATGATTTTTACAGATATCAGATCTAAAACGTGGCGATTTTGTAATGGAAAGACAGCTCACCGGAAGCCCTTGGGCTGCCTGGCTGAAAGTTAAAAGTCCATGTGCATATATAGCCCATTTGGCCTCAAAAAAAAAAAAGAAAGAAAGAAAGAAAGAAAGAAAGAAAGAAAGAAAGTCACTCACGGTCTCTTCTTCGCTTTTTGTTGGTGCTTAAAGAAAGAAACATTCATTGAGTTAGAGATTGAGAGAAATATGACTGAATCAATAGCAATAGGTGAAGTTTTTATCAAATTCCGTCATTATATAATAACAAACCTACCTCCACTTGGCTGTGCTTTTTCCTTTCTTTTTAACATGGGGCTGTAGTGTAAATGCAAAGATATTTTATTAAAACATTCTGTGTATCTTAATGCATTTTTGTTTCACAAAAGTGCAGTTCATCACAGCAACAATTTTCATGTTCGTTTTTAGAAATATCCACTGGTGTAAAGTAACAAATGACACACAGCAAAATCCTCAGAGTAAAATTTACTCAGTTCAGAGAACATTTGGTCCCTCTCTAAATTGAGTAAAATTTACTCAACAGCAGAGTTAAAGTTAATGAGACGATAAAGGGGTTAATTAAGTGATGATTGAGCACTGATGATGAACACCTGCTGTTAATAAGCAGAAACAGAAGAGAAACATAAAACTAAACTGATTTCAGTCACAGTCGTAGATGAAATAAACTGAAATAAAACACATCAAATCTCTCAAAATTTCAGCAGAAGATCATTAAGCAACTCCACAAACAGCAGCTTTACTTATTAACAACCTGTTTGGCCTTACTTCTGCCACACTCTACAAAATTCCATATAGTGATATTATTAAGAACTAAGTCATTTTTTACAATAACAATAAAAACACACCACTTTTTGTGTTTTAAGCTGTCACCATTGAGGAGAACAGTAGTTGCTTTACTTGGACTCTGACTCGATTTCTAATGTTAAATTCTCTTAGTTTGCCAGATACTGTATTGTGGCAAATGTTAAATAAAGAGAGCAATTGTGCTCTGGCTAATTAATTCTGTGGCGATTTAGTCACTGGTCAAATCAGTAAAATTGGTTTTGACCTATTAAGTCTGAGTAGTGTTTTATCACAAAAGCAGCACTGCATCAAGAAAATAGATCTCAGCAAGACTTTTATCAGATCATAAAACACATTGAACATCTGAGACACTCAAAACACACAGACATAAAGAATCAGCGTATGCTTCTCAACTATGGTGAGTTTTTTTTTTCTACAGTGCATGCTGGAAACTATGGATGAATGTTAGCAGACACTGCAGCCAAAAAAAAAAAAAAACAAAATCTCTAACCACTGTTGAGATAGATACGCTGATTATTGATGTGTGTGTCTCTAAAGTGATTCAGATGCTCAATGTGTTTTAATATTTTATAAAACCACAGCTGAGGTCCATTCACTTGACAAACACTGAATTTTGTATCTTACATGATAAACCATCATTTAAACATGATTTACAAAGTCAAACATAATCTCTTATACAGTAACTCTGTGAAGAGTAAAAATCAATCCAAGATCAGTCAACCTGATCATGATTGCTCGCTTTATACTTGTCATAGCAAGCTAAGAAAAGTCAACATCCAAAATCGAGTCAAAGAGCCCAAGTAAATCTACCACTTTTCTCCATGATGGTGACATCGGGGAACAAAAACATGTTTTTTTTTTTGTAAAATGTAAATACCTAAAACAGTTAATTCTCAATAAATCTCATATGGACTTTTGTGAACATCTGACAGAAATAAAGTCAATCAGGTAATCAATGAGCAAAGCTGCTGCTGCTTCTCTTCTGTTTCTGCTTATTAACAGCAGGTGTTCATCATCAGTGCTCAATCGTCACTTAATTAACCCCTTTATCGTCTCATTAACTTTAACTCTGCTGCTGAGTAAATTTTACTCAATTTAGAGAGGGACCAAATGTTCTCTGAACTGAGTAAATTTTACTCTGAGGATTTTGCTGTGTACAAAATTATCCCAATCAATCTAAATGAATGACTTTCCAAATAAAGCTATTTAAGTTATCTGGTGAAATATATCTCAATATATAGCACAGGGGGAAAAATTGCAATGTCAAATTCAATATTGTGCAAATTTCTATATCATGCAGCCCTACTTGCATCTGTCAAAAAATAAAGATCATCTTCATTTTAATAGCCTTTTTGATCTTTTAGTTATTCATTCACAAATCACAAAAATCTTGCTTCTGTAAACTCTGTAATTGGTCTACAGAAACTAAACAACCATTACCATATGTAGATTTTAGCTTTGGAGGCAGTGATTACAAATTAGATGATACATGGCATTACTCACATTTTGTTGGTTTTTGTTAAATAGACAAACAGGCCACAAATGCCGGAAACTGCAACTAAAACCCCAATGACAATCCCAGCTATTGCTCCTGCTGACAGTCCTCCACCTCCAGCTGACAGATACACAACAAAAAGACAACAGATGATGTATTGTGCATAATACTAACTGTAATATATTTTAATCTGTATCAACCCTTTGAGGGTTGATATAAAACTGTATTTTTTTTTTTATTAAATAAATGAAAACAAAGTTAATTTGAACAAGTGGTAAATTAAGGTCAAAGCAGTGCTTCTCATAATCTGAGAATATGTTTAGGGTTAGTTGTATCTGCTTACCTTTAACTAACAAAATATGTCTATCAGCTTTTCTTTCATTTGTGACTCTATTAAAGGCTATACAGATGTATTCTCCACTGTCTGTGAAGTCAGACTTATCAATGGTGTATTTGTCTGTGGTCACACCAGTGTCTGACCCATTAAACGTCCAGCTGAATGAAGCAGAAGGTTCAGAATTTGCAGAACAAGACAAAAACACTTGAACCCCTAAATCCACCACATCTGGACCCTTAATAGAAACATAATCTGGTCCATCTAGAACACAGACAAGAGAGTCACCGTTAGAGGAACAAACTGAGCTGAAGAATGTCTAGATTTCATCAGATCTGATGTTGAGATGCTTCACACTCACAGTTGATGATCAGGGTGAGTTTTGCCGTCTCAGAGCTGACAGGGTTTCTGTATGTACACAGATATTCTCCAGTGTCTGATCTCTGCACTGGACTGATGAACACTGATCTGTTATCAGATGAGAAGATGATTCTGCTGCTGGGAGACAGAGGACTGTTATCTTTCATCCATTGTACAGAGGTGATGGTGCCTCTTCCCTCAGAGGTGATGTTAGCAGATGATTCTCCCTCAATTAATGGTTCTTCTGGACCAATAGGTATGACATTAGATATTATTTCTGTTAAAGGTAGAGAAACACATTGGATCAGAAAGGAATATTTTACATTTGGCGAGCACTGCATGGGAATCAATTTATAACAATGTAAAAATAAAATCAAACAAAACATACTAACAAACTTGTAAATTTGAAAACTTAGCATGAACATTTTTAGTTTAGGATCCAAGATGTATTAGGGACTGGGTCAGTGGTGCCAGTGATGAAAGGCACTGTTTTAAAGAGACACTGTTCTGGGTGGTAAAGATGGACTATTGACAATGGAGAATAAAACTTCATTTATGTATGGAAATATGGTGCCCATAGCAATTGTTCATGTTTACAATTATATTTTCATAGTAGAACAATACACTAGTCTAAAGGATTAGTTTTTTTTAAGAATGTTAAAATTATAAAGAAAGTTTTTAAAATACTGTATAAAACAACAAATCTAAATCAACCAATGGGAAAACCTCTGCCTGATGTAACACCCATTAATCTATATGCAATTTACTAGACACAACTAATACTGGGTGTAATTAGTTACAAAGTAGCTGTTTAAATTAAATCCTACTCCACTGAAATGATCAAATATTGAATTACAACTTAATATTTAATAACACTTACTTGCATATGTACATTTATGTCTTGTATTACAGTTTTTCTCAGTGGCTTTGGTGCATTTCTCACAACACTATTTACATTTGCACAACAGTTAATGCATTTAGTCATTTGTGCACATCATAACAATTAGTATAATAACAGTAACAATTAGTCACTTGAGCACATCATAGTAGCAGTTTCTCATTCCTTCCAACAAATTGCAAATTCTTTTGGACGTGCATCAATTGCTTTCATACAACTCTCTGCTGTTTTATAACATTATCATTTGCTTATGTCATGTCAGTCAAAATTAACTAAACTTGTGGATGCTGAATAGTCATTCCATATAAAACTAATATAGTCCTCATTTCATTACTTCAGTCATTACATGCAAAAATGTTGAACTAGCTGTCAAAATCTGTAATGCTAATTTTATTAAAAAATAAATAAAATATTTTTTTTCCTGAAAATGTCTTCTAAATTGAACAATTTCATAAATGATTTACAGACCTGTGTATGTTGTAGGTTCAGTTCCAATATGTACTGCAATAGTGTTTACAGTTGTGCAAAGCTCTACCCAAAGGAAGTTTAAGTTTGTTGTAAATAAGGGTGTATTTCTTCTTTTGCACAATGCTGTGAATAAATTTAAATTGCACAGAGCAAATGCAGTAAAAATGTGAAACACATGTTTAGTGTCTTCTTGTACTCAGATACCTCACTAATGCAGTGATGTCTAACTTTACTGTAGTTTTCAAATGGCTGTGCAATTAGGATATAGTGCTGTCTTGAGCATTTTCAGGAAGTGTCACCAAAATCTGACTTTTTTTGCATGGGAAAAGATTTACAGAGTAAACTGTCATAATGAAAACATGACAAAGCCATTTGACTATCTTGTTCATAAACTCTAGTGTCAAGACTTTTCATTGTTCATCATACTTGCTTTTGAGGAATGACACGCTTTTGTAGGTCATCAACTAGGTTTTGCAGTTTGTACTAATTGTTTTGAGAAACGCATGAACTGTTGTGCAAATGTAAATAGTGTTGTGAGAAATGCACCAAAGCCACTGAGAAAAACTGTAATTAGTTCAGAGAAGCAGAGTAATTGTATTTTTTGTTACACAATTAAATATTCCAGAAGTACAATTGAGATTCTGTTTTTCAGCTAAAGTAGGTTACATTTATCAAGACAGTTGCACATTTTTAAGAAGCAATAAATTGAGTAAGAAATTGATAACAATATATTGCATGTAAAATATGGTATCATGTCATGTCATGGTTTTGTTTTTTTATTTTTAAATAAAGCTAAAAAGCCCTGCTTGACTCAAATTCAAAATGAAATTTTATTGTTTATGTGTTGAAATTAGTATGGATTTCAAGCAGTATTGAATCAAGTTATTATTTTTATTTATTTATTTTTTTGCAGAAACGTTAATACAATTTTAATGATTGTAGAAAATTTAAACCACACTGAACTGAACTAAACTAAACTTCAACTCTGAAATCTGGATTTTACTAGAACTGTGTTAAGCTGCTTTGACAATCTACATTGTAAAAAGTGCTATATAAATAAACATGAATTGAATTGAATAACTAATTTTAATTTAATTAGTAATTAATGTTAAACATACCCAACACTAAAAACAACCATCCAGCTCATTGTCTATTTCCATCGTATATATAACCTATTATCATCATTATATTTCTTTTTACGGTCTTCTGCTGCTAATTTCTTTTTGTTATAATGGCAGTTTTTACACATCATATGCATGACACATCACACAAGCAACACACTCACCAAACACCTGTAATGAAGTTTCTCCGCTAAGTTGATTTCCACTACTAATAGTCACAGTCAGACTGTATGATCCAGAATCCTCCAGTTTCAGGTCTCGGAGCTCCAGAGAGAGAGTGTTGTTGTCAAAAATGATTCTGTTTCTATATGCGGAGGATACAGAAGGTGAATCAGGATTTCCAGTTAATATAATAGTTGTTCCAAATTGCCAGGTAACTACATCAATCGCAGTTGATGGTGGGTTATTAGGGGTGAACCTCACATTTCCTCTGACTGCTCCATTAGTCAGCTCAGGTAACTGAAGATCTTGACCTAAACATTGTCCTGTTAAATGTATTAAAATGCAGAAATAAAATGTTTTTTTTTTTCATATTTAGTTTAGTAGTATCTAGTTTAAACATTTTAGCATAGTAAACACCTTAAGACCAAACAGGCCTAATTAGTTACATTAAAAAGAAATTTAACACACATTTGTAATTTCTAAAAGGTCTCACCAAAACAGGCCAACACCCACAGAGTCCAGAATAAACCATGAGAACCCATACTGATCGAGCTATCTGTCAGAAAGCCCAGCTCAAATCACTTCAGTTTTCAGTTAATGATAAACTGCTGACACAGAGACTGCTGAGAATGAAGACGTACAGTAGAGCTCACTGTGCCACCTAGTGCTGCACGCTTTATTTTATCTTATTTGAACTTACCAGGATATAGTCCCATTGAGATACAAGATCTCTTCTTCTGGGGAGTCCTGGCCAAAATGGAAGCATAAAAAGTTTAACATTAAAGACAAATACAAACCTTTGAGACTAAAGTAAACTAAATTTTGTTCTGATCTCATAAAATACATTTAAAAGGGGGGAAAAAAAAATCATCCTAACATCATAGATCAATCATAACAAGTACATTTTCCTTTTAGTGTAGACCATTTTTAAGAAAATAAAATTGGGTAGTGTTTCCATCATACACCATACTCTAATACTCATTACATTACGGCCAAAAATAGAACATTTAAAATTTGTTTGGCCGAAAGTCTAGTACTATAGCTGCAAGTGTAATTTAAAAAAAAAAGACTACAGATATAAGTTGGTAGTTTACCAAACAATGCCTTGAAAATAAGCAGCACGCTTTTCTCCATACATACAGTGAAAACCACCCCACCATTTCATACAGTGTACAATGAGTGCGTGAAGAGGCACTCATCACAAAACAAGCAGCATGATATAAATAATCCAACTTTTTCAGTGAAGATAGACCTGCATGCATTTAGATCACATCACCATAATCTTACACTGAAAGGAAGCAACTTGATTCTCTTTCTCACTTCTAAAAGAAAACATATTTTTAAGCAAAAATAGAAAAATTCATTTTAATCTTAGTTTTTCCAATATGCACATAAAATCATTTGTCATCCAACCATTTACTTAGACACTTCTAACAGTTTACTTTTTCATTAGAATTTCCTTGTAAAGTTAAAATATGCTGATCTATTTTAGTGTGGCAATGAGTAAAAACAACATATTTAGTTCTATTTGAAATCAAAACCAAATTTAAGTTATACAATGACTGTTGCAGAGATCAGAATGATTCATTCAAAAGATCTATGTGTGATGGTGCGGTGTGACATTGATATTTGGTGTCATCCAATCACCGCCTTTTTAAAGCCTGATTGGCTGTTGCTTGGTATGCGTCACGTCCGACTCTGCACTTTGCTTGGGTGTGCGTCTGTTGTTGCTAGAACAGATACGTTTGCGGCCGGAAGTTAAAGAGAATTATTTATGTTATTTATTAAATTTGGCAACGCAGTGGCGCAGTAGGTAGTGCTGTTGCCTCACAGCAAGAACGTCGCTGGGTCGCAGGTTCGAACCTCGGCTAGGCTGGGTCAGTTGGGGTTTCTGTGTGGAGTTTGCATGTTCTCCCTGCGTTCGCGTGGGTTTCCTCCGGGTGCTCCGGTTTCCCCCACAGTCCAAAGACATGCAGTACAGGTGAATTGGGTAAGCTAAATTGTCCGTAGTGTATGAGTGTGAATGAGTGTGTGGATGTTCCCAGAGATGGGTTGCGGCTGGAAGGGCATCCGCTGCGTAAAATCGTGCTGGATTAGTTGGCGGTTCATTTCGCTGTGGCGACCCCGCAAGGGACAAAGCCGACAAGAAAAAGAATGAATGAATGAATGAATTTATTAAATTTCCCATTTATTGTATTTTATTATCGTCTACCCCCACCCCAACCCTAAACCCAACTGTCCCAGTAACATAAAAACAGTAGTTGTACAGAGTATTATTTATGTTAATTATTAAATTACCCAATAAATTGCATTTTTTAACGCCCACCCCAACCCTACACTCAACCGTCACAGTACTGTAAAATATCAATTATTGTTATACAGCGTCATAAAAAAATTCCGCTATATTAATGTGCATATCACCCTTCCAGCCGGCCGCATATCCAATCTAGACTTTACCGTGTGCGCCGAGGCAAGAGACGAAATTCGTTATAGGCCACGGAGTTAAAGGGAGGATCCAAAGCGGGTGATTTACACTGTTAAAAATTGTCCCGTTAAAAAACGGTAAGTTACTGGCAGCTGCAGTTGCCAGCAATGTACTGTTATTTGACAGCATGTTGCTGTAAAAATACATGGACTACATTGATATACACAATACTCAAGTGAATTAATTTTGTTCATTGAAAGCGACTGCCTCAAATTGGCCAACTTCTGTATGAGTTTATGAAGTAATGTGCTATATATGCTTAGAAGCAAACTTATAATGATAACTTATTTTAATTAATTTGAAAAGTTCCTTTTAACCCAAATGTCTTAAATTTCACAGCAGCACACAAACATGTAAAGCTGGAATTAACACAGAGAGATTCTTACTGCATCAGCAACTAAGCAGCCACTGTCTTTAAGTAAAGAAACATGCAGAATAACATCAGCAGTTCATTGTTTATCTTTGACTCAAACACTGGCTCTACTCTCCTCCACAACGGTGACACACAGAAGAAATTTGCTTCAGGTTTTACAGTAAAATACTGTTTTTTCCTTGATTTAACGGTAAACTACTGGCAGCTGTGGTTGCCAGCAATCTACTGTTTTTTTACAGTCTACTACCGTAGTTTAAATTAACAGTATATTACTGTTAAAATACATTTTTACACTGTGTTTTTACCTCTCACACCTTTAACCCTTTAAACCCCAGAGCAAATACCTCAGTTTTAATTGAACACTTCCAAGTGTCCACACTTCTGAGTGTTCAAGAAACATGGAGCAAAGCTGAAGTAAATGAACTAATTAAATGACTAATTAAATGATAATTGAGGATTAGCGATGAACACATGAAGAAATACTGAAGGAAAAAACAAGAACAGAACATAAAGTAACAAAAAACTACAACTTCAGTCACAGCTTTATAATGAAATAACCTGAAGTTCAACAAATGATTAAACCATTAAAATGATCAGCAGATGATTAAACAACTCTACAAACATCATCAGCAGCTACACTTATTACTAAAACATTTATTTTTGTATAACATCTACTAAAGTTCTTCTTGAGATAAAGGTTAACATTTTACGTCACCATCATGGAGAACAGAGTCTGCTTTAGTTGGGCTCTTAGCCCTGATATTTTTAACATTAATTTATTTTGGCTGCTGCAAATGTTATGAACTTTGTTTAGAAAGCTCTTTTGATGTGGCAAACAAGCCAAAAAACTAAATAAGATCTGCTGATGTTTATTTTGGTTGGAATAAGGCAGAACCTGTTTTTACTTAAAATAATTTACTGCTCTTATCCAATGTTTAATTTATTGTTAAACGTTATATATATGGCTGTATGTGGCATTGAAATCTGGAAGTTTTTAAGAATATCTTGGACAAAAACACTTTGCTCTATGGTGTAAGTTGCACTCAAAGAGACATCAAGAATCAGCGTATGAACCTCAACAACGGTGACAACTAACAAAATTAACAGTTTAACTCACAAACATCACTAACTGGCTACTGAAATCTAAACATAAACAACAGCAGAATCAAACGCAAATAAAGTAAACTGTAAGACCATTATACTACATCATTTATTCATGCCCCAATGCATGCTGGGATATTTGTACTGTGCCACACCCAGCATGCATTGCGGCATGAAACATTTTAATTTTTACCATTGTTGAGGTACAAGGTCTGATTCATGAGGTCTGAGTGTGACTTTGTCTTAACTGAACTGTTTTTGTCTGTTATTTCTTAACTCTGTAAAAGAATCAGGTATTTTTCCTGTTTCCACTTCTCATTTATAAATTAATATCTGCACCAAGCATAAAAACTATTGCATAAGGCCCATCATCCAGATCTTTATCATAACATTTAGCAGAACAAATTTCAGACAACTAGATTTAACTACCTATTGGCTTTCCAGCTTTATTGCTATAATAAAAATGTTTTATAAACTTTGTATTACAGCAGCAGGAGAAGCTAACTTTACAAATTCAAGGGTGAAGAGCCCAACTAAACCAGCTCCTCACTCCATTACGGTGACACACAAAACAACAAAACGCCTAAATTTTTGTTGGTTCTTAATAAGAATGGTATGGAAGTCAAAGCGGTCAGTAATAAGTGTGTCTGCTGTTGTTTGTGTTGTTTAATGATCCTCTGCTGAGACTGAAGGTGTTTTATTTTACTTGATTTTATTTAACGTTGTAACTGACGTCACTCTTTGTGTTTCTTGTTTCTCTTTCCTTCAGTGATTGTGATTATTACAGCAGCTGTTCATCAGTGTCTGAATTCACTCATTAGTGTTCATTAACTCTGTCAGGTGAACTATATTAGTGAACTAGTGTATAGAATAGTGAACAAAGGCACAAAGTGGGATTTCAAACACAGACTTGAAAACGTCGAATCTGAGCTCTGTTAACTCACAGTTTTCTGCTGTTGGTTACTTTCTCGAAAACAGAAATATTACCCAGAATGCACTGTTTTTAACAGCATATTACTGTTTTACTGAAAAAAACATTATTTTACTGTTGAATCTGACCGTTTTTAACAGCAATTTTTTACAGTGTAGGTACTGCACGATTTATATGGCTGTACTAAGTCTTATGTAGCTCTTCAAGAGTCGTTCTTTTCCAGAAGACAGCAGGAGGGGGAGACTTTGGTGGAGTTTTCTTTGGCCCTGATAAGCCTTCTGGAAAAGGTTAAAGGTCAGTCACCTCATGGCATGCCTAATGCAGAAACTTTACTGAGAGATCAGTTTGTGGAAAATGTTAATGATTTTGCCCTTCTTCGTGAACTTAAACAGTTAGTGCGACATCAACCTACTGCCACATTGGTTGACGTACGTGGTGAAGGACTTCGGTGGGAAAGAGAGGGCATGCCTGGGAGAGAGCGGGGCCGAAGTCAGTCTGTTCCATCAGCGTACGGTATTCAGTATGGGGTGCAGGGAAGTGAGAGCATCAGTAGTGGGGCAAAGTCTGTAATGACTGAATTGCGGGACATGTTACTGAAGCAGCAACAGCAATTGAATCAATTAGCTCAAAGTATGTCTCTGCTTCAGAATTGTTCATCCAGTTTGCAGCCACATAAAGTTAATCCTGTTATTTGCAGAAGATGTCGTCAGGCGGGCCATTTTGCTAGAAATTGTGATGATGAGCGGATGCCTGTCCGTGCACCATCAGCCCATGTTAATTCTGCTTTAACAAGATGTGAACAGTCGTCCTCCAGCCAGCCGCTGGAAAACTAGTTCCCACCAAGTTACAGGGCCATAACTTGGTTGGGAAAAGGATAGGCTCAAATGATTTTATGCCATGTTTAATGTCTACTTGTCCAAAGCTCGTTGTATCTATGCGCGGGGTTCAGGTCCCTTGTTTGGTGGACACCGGCTCTATGGTGTCCACCATTACGAAGAGTTGTTTTGTGACTAATTTTGGGCTGTGGGGTCAAGAACAGCTTAGATCATGTAATTGGTTACAGCTTCAAGTTGCAAACGGTCTTTCGATTCCTTATATTGGTTATTTGGAATTAGATGTCGAGCTTTGTGGGCGAGTGGTTTCAGGCTGGATGCTGGTTGTTAAGGATCTTCCTAGTGGCATGTGCGCACAAACACCTGGTGTATTGGGTATGAATGTTTTGAGCCGCTGCTAACAACTAGTCCGTTGATAACCAACTTATAATACATTTGTGTGCCGTGGGTTACACATCTGTTTAGCTGTGCCTTTACTGAATGAGCACTGTGCTACGTCCGACAGATCGCACTATTGTTCTTTTCTTTTTATTTTTTTATAACCCGTTTTAACACATTTTTATCTGTTTTTAATCATTCTTATTATTTGCTTTTTTATTTTCTTATACTTGTCTTTTTATTCTTGTTTATGTAAAGCACTTTGAATTGCCAATGTGTATGAAATGTGCTATATAAATAAACTTGCCTTGCCTTGCCTTTTAGAAAATTAGAAAACTGAACATCACACATGTGAACCACAAGCAAAAATTAAGCACTTTTTTTCTACAAGTGCAGCGAATAGGAAATATGGTTGTGTTCATTTCTGCTTTTTAAAGTTGCTGTTAAATAATGATCTACAACTCTACAAATTTTACTTCTGTTTTAACAGAACATTTGACTTTTGTTAACACGGTGTGTGTCATCTGTGCTTATGATGGACTTTCATGTATTCATCCTTTTTTTGCTGTCCTGCACCAGTGTATTCACGGGTAAATTTACTGCTTTTATTCAGATTAAAAGAAAAATATGCAAACATCAGTTTGATGCATCAATTTTGTGTAGCAGGTGCAGAATTAACAACATGAATGTGGTCAAAACCTTTGTATATTAATAGTGCTACATCTAGGCTGTCAAAATATTCATATCAAAATGTCTTTTTTTTCTCAGTTTGCTTTATTAACAAATATTACAAACTCTTAAAAGTAAACGTTCTCCATGTCAAAGAGATGGTGCTATGAAAACCATTTAACATCCATGGAACCTTTGGATCCCATAAAACTTACAGTGAGTTTAGATTATGTTTAGATTTACTTAGTTTAGACTATGTAAATGCTCGTCATGCTATAAAAAATATTCTTTGAAGATCATTTTACTAAATGTTTCTTGGGGAAACCAAGAAAGGGTCTTCTGTGGCATCACTGCGAAAACCCCTTTTGGGTCTTCTCCCCTGGGTTATTTTGCTAGTCTTTAATTATTAGTATTTAATTATATTAGTAATTATTACTATTGTCTTCTGAATTAAAATAATAAAATAATGGTTTTTATCATAAATGTGTTTATATGAGGAAAGCTAATTATTTTCTTCTTCTTTTATGATAAACACTTACCTTCTTGGTGTCTTGACAAATGTCCTGTGCAGACAGATTATCTTCGTTAAAATAATTAGCAAAATATAACCTTTTTTCAATCATGAGGTTATGAATTTATTTATCTTTTTCTTTTTTCTCCAGATCTGCAAGAAAGAAAGTTGTCACCCAACTTGATGTAACTGAATACCAGGGCCATGATGCGACACTGCCGTGCCGGTATATGTATGAAAACACGAGGGACAACGTAACACAAGTGCAGTGGACATGGCTAAATGGGTCAAAAAAACATGCAATCATTGTCTTAAATGTGAATTATAACATCTCTGTGCTTGACACATTCCTGAAAGACAGAGTCTACTTCAGCAAAATATTTTCTCAGATCTACGATGCCTCCATCATCATCGGAAATGTGAAGATTAGTGATCAAGGAGTTTACAGCTGCGATTACACAACCTTTCCTAGTGGAAGTCATACAGGAAATAGCACTCTTAAAGTGTTAGAAAGTACGTAAGTAAATGCAGATTTTTTAAATAACCAGCAGGTTTTGACAGTGAGCTGGATACTGGGCATAGCACTCTGATGCTGTGTTCACACCAGACACTTACGGCAAAGTGTCATCTGAATGTGAGCCTAATGTGGCCAATGTGGAAAATTATAAATTTGGCCCAAAATGATGGAGGACAAATGTGCTACTAAAAGTGACAATTAACAAAATGAACAAAACTCACAAACAGGAGACTAAAAGTGACAAAATCAACAACGTCAACATAAACAGCAGAATTAAAAGCAAATAATGAAAACTGTAGCATCAATAAGCTATAGAATGTGTTCATACTGCAATGCATGCTTTGATTTTTGTACTTTGCCACACTCAGCAAGTGTAAGGTGTAGGCCACATCTGGGCCAGAATAAAAGCAAATTGTGGCCCAGAATAGGGTCAGTTCTGGTTCATTTGGTAGAATTCTGGCTAATATGTGGTATTGCTTTGGCTTATTTGTGGCCCAGATCTGGCAAACAGGAACGGACCGCCCAAGTGCCATCATTCTATTCAATATGTGGTCCAGATGTAAGTGTCTGGTGTGGGCCGGATCTGGGCCAGAATAAAAGCAAACTGTGGCCCAGAATAGGGTCAGTTCTGGTTCATTTGGTTGAATTCTGGCTGATATGTGATATTGCTATAGCTTAATTGTGTCCCAGTTCTGGCAAATAGGAGCGGACTGCCCAAGTGCCATCATTCCATGTGGTATGTGGGCCGGATGTAAGTTTCTGGTGTGGGCCAGATTTGAACCACGTGAATTTTGCTAGCTGGGCTAGATCCTGATTTCAGCAGTGCACCCAGCTCTCTGAGTTCAACTCCTCCAGAAACTGTACCTGAATGATGGAAGCTTTCAGCTGTGCTTTCGACTGAGCCCAGCCCAGTTTGATGAGCTGTTGTTCCGTGTCTGCAAGAGGATTTCCCCTCGGGACACCAACAACAGGCACTATGAGCCTGGTTTCTCTCGAGGTTTTTTAAATTCTTTACTTTCGCCAACTGGAGAAGTTTTTTCCTCGCTGCTGTCGCCACTGGCTTGTATGGTTCGGGATCTGTAGAGTTGCGCATCGATGGAATTGTTCCTCAGTGTTTGGACTCTCAGTAGTGATTATTAAACCACACTGAATTGAGCTAAACTGAACTGAACTTAAACACTGAAAACTGAACGGACACTGTTTCAATTTACTATAATCTTCTATGTGAAGCTGCTTTGACACAATCTACATTGTAAAAGCGCTATACAAATAAAGGTGAATTGTATTGAACTATGTCATAATCACGCCCCTACAAGAGCAAGCTCCTGATTGGTTAAGTGGTGTTAAACGTCAAACGTGCAAAATGCTCAGCTCGTGCCACTTCATTCATGCGAACTTTATCATTCGCATCGCCTCACTTGTGCCAATCACGCCGCAGGATGTCAAGTCATGTTTTTGCATTGACTTAACATTGAAATGACAACATTTTTTGCTCACTATATCTGACAGGTGGAAATAGGTACTGTGATATTTCAAAGTGCACCTCTCCCTAACATGTAGCAAAATGTGTTGAATCATTCCCTTTAGAATGACAAATGGTTGCAGAAGATTAATACTTGTACTTGTGTAATAGTTGCAGAAGATTAAAGGTGCTGTATGTAAGTTTTTGACTCTTCTAAAGCATAAAAATACCATAATATGTGTGCAGATATTTAAGACACATCCTAAGTGAACATACTTGTTTAACTGAAAAACAATGCTGAACTCAGATATTCTGCTTTGAATTTTTTTCTTTCGTGCCGGAACGCTGTCTTTGTTTAGGTAAATTTAACCTGCACGATGCCAGTTTAGTCAATTATATTTCAGCACCCCGGGTTGCCTTGTTGGAAAACAGCATATTTTATTCATTCAAAAAGGCTCTGAAAGCATGCGTCCGTGACCGAAAATGCTTTGAAATTCTGTTGTTCACCTGTGAGAAATAGAAGCCGTTTTTAATATGTCAATTCGAGGTGTTGGTTAGAACAAAAACTCCTTTTAATATGGAACATATTCCCTCTATCGCGTGTCGTTGTTTTTATTTAGAACACAGTTTAAATCACTCCATCCTGTACTTAATCTGGCAACCCGCACTTGTGTTTTTTTGATCCAGGAGTGGAATACCTAGTTCAACCACTGGGTGTCAAACTTACATACTGCACCTTTAAGAACTGTAAACCGTTTGACACCGTTAAACTTTAACTGAAATCAAAATATCATAGAAAAATAGAAAGTGTACAAGTTAAACACATGAACACTATTGCACCACCTGACTTTCTACTGATTAGCACATTTGTTGGTTGATAAAAACTCTTGATTATCTGTTTACAGGCAGACCCTCTTGTTCTGTCTACAGCTGAGACTGCTGGGATTGCGACTGCTGTATTGCTCATCACGATTGCCACTACTGTGGGCGTTTTATTCCTGCTCAAAAGACGGTATGAAGCCAGAAAACATTTAGCGTTTAGCAGTTTCTCAAATGTAATGTCATGGATTAGCATCAACATATAATCAATTCAGCCAAATAGCAGAGCAGAAAACAGAGCTTTGCTACTCAGAGTGCTGAAATAAATCTTTACATTTTTAAAGGTCGTATTTGAATATAATTTTTTTTACTCACTTTTTAATAATTCGGCACAACTGCATTTTGTATGTACACTAAAAAAATATATTTTTAACAACTACTTGTTTACTACTAATTTAAAATGAGCTGAATCAGCACAATTCTTGAGATTTTTTTTTTTGTTGTTGTTTGTTTAGTTTATGTTCAATCCACATTATTTGTAAAACAAATTGTGTTGGGACAACATGAAGCAATTGTGTGGAACCCAGCATTTATTTCACTGTATGGTAAAAAGCAATTAGACAATCTATTACTATACACAAGTTAAAATACTCCATAATTGCTTTATATTTACCAAACCTGGAACTAATAAAAAAGTTCAAACTGTTATTAAAATTGGAAGCAGAAAAATAAATAAATAAATCCAAGCTCAGTATTCAGTAGGTTATAGTGAGATGTAAACAAATTCAACATGTCTTATTTTTTTTGTGTTTTGCTACATTTTACAGAAGAACGGACAGCACTTCTGCGTATTGTAAGTAAATCTTCACACGTGGGCTGATTAAAATATATTTTTAAATGTAAATATTCAGTGTGAAACTGCGTATGTATCTCGTCCCGGAGGGGTCATGTACCGTTTACTATTATTTGTACTCTTGCTCTTAAAGTCAAACCTTTTGACCTTTGACTTCTGATACTTCTTGAAACTATACTTTTAAAGCTTGTGTACTGGTGCTGTTTGACCACTGTTTTACCTTTTTACTAGATTTTTTTATTTTTTTTAGATACAACTCAAAACTCAGGTGATCTACAACAGGTGAGACAAACTGCTGTTGACAATGACATTTCAGGATGAGAAATGTTGTCAATTGTAAATGATGTGTTATCCTCCAATTAAGTCACATTTATCTCCATGTGCTTTTTACTGTACAGTATATCAAGAGTCATATCAGGTTGCCATATTCACAAAACATTTTAAGGTTAAAGGTGCTGTATGTAAGTTTTTGACTTCTCTAAAACATAAAAATACCATAATATGTTTGCAGATATTTGAGAAACATGCTAAGTGAACATTTTTGTCTATCTGAAAAACAATGAAACCAGTTATTTTGCTTTGAAAATTGGCATTCCGTGCCGGAACGTCTGTCTTTGTTAACCCACCCAATGTCAGTTTAGCCAATTATATTTCAGCACCCCGGATTGCCTTATTTCATTCATTCAGAAAGGCTCTCAAAGCATGCGTCCGTGACCGTAATGTGACCTCCGGTGGACAGTAGCAGAATCTGTAATGAGACGCAGATTCAGAGTTCCACATGAGGTTATTAATTAGCAAATAATATACATATTATACGAGCGCACCTGCATCATCAGAGGCGCAGCCTTCCAACATGTCCCCTGACCCTTACTTACCTTACTTACTTGTTCCGGTTTAGATATATTTTTCGGGGAGTCGTAACAATACACCTAGTTAAATTCTAGGAATTTTAGATACGACAGTACATCGGGAAAGCGTTCAGTCCCAATAGGAAGGACACTGCAGGGGCCACCTGCTGCCCGAATGGGGAGACCTGGTGGCAATTAACATATAGACTAGCCCTGAGAAGGAGGAGTACTCATATGAGAAGATGGTTAGCGGGGAGGGAAGACATAATTTCATAATTATGAAATGATTATGAAAATTATGAAATGAAATTATGAAATGAATGTAAATAATGTAATGTATGAATGTAAATAATATATAATACTGACTAGGAGGGGGGACTACATCGTGGCTGAGTGAGCATATAGGATCACACATAGCAGGCACCTATACCCAGAATTTTATTTTATAATTTTATTTTTATTTTATAATTGTTTATTGTCATGTGCACAGTAAGGAAACACGTTTCCCTGTACAATGAAATTCTTACTTTGCCGTCCACAGTGAAGTTATACACATAGCATACACATCATACACGACGTACACATACATACACATATATACACAAAAGTGACGGAAGTATAATTATGAAATGAAATTATGAAATGAATGTAAATAATATATAATACTGATTGTGGAGTATGTAAACATGTAAACAATGTGTAGAGGTATTTAAGTTTTTTTGCTTATTGTGCAAAAATAAAGTGCCTAGTGCAATCGGCTTATGTGCAACGACAGTATAATGGCTGTAGTAGATTTAGTGCAATTGCATTCGTTAATAGTGCAAACTGGGATGGAGAGTAAAGTGTGCTTCTGGGCAAAGAATGAAACTGTTGTGTCCACTGATTATGCGTTTAAAAGTCTGATAGCTGCTGGGAAAAAAGAGTTCTTGAGTCTGGCAGTCCTGCATCTCACATTCCTGTACCTCCGCCTTGAGGGCAGGAGTGTGAATAATCTGTGTTGTGGATGTGTGGGGTCTTTCAGGATGGAGGCAGCTCTCTTGTGGACTCTGCGATGGTAGATAGTCTGCAGAGAAGGCAGTGGGGTCCCGATGATCTTCTCTGCGGTCCTCACCACTCTCTGCAGACGTTTGCGGTCCTTTATGGTTGCGTTGCCATACCACACAGTAATACAGCTGGTCAGGATGCTCTCAATCACACAGCTGTAAAAGTTGCTGAGGATCTTAGATGACAGACCATGTTTCCTCAGCTTCCTTAAGAAGTAAAGCCGCTGTTGTGCTTTCTTGACCAGCTGGGTGGTGTTCGTTGTCCAGGTGAGGTCCTCACTGATGTGGACCCCAAAGTATTTAAAACTGCTCACTCTTTCCACTTCAAGTTCACGGATAAACAGTGGCTGATGAGTTCCCCTCTCCTTCCTCATGTCCACTATCATCTCCTTGGTCTTGTCCGTGTTGAGGGTGAGGTTGTTGTCCTCACACCATGTCACTAGACTGGCCACCTCCCTCCTGTAAGCTGCCTCATCTCCCCCAGTGATACGTCCTATCACTGCAGTGTCATCCGCAAACTTAATGATGGTGTTGTTCTTGTGGGATGCGACACAGTCATGTGTGAATAAAGTGTAGAGGATGGGGCTCAAAACACATCCTTGTGGGGTGCCGATGTTGGTGAGGATGGTGCTTGAGCTTTTATTTCCAATCCTGACAGATTGCGGTCTGCCAGTGAGGAAGTCTAAGAGCCAGTCACAGAGTGTGGAGTGTAATCCGAGTTCAGACAGCTTGTAAGTGAGTTTATGAGGAATAACCGTGTTGAATGCAGAACTGTAATCAATAAAGAGCATCCTAATATAGGTGTCTTTACCTTCCAGGTGAGAGAGAGAAGTATGAAGTGCAGCAGCAATGGCATCTGAGGTGGACCTATTGGTCCGGTATGCATACTGCAGGGGGTCCAGAGTGTCTGGTATACTGCTGTGAATGAGGGGTAGCACGACTCTCTCAAAACATTTGGCAATGATTGGAGTGAGTGCTACTGGCCTGTAATCATTCAGACAGGTCAGAGGGCTCTTCTTAGAAAGGGGGACGATGGTTGTGGTTTTGAAGCAAGTTGGAACAGAGCTTTGACTAAGGGAAAGGTTAAAAATGGAGGTGAGAACATCAGCCAGCTCTGTAGCACAAGCCTTGAGGGCCTGTCCTGGGATGTTGTCAGGTCCGGCTGCCTTGCGGGGGTTGATTTTTCTCAGTGCTTTGTGTACTGCAGCTGGTGTCACTGCAGGAGGGGGGAGGGGGGGTTGAGAAGTTTGGGTTTGTGTTTGTCTCTGCACTCTGTTGGTGCTGGAGGACTCAAAGCGGGCATAAAATGTATTGAGGTCGTCCGGCAGGCTTTCTGAGGTGCTGATTGTGATATTAGTGGTGCCCTTGTAGTCTGTGATGTGCTGCAGGCCTCGCCACATCTGGCCAGCTGAGGCAGTGGAGTAGGTGTTGTCCAGTTTCTCTTATACTGCCTCTTAGCCTCTTTGATGGCACTTCTCAGTCCATACTTTGCAGATTTGTACTCAGTCTCATTGCCTGATGTAAATGCCAGAGATCGAGCACTTAGCATGTGACGCACCTTGCTGTTTATCCAGGGCTTCTGGTTGGGGAACTTCTTGATTTGTACGGTGGGTATGATGTTTTCAACACAAGTGCTGATATACCCAGTCACATACTCAGCATAGTCCTGTACATTAACAGATAAGTCCTCCTTGGTGGCTGCTGTTTTGAACACATCCCAGTCTGTAACAGCAAAACAGTCCTGGAGGGTGCTCTCCGTCTGTGGATTCCAAATTTTCACCAGTTTTGTGATTGGGTTTGTTTGCTTCAATCTTTGTCTGTAAGCCGGATACAAGAACAAAGAGATGTGGTCTGACTGACCAAAGTGTGGGCGGGGTGCAGCTCTGTATGCATCGCGTATGTTACTGTAAACATTGTCCAATGTGTTGTTTTCACGAGTGGGAATACTCACATGTTGGTGATATTTGGGTAGTACAGTCCGTAAGTTACACTGGTTGAAATCGCCAGCTGCGATAAAAACCGCATCGGGATGAGCAGTTTCTAGTGCGCTGAAAGCATTGTAAAGTTTGCCGAGCGCTGCTGTAGCGTTTGCCCGCGGAGGGATGTAAACAGCGGCTATGAACACAGCAGTAAATTCCCTCGGTAAATAATGGGGACGGCATTTCAGCAGTAAAAACTCCACGTCTGGGGAGCAGTGCTTATGAACAGTCTGTATGTCTCCACACCACTAGTTATTGATAAACACGCACACACCTCCTCGCGGGCTGACCAGCGGGCATTCCAACAACGTAACGGGCCAACTCCTGACTCCTCCGCTGAGTCAGATGCTGGGGGCCTCAGAGGAACTCTGCAGGGTTTGCCAAGTGGGGAACTCAACTGATAAAGCGAGAAAGCGCACGTATCTCTGTGTTAGAGAGAAAGGCGCTGCAAGCATTTTACAACACCTAATTTCCTGATTCTCCAGGGTTTCCCAGCACATGTGAGGAAATCGGTTCACTCGAAGATTAAAAAATCTTGCAAATGTATTAGGTGTCGCCCAGCACGCAGCTCTACAATGTCTATTAGAGAGGTGCCGCGTGCTAAAAGGATGCACGCTCTGAATGAAGTGCGCTCTCACTCCTGGGGGACACGGCTCGCCCTGGCTTGATAAGTGAGGGAGATGGCATCCACTGTTCAGTGGGCCGAACTCTGTTTAGATATGGCACTTCCCTTCTGCAGATCACCGTAACAGATAAAGAGCTGCTCAGAGGATCTAAAGCTCTGAGTACGGTCCGTATAAATACGCAAAGCACGAACAGGACACAGCAAATAAAGGGACTGGGTCTGCCTCCTCCGTGGGTAGCGCTTGCAGGTTCACTACGTGGTTTAAAACGAATGCTGTAGGAACCTAGGGCACCTAGGTGGGCCGGGGTCTCAGGTAAACGTGAGAGTGGGCCGGCCCAAAACGCTGGCACATTTCGCTGACCGAAAATGCCTCCAGATAGCCGCCCATTTGACCGATGCCAACACGACCAGCAGAGCTGTCTACCTGGAGAGAAATCTTAAGGTACTGAGTCGAGATCGAGCAGGTATGAGAGGGGAACAGGATGGAATTAATATCCACGTCTCGCACCTCTGGAAGCTGGATGATAAGGCAATGATTTCCCAGCACGCCACCATCACCACATCCTCAAAGCGGGGATGATGGAAATGCCAAACCCTCAGCTCCAGCCAACTGAAAAAGGATAGCATAACACTGATCTGGCATGTTTGGGGTCCTTCTGGGAGAGAAGTATACCACACAGCCAAGAGACTCCACTTCAGGGCGTAGGCATGCCTCATAGAGGCTGCTGTAGCCTGAGTGACGGCATTAACCACCTAAACGGTAGGTCACCAAAGTCCTCCACGCTCCATCTATGGACCACACCTGAGGTTCCATAGATCTAGGCATGGATGCCAAATGGTGCCTATTCCAGAGAAGAAGCTTCTTCCAGGGAACGTGCCAGGGAGGGGCCATCACGAGGAGAGAGCAGAAATACAGGTCTGATTGAGCCAGAGAGGCGCAATACATAGACCTGTTCCTCGTCCTCCCTGACACAGTATCTGTGCGAATAGGCTCACTGGAGAAATGCGTATTATGCATGCCCTGGGGCCAGCTGTGTAGCCAGTGCGTTAGAACGCACCCGTAACAGCTAGGCAGTCGGGGGTGGAGTCTCTATTTTTCTAGGTGAACTGCCGCAACGGCTGCACGGTTGAGCTCGGCGGGGAAATATGGAATGCAGCGATTTCGCCACGTATGACTCAGAGGGAGCAGACGGCGAGCGAACTGAGACATGCTGCGACAGTGGATACACCCCGTGCGGTTGATATACACCATCGTCGCCGTGCTGTCCGTCCTGACCAGCACGTGTTTCCTTTCTAACACCGGTAAAAAAAACGGCGCAGTGTAAGATACACTGCCAACAGCTCCAGGCAGTTAAAATACCAATGCAACCAGGTTCCTTCCACGGAGCCACAGCTGCATGCCCACAACACACGGCCCCCAGCACGTACTGTAAGCATCCGTCAAACGACGACATGCCTGGACACTTGTTCTAGAGGCCCACAGGCCTGTATAAATGCTGGGTCTGTCCAGAGGCTGAGGGCGCGGTGACACTGGAGTGACAGTCACCCGGTGCGCGCCCGCGTGCCAGAGTTGCTCTGAACGGGGGCGAGCCTGCTCTTTTCTCGGTTGACCTGAAGCCCCAATAGGTCGAAGTGCCGAAACACCCTGTCTCTGTGCGCTTAAATCAGCCAATTGTAGAGATAATTGAGTATGCGGATGCCCGCGAGCCGAAGGGGCACTGGGGCACCCTCCGCGAGCTTGGTGAAAACCCTCGGAGACAGAGAGAACCCGAAGGAGAGGACTTGTACTGCCAGGCTCGACCTTCGAACACAAACTGCAGAAACTGACAGTACGCATCCTTCAGGTCTACTGCTGCAGACCAATCCCGAGGACGAATGCACCGGAGGATGTGCTTCTGCATAAGCATTCTGAACAGCAGCTTGTGAAGACAGTGGTTCAAAATGCACAGATCTAGGATTGGCCATAGCCCATGGCTCTTTTTTGGGTACGATGAAGTACGGGCTGTAAAACCTGTTCTCCATCTTGGCTGGAGGGACCGGCTCGATTGCATCCTTCACCAGGAGGATAGCAATCTCCTCTCGCAAGACAGGGGCGGGCAGGGGCTGACCCTGGTTAAATACATGCCAGTGAACTTGGGAAGCTGTTTCGCGAATTGAATAGCGTAGCTGAGTCTGATCGTGTGAATGAGCCATTGCGATGTTGCTTCATTCGCATGATTGTTGACGTACCAGCGGTGGGAACCGGGGAGCGCTGGGGTCCCACGGGAGAGTAGGAGGCGAGAGATTCACTCTTGTCTCGCACCCAGACTGCGGAGGAGGGGCTGGGAGTGTGAGAGAAAGAAGACCGTCCTCCCACACCTCGCGAGCCACTGGCGAAGTGCACCAATCCTGCAAGCTGGAAGGCATAGCGTCCCAGACTGGCAGTGTTCGGGCTGTCACATCTGGGGAAGGGGGAAAATGCTCATTCTTTGAGGATTTGATGGCGTTTATTTTTTTTAACGCTGTTAGATTAAGAGCAAATTCCCTCTTCTTCAGATGGCCTGTCTCAGGGAAACTTCGCGGTCCGTTTACAGAACTTAGTGGTACCCTGGGGTGGGCGCTGGTTGCCTGCGAGATGCACGGCACAGCCACTTGGCCGGAGGCGCAGGCGGGATCAGCGAAGCAAAAGCTGCAGGCGAGCACCCTCAGCAAAAAGCAGTGGATGTGGATGGCTCGGCGGGGGAGCGGTTTTACGATCCTGCTGATAGATGACCTCACCCATCGCCTTCGACTGCTCCTTCACTGGCATGAATTCCTGGGCGAATTCACTGACGGTGTCGCTGAACAGGCCAGCCTATGATGTGGGTGAGTTAAGAAAGCGAACTTTGTCAACATCACGCATATCAACCAGGTTTAGCCTGAGGTGGCGTTCCTGAACCACTAATGTGACCATCGTCTGGTGGTAAGCAGAGCATAGTCGGTTGGATCGGAACCATCCTCGTGCAGCTGGGCCAGCGCCTTTGCTTGGTAGCGCTGGTAGGTGGCCATAGCATGCATGGTGAGGGCGAAGGCGCACGCAGTGCGTGAGCTTACTGTGCACTTCCAGGAAGAAGGGGACGGGAGGCTTAGAATGTCTTGCCTTCTTTACATCCTCCACATAACACCCCTCGGTCTGGCCGCGGGGCTGGGGGATAAACCCTATCCAGGCCCACAGCCGAAGCAGCCTGGGAAAGCATGGCCACCCAGCCTGCTTCTAGATTCGACGCCACGCTCATTACCCCGAAGGGAGAAAGCTGGTTCGAATCCTCATCAGACATTGACAGCCCACTCTCTAAGGATGGTGAGGATGGAAGCGCACGCAGATCGGGCAGAAGTGCCCTTCAGGACTGTGTGAGCTTACTGTGCACAAGGGGGCGGGAGGCTTAGAAGGTCTTGCCTTCTTTATGTCCTCCACATAACACCCATCTAGTCGGTCCGGCTGTGGGGCTAGGGGATAAACCATCACAAAGATTCCTCCCTTTCTCATGAGCCAATCAAGCCAATCAAGCCTTTACTCTTAGCTTAAGACTTCTCTCTATTCATTTGTCACAGCAGCTTTGTGAATAGGTTTTAAAAGAAAACTTTTAGCTAAATTGTTTTACTAATATTTAGGAGAACTCTAAGTTATGAGATACAGTAAAATGTTTTGTGAATATGGGCCCTTAAACCCAAGTGAACCATGTAATAAAAATGTGTCCAAAAATGGCACTTCTACAACTTCTACACTGTTAAAAAAAATCCGTTAAATTTACGGAAAAATACCGGCAGCTGTGGTTGCCAGAATTTTTCCGTAAAAAATACGGAAGTTTTATAGAACTGTTAAAATTTACAGAAAATAACCCTATTTCATGAACTGATACAATGTTCAGTTCAAAATAACATAGCTTAGTGCATAAAAACGTAAAGTCATTCAATGCACTAATGTGTTCATGTGTGTTTACAATTAACAAACAGATTTTCACTGCATGAGTAACTACACAGTTACATTTAAACAAAAAAAGATGCAGCATAACATCAAATACTCTTAGTTCATCTTGGACTTGCACCCAGATGCTACTATCCTCCACAATGGTGACACAAAAAACGTTTTACAGTATTTTGCTGTTTTTTCTTCTTCTTGAGTTTACGGTAAAATACCGGCAGCTGTGGTTGCCAGTAATCCATTTTTAACATTTAAAAAAAATCTTAAATGTTTTTAACATTTTACAGTTGTAAATTCATTTTACAGAATATTTCCATTAAAAATACATTCCACAGTCTGTATTTTTTATCGAACACATTTAACCCCTTAAATCCTCACTAGTGTCCTCACTACAGAGGGTTGAACAATCAGACAGTGATGAAGTTAATGAGATAATTGTCTAATTAAAGGAGGATTAAGAATTATTGATGAACAACTGTTAACAAGCAGAATCATTGAAGACAATAAAACACAAAAAACATAGCCAAAACCAAAGATGAAATCAACTGAGAATTAAACTCTAAATAAAATTCATTCATTCATTTTCTTGTCTGCTTAGTCCCTTTATTAATCTGGGGTCACCACAGCGGAATGAACCGCCAACTTATCCAGCACATTTTTACGCAGCGGATGCCCTTCCAGCCGCAACCCATCTCTGGGAAACATCCACACACTCATCCACACTCATACACTACAGACAATTTAGCCTACCCAATTCACCTGTACCGCATGTCTTTGGACTGTGGGGGAAACCGGAGCACCCGGAGGAAACCCACGCGAACACAGGGAGAACATGCTAACTCCACACAGAACTCCATACATTTGTGGTCATTCACTCTGTCTAGTGGACTAAACTAATTGACTAATTTAGGGACTAGTGAATGAGGGTGTGTGGTGAGATTTCAGACACTCTGATTAGTTTCTCGAAAACAAAGGTTTAATCTGTTACAGTTACTTTCCGTATTTTGTACAGAAATTAGCCGTTAATCATTACCCATGTTTTTACTGTAGATTGTACTGACTTTTACCGTTAAAATTACGAACATTTTTTACAGTGTACAAATGACTCCACTCTTCTTTATCTGTATCAGGATGTCACGCTTGCTGATGCTACCATTCTGAAAGCAGGACAAGCCAGTAGAAGCACCTCACCAGTGGACGACATTGAATATGCTTCGGTGTCCTTCATTGGTCAGTCAGCCTCAAGGTCACGTCAAGTCTCAGCCAATCAGGCAGCTCACACATTAGAGCAGGAAAGTATGTATGCACCATTAAAACATTTTTAAGAAAAAATGTCAAACCTCAAATTCAGTGCAGCTTTCTTTTGAAAGAATTAGCTGCATGAAGAGTAGAAACAATTTGATCATACCAATGATGATGATAACTTTAAAGTTTAGTAATGATTCCAGAAGCTTCAGTCACATCTTGAGTAATATGAAGTACGAAAATGGAAACTCTGGCATTTTAGTAGCATTTTCTGATGGCTCGTTTTTACTGTTCAAAGGAAAAATGTTTTTTTGGGTTTTTTTGTCTTTATTATCTTATCAGATCATTGATAAGTTGCATCAATCCAAGTGCACAGGAACTGATTATCTATTTTTCTTTCTTTACTACTAGGGATGGGTCGTTCTTGAACGATTCGTTCATTTTGTTGAGTCATTCGTTCATCACGGAAATGCAGAAGCCAATCATATGCATTTAGATCCGGAAAGAGATTTGATCCGTTCATCTCTCAAGTCCTCTATCGAATTTGAGTCATTCGTCTTTTTTGACTTGACTTGACACTACAGCAGAATTGCGTGTAGAAATTAGTAAATCGTTCCAAATCCTCTTTAGAGACGGGTGCATCATAATCATTAATTATTATAATATTATTATTATTACTATTAATATTATTGTATTATTATTATTATGTGCATATATCTGATCTTAAACTGTAGCCCCACTGTAAACTGCAACGAGAACCTCAGTCAGTAATACTTATGTAAAACTAAAGTTTTGTTGCATCATGGATCATATTTTAGACTTTTCATAAAATCATCAAACAATGCGTACCTAAAAAGCATTTTTTTAGAAATAAAAAAGGTCTGTCCTATTGTCACTAAGTTGTTGTTACTTTTTTTCTAGTGAATATGTGGTTTTATTTTTTGTTATTTTACAAATAAATGGACCCATGCTTTTAAAATATATATAATGTTTGTCAATTCACTGCCTTGCTATCAGAAAACAAACACTAAGCTAGGCTATATGATAAATTAATCAAATTCTACAATTCTAAAAAAAAAAATAATTTGTTCATTTCTTCCCCATTTTTTTTGTTTAATAATGTTTTTCTATGCATACTTTATGTATTGGTCTAATATTTGTATAAAAAAAGATTGCATTTACATTTACTCATTTAGCAGAAGCTTTTAACCTGCGACCAACAAGTAATGACAAAAGAAGCACTTCAAATCCTCAGAAAGAAGAAACAGACTCAGCCTATCAAAGGTTCGGGAGCGTGTGTTTTTGAATGCTAACATGCCTTAAGCCAAGTCCAACAAGTAAAGCCACAGAGTGTTGTTTTAAAGCTTATTTAATTCTATTTATTTAAAACAGCCAAACTTGTTGTGCACTGCTGTTTTATATTCTAGTCAATTTGTTAAGCTCATTAGGCTCTGTGGCTTTTGTGTTTTTATTTGAATTTATTTTTCATTTAAATTGCTGTTTCATAAAAAAAAATCCTATTGGGCATAGTTGCCCTATTTGATATAAATCTTTTATGGCACAAACGTGTTATTTAATTTAAAGCTTATTTGTTTTTATTTATTAAAAAGCCTAGCTTGATGTGCACTATTTTGTTTTTCTTTTTTTTGTTTTTATTATTGTGATTTTAAAGTAATCTTTTTTGTTAAAGCTTTTCTGGTAAAAAATAATAATAAAACCATAAACAACAATTCAACAGTGTTTATGTTTCTAATGCCTGCAGCATCATATGTTACAAAATGGTTCACAAAGACAATTTGATTTATTAAATAACTCATCTCTTATGCTTTCTTTCACGGTATGTGATAAAAGGACGAATGACTCGAATGAACTAAGTGATTCATTCATTCGCGCATGCGCACGTTGTGTAGTGCGAGAGAAGATTAGTTCATTTTTCGAGTCCTCTATTGGGTTTGAGTCATTTGTTCATCACTTGAAACACTAAAGCCTAGCCAATCGTATGCATTTAGAGCCAGAAAAGGATTTGATCGGTTCATCTCCAGAGTCCTTGGTCTGAGTCGTTCAACACGTGAAAGACAAAAGCCAATCGTATGCATTTAGAGCAGGAAAGAGATTTGATCTGTTAATTTCTTGAGTCCTCAGGTTTGAGTAATGTCTCTTTACATTCTGTCACGTGATGACCAGAAGACTCAAAAGGTGAACTAATCATGGCTCCTTTCGGCTCAGACTGTGTACATTGGTTAGGATTATATGTGACGGTCAGTGTGACGTGAACGAACCACTGAAATTTGAAGACATGAAGAGGTGAGCTGAGCAAAGAGACAAAAATATCTTCATAGACAAAAGAGCAGGTAAACAATGAATGATTATTTTCTCTTACTTATAGCATTCTATTTATGACTTGTTTGTAGTGTGATCAACCTTGGGCTAGTTGTAGATGTGTTTGGAAGCAATTCGTAACATTTTAATAATGTTTTGGCAAATTGAACGAAATGACTCGAAAAAAGATTCGATGAACGAGACTCAAAGATCCGAGTCAGTAAAATGATCCAAACTTCCCATCACTATTTACTACTAGATATGGCACTTATTAAACATGAACACATGAACAAAAACCAGAAGGTGCGTTGAAAGATATTTACATGTGTTGGAATATCTAAGAAATTCCATGCGTGTTCAATAAAAAAGGTCAGGAGAGGTTTTTCTTTAATGTCAAAAGAATTTATTGGATACAAATGAATAATTCGACTCACAGAATTCTGTTATCCTCAATGCAATGCAAACGTTCCATTAAGGACGTGCGCAACCCCTTTCAGTTCCTGACTTCAACTTAAAGGTGCTGTATGTAAGTTTTTGACTCTTCTAAAGCATAAAAATACCATAATATGTGTGCAGATATTTAAGAAACATCCCAAGTGAACATACTTGTTTAACTGAAAAACAATGCTGAAGTCAGATATTCTGCTTTGAAAATGGGTTTTCCGTGCCGGAACGCTGTCTTTGTTTAGATAAATTTCATATGCACGATGCCAGTTTAGCCAATTATATGTCAGCACCCTGGGTTGCCTTGTTGGAAAACAGCGCATTTCATTCATTCATTCAGAAAGACTCTGAAAGCATGCGTCCGTGACCAAAAAGAACAGTATGGGAGACAGATGCAGTTCCACATGAGGTTATTAATTAGCAAATTACATAAATATTACGAACGTAAACATTAGGTGAGCAGGTTACTTTGTAACCGCGTGTCCTAACAACACGCTGTGACGAGAGAGGCAGTGATCAGCTATTTGGCTGTTTGCACCAGACGAAACACGGCAGAAATGTAAATACAGCCTTTCAGAAGCACAGAATATGCACTCGCTCACGAAACGGTAAGATTTAGAATCTATTTAATACATGTTAACCCACTTTAACATCAATGTAGATGCTGAATCACTCATATGTGTTTAGTTCTAAAGTTCAATTTCAGACGGTTTATTGTATTTTCAAGATCTGAGGTGAACTTTCTGCTTTCAGTATATGGCAACAAATGCCATGTAAAATGCATTCAAACTCGCATTGTTAGCATTTAGCACAGAATAAAGCACACAAGGCTTACCTGAGGTGATATAGCTGTCATAGGTTTCTGTTGTTCAGCTGTGAGAAATAGAAGCCATTTCTAATATATCAATTCGAGGTGTTGGTTAGGACAAAAACTCCTTTTAATATGGAAAATATTCTCTCTATCGCGTGTCGTTGCTTTTATTTAGAACACAGTTTAAATCACTCGCTCCTGTACACAATCTGGCATCCCAGCGTACTTTTATTATGATCCAGGAGTGCAATACCTAGTTCAACCACTGGGTGTCAAACTTACATACTGCACCTTTAAATAGGCAGCTGATATTAACAGGTGGAGTTAAGTGGAATTCGTCACTTGTCAATCATTCTCCAGTCTTCTATTGGCCGCACCCCAGACATGAGTCCTCTTTTTCTATGAATTCTCTGCACAACATTAAAAGCATAAGACTTTCTGTGTTCTGTGTTCAGTTTTAACACCTTTCTTCAGACAGGAAGTTTCTGCAGAGCTGAATTTTATTTTGGACCAGCATGTATCTAGTTCTGCAAAAATGCTAATTATTATGCACAGCATCCCACACACAACAGTAGAAGTTCAGTTAATATATGACCCTTAAATGACCAATACAAATAATTGTTTGATGAAAAGAAATAGAGACAAAAATAATAAACAAATATTCCTTTTTCCTAACACATGCATCATTAATAAACAGAGATTTAGATAATATAATTATTGTTATTGGAGTAAATGAACCTTAATTTTTAATCTGCTCTCTAATAATAAGAAGATCCACAGAGTCTAGTAAAAACCACAAGAAACCACCATGATCGATTATGCTCTGATCTGTATGAAGCTGCAGCTCAAAGCTCCTGTTTCATGACAAACGACTGATATTAACCTTATTCTTCATGTACGAGCGGGTAAAGCCATTGAAATCTTTTTGAGTCCAGACTTCTGGCTCATTGACTTCTATTGATTTATAGACACTAAAAACATTACACAGCAAAATCCTCAGAGTAAAATTTACTCAGTTCAGAGAACATTTGGTCCCTCTCTAAATTGAGTAAAATTTACTCAGCAGCAGAGTTAAAGTTAATGAGACGATAAAGGGGTTAATTAAGTGATGATTGAGCACTGATGATGAACACCTGCTGTTAATAAGCAGAAACAGATGAGAAGCGGCAGCAGCTTTGCTCATTGATTACCTGATTGACTTTATTTCTGTCAGATGTTCACAAAAGTCCATATGAGATTTATTGAGAATTAACTGTTTTAGGTATTTACATTTTACAAAAAAAAAAAAACATGTTTTTGTTCCCCGATGTCACCATCATGGAGAAAAGTGGCAGATTTACTTGGGCTCTTTGACTCGATATTTGGTGTTGACTTTTCTTAACTTGCTATGACAAGTATAAAGTGAGCAATTATGATCAGATTGACTGATCTTGTATTGATTTTTATTCTTGATAAGAGTTACTGTATAAGAGATTATGTTTGACTTTGTAAATCATGTTTAAATGATGGTTTGTCATGTAAGATACAAAAGTCAGTGTTTTTCAAGTGAATGGACCTCAGCTGTGGTTTTATAAATTTTTAAAACACATTGAGCCTCTGAATTACTGTAGAGACACAAACATCAATAATCAGCGTCTCTATCTCAACAGTGGTTAGAGATTTTGTATTTTTTTGGCTGCAGTGTCTGCTAACATTCATCCATAGTTCCCAGCATGCACTGTAGAAAAAAAAACTCACCATAGTTGAGAAGCATACGCTGATTCTTTATGTCTGTGTGTTTTGAGTATTTCAGATGTTCAATATGTTTTATGATCTGTAAAAGTATTGTTGAGTTCTATTTTCTTGATACAGTGCTACTTTTGTGATAAAACACTACTCAGACTTAATAGGTCAAAACCAGTTTTACTGATTTACCCAGTGACTACATCACCACAGAATCAATTATCCAGAGCACAATTGCTCTCTTTATTCAATATTTGCCACAATACACTATCTGGCAAACAAAGAGAAATTAACATTAGAAATCGAGTCAGAGTCCAAGTAAAGCAACTACTGTTCTCCTCAATGGTGACAGCTTAAAACACAAAAAGTGGTGTGTTTTTATTGTTATTGTAAAAAATGACTTAGTTCTTAATAATATCACTATATGGAATTTTGTAGAGTGTGGCAGAAGTAAGGCCAAACAGGTTGTTAATAAGTAAAGCTGCTGTTTGTGGAGTTGCTTAATGATCCTCTGCTGAAATTTTGAGAGATTTGATGTGTTTTTCATTCATTCATTCATTTTCTTGTCGGCTTTGTCCCTTGCGGGGTCGCCACAGCGGAATGAACCGCCAACTTATCCAGCACGATTTTACGCAGCGGATGCCCTTCCAGCCGCAACCCATCTCTGGGAACTTCCACACACACATTCACACTCATACACTATGGACAATTTAGCTTACCCAATTCACCTGTACTGCATGTCTTTGGACTGTGGGGGAAACCGGAGCACCCGGAGGAAACCCACGCGAACCCAGGGAGAACATGCAAACTCCACACAGAAACACCAACTGACCCAGCCCAGCCGAGGTTTGAACCTGCAACCCAGCGACGTTCTTGCTGTGAGGCAACAGCACTACCTACTGCGCCACTGGGTTGCCCTTGATGTGTTTTATTTCAGTTTATTTCATCTACGACTGTGACTGAAGTCAGTTGTAGTTTATGTTTCTCTTCTCTGTTTCTGCTTATTAGCAGCAGGTGTTCATCATCAGCGCTCAATCATCACTTAATTAACCCCATCATCGTCTCATTAACTTTAACTCTGCTGTTGAGTAAATTTTACTCAATTTAGAGAGGGACCAAATGTTCTCTGAACTGAGTAAACTACGGTTTACTGTTTACTGTTTTCTGTTTACTCTGAGGATTTTGCTGTGTATGCAACGTTATGCTGCTTGATGTTGCAAACTGATATTTTTTCCTATTATATTATTATACTTTTTATGTATTGTCATGAACACACTTGTTTGTAGAGCAAGTAGTTTGACTACTTTCACTGCAATTTATTATTCCTAGTCATTTCTTCCATAGGCAACTGAATCGTGTTACGTGCCTCCCCTATCTAGGGCCAGGGAAACACGCAACAATTTAACATAAAGGGAAAAAAAATTAAATAAGAATTAATTTTAGCCAAATTAGAATTAATTAGTGGCCAATTTTGATAATAGAAAATATAACTAAATAATAAAAAACTAAAGGGCAAGGCAGCCAACAATCATCACTCTTCTCCTGTCCCAGCACTCCAACAATAACACACCAAATACAAATGTCCAAAAAAAAGAAGTATATTTATTTACAGATTAACAAATAATAAATGACCAATGGTAAGTGTAGGTTTCCAAAAAAATATTCAGGAGGGGATAATGCCAAAACAACAAACAAAAGATCTAACTGATTGAGGAAGCAACTTTCTAAACTCTCAAAGTAAAATGTAAAAGAACAACAAAGATCTTACCTTGCTCCCTCTCTACCAGAAACAGGAGAAAACCATAAATGTATCAAACAAAAAGTTCCATCCACCTCCGTACTGTTGCAAAAAGTTTAAACAAAACCAAATATATAAAATAGAAATAACAAAGGGAATGTAAAGTCAAAATTTAACTATATTGTTCACTAACAATAGGATTTTTAATGTTACAACAACTATCCCAGTATAATTTAGCTCAAAAGCTAGTCTGGGGCAGGAGAACTAAGTGAGAGCAGCCTTCACCAACTTGTG
Source organism: Danio kyathit (assembly GCA_903798195.1). Taxonomy (NCBI): domain Eukaryota; kingdom Metazoa; phylum Chordata; class Actinopteri; order Cypriniformes; family Danionidae; genus Danio; species Danio kyathit. The sequence continues at coordinate 28,333,541 of LR812534.1, forward strand.
TTTGGCACGGTCTCCCTTTGTTCTCTACTGCCGCATGCCTCAGCCACTTAATTGTCAACAGGTGAGACAAGATAGAAAGAAAGAGAGAGAGAGAGAGAGAGAGAGAGAGAGAGAGAGAGAGCGAGAAATCAAAAGCAACAACAAATCCCCCCACAGGGTGGCAGTGTACAACATTTAAGGCCACAAATTTTAAATGCATAAAATAAAAAATAAACTTTTTTTTCTTTATATGCAACACCCCCTTCACCAAATTTACAACCAGCGGCTTGTAAATACTTCAAGGTTGTTTTTACACTTCAGAGTCAAATGCCCTAGACAAAGCATCCGCTAGGACATTTTCAGAGCCCTTCTTGTGTTGGATTTCAAGATTGTATTCTTGAAGCATCAATGACCAACGCATTAGCCGTTGATTGTGATTGTACATGCGAGAAAGGAAGACAAGAGGATTGTGATCAGTGTACACAATAACAGGAACACAACTGCCTCCAACATACACTTCAAAATGTTTAAGGGCCAGCAGAAGTGCTAGAGCTTCCTTCTCAATGGTGCTATATCTTTGTTGAGTCTTGGAGAACTTCTTTGAGAAGTAAGATACTGGATGCTCGATTCCAGCACTGTCGTCTTGCAACAAGACTGCACCTGCTCCAACCGCACTTGCATCAACTTGCAACTTGAATGGGTTAGCAAAATTAGGTGCAGACAGGACTGGGGCATGACAAAGAAGATCCTTAGCAGCAAGGAAAGCTTTTTCACATTCAGAAGTCCAGACAAATTTCCTGGTTGTGCTGAGTAGATCAGTCAGAGGCACTACTACGGTTGCAAAATTTTGGCAAAAACCTCGGTAGTACCCTGCCATTCCAAGGAACCGGCGCAACTGCCGTTTAGTAGATGGAGTGGGAAAGTCAATTATAGCTTCCACTTTAGCCATAACAGGTTTCACAGACCCTTGGCCCACTTGCTTTCCAAGGTATGTTACCACTGCTTTAGCAAATTCACATTTAGCTAAATTGAGAGTCAATTGGGCATGCTTCAGTTTCTGAAACACAGTTTTTAGGGTGTGAAGGTGATCTGTCCAGTCACTTGAATAAATTACAATGTCATCCAGGTAAATTTCACAATTAGGCACATCAGAAAGAACTTTGTGCATGAGGCGCTGAAAGGTGGCTGGTGCATTTCGCATTCCAAAGGCCATACAGTTGTACTCTAGGAAAGTGTCAGGAGTTACAAATGCAGAGATTTCACATGCTCGTGGACTTAAAGCGACTTGCCAATAACCTTTCAAAAGATCTAGCTTGGTGACAAACCTTGAACCTCCAACTCTGTCCACACAATCTTCCATGCGTGGAAGAGGGAAAGAGTCCGGCTTTGTGACACTGTTTACCTTCCGATAATCAGTACAGAAACGGAAACTGGAATCCGGCTTTGGCACAAGCAAGCATGGCGAACTGAAGGTAGTTCACTTCAGACCTCATAACCTCACGTTTGGTAGGGTTTACTCTGTATGGATGCTGTTTGATCGGGGCAGAGGTACCTACATCAATGTCATGAAACAACACATTAGTTCTTCCAGGAACATCAGCAAACAGTGTTGGATAACATTGCAACAAGTTTATAATGTCCACATGTTGGCTCTTAGTCAAGTAAGACAAGTGTGACTCCAGGTTGGCTAATATAGTTGAATTGTTTAACTGAAATCCAGGTGTTTGAGGCTCAGATAAAATCAAGTCTGTGTCATCACTTACATCTTCAGCAGCAGGAAGACAGACAGGTACAGCTGTAACACAATGCTGGTTTGATGATGCTGACATCAGAGAGGACTCAGGTGGATTACGTCTAACATAGGGTTTTAACATGTTGATGTGGCAGACCCTTTTCTTGCGCCTACGATCAGGTGTTTTTAAGACATAGTCTGTGTCACTGAGTTTTTGTTCAATCACATAAGGTCCAGAAAACTTGGCTTGAAAAGGAGAACCAGGAACAGGAAGTAGTACAAGAACAGAGTCATTTGGTTGAAAACTTCGCTGTACTGTTTTCTTATCAAAGTGAGCTTTAATTTTAGATTGTGCAGAGGAGAGGTGAGATCTTGCCAGGTCACAAGCTTTATGCAGCCGCTCACGGAACAAACTGACATAGTCCAACACAGAAACAGGGGCAGTAACTTTACTAAGTAACTGTTCTTTCAACATCTTCAAGGGACCTCGGACAGTATGAGCGAACACAAGCTCAGCAGGACTAAATCCTAGAGATTCTTGAACAGACTCTCGTATTGCAAACATGAGTAGGGGTAAACCATCAACCCAGTCTTTTCCAGAATCCAAGCAAAAGGCACGGAGCATAGACTTCAAGGTTTGGTGAAAACGTTCTATTGCTCCCTGTGACTCTGGGTGATATGCAGTAGACATTGTATGGGTGATTCCAAGTTCCTTCAGCATTTGCTCAAAAACTTTTGAAGTAAAATTTGAGCCTTGATCAGTTTGTATTACTCTAGGCAATCCAAAAGTGGTACAAAACTTAATTAGCTCCTTTAACACAGTCTGTGCTTTTAGTGTCCGCAATGGCACAGCTTCTGGGTAACGGGTTGCAGTGCACATTATTGTCAAGATATACTGGTGCCTGTGCTTCGACTTGGAAAGGGGACCTACACAATCCATTTGCAACCTTTCAAATGGCTCTCCAATGACAGGAATTGGATGAAGGGGGGCTTTTGGAATGTTAGGATTTGGTTTTCCAGCACACTGGCAAACATCACATGAACGGCAAAAATCAGAAACTGCAGACTTTACTCCTGGCCAATAAAAATGTTTTGTTATCCGATTAAAAGTTTTTGTGACACCAAGGTGTCCTGAAAGAACATTTTCATGTGCCAATTTCAAAACTTGGGAACGATAATTGGCGGGAAGTACGACTTGATATACTGTCCGCCAATCATCTTCCTCTGAAGACTTTGGTTTCCATTTTCGCATTAGAATCCCATTTTCCCAAAAGTATCCAATTTCTCCCACAACAAGATCACGGTCATCAACTGCAGCACTTATGCAGTTGGTGAGCGTTGGATCCAGCTTTTGTGCAGCACCCAAATGTTCCCTACCCACAATTGATGGATGTTTTTCTGTTAGCTGAGAGACAGAATCAGTCATGTCAGTCTTAACAGATAATTTGCATTCTACCGGATTAGATGGCAGAGTCAGGAAAGAATCGGAAAGATCCACGACATCAGAAAACTTTCTCGACTGGGAACGTGTAACCGCACAAGCAGGAAAAACCTGTGGAAAAGTCACAGAAAGATCAGTAGATTCAGGTGAATTTGGTTTATTTACAACAACTGGACTGGGAAAAACTTTGCCACCTGCAAGGTCATTTCCCAGGATGAGACTGATATTGTCTACTGGCAACTTTTTACACACACCCAACCTCACCAAGCCCGAAACTAGACCAGATTTCAGGTTAACTGTGTGTAAAGGAACACTGACACAGCCCATCTCGATACCACGTACAAGAACATTTGCGCCTGTATATGTACTATCAGAAAATGGCAAAACATCCTCTAATATGAATGACTGAGTCGATCCCGTATCTCTGAGTACTCGTACCTGCTGAAATACAGAAGTACCAGGAATTGATACATGAGCTGTTAGCATAAAAGGACCAAATGATGATGTGTCAATAGGGTATAACTCAGAAACCGGCTGTGCCAGTGCAACACTTTTAGGTTTAGCAGTCCTATTTTTCCAAGCCACACAATCAGAAATTATATGGCTTGGATCAAGACAGTAAAAGCAAAACCTTTTTCTTTCTGTGGCCTTAGACACAGGTCTTCCTCCAGTGCCTGGTTTACTGAGATTAGATTGAAAGGTCTCTTTTACAGCAGAATCTGCAGCGAAAGACGATTTTGTTTGACGCGCAGCAGAAAAAACGGTTCGATGCGTAAGCGCAAATTCATCAGCCATTACTGCGGCATCGGACAGCTTCAAACTTGTTTTGTTTATTTAAATGAATAACTACGTTTTCTGGAAGGCAATTCTTAAAATCTTCAAGTAAGATTAATTCTCGCAAATCATCCACAGTAGTTACTTTACAAGAAAAAGTCCACTTTTCAAACAGTGCTTTCTTTTCTCTTGCAAACTCAACGTAAGTTTGTTTGGCCTGTTTTGAACATGCCCTAAACTTTTGTCTGTAAGCCTCAGGCACTAACTCATATGCCCTTAAGACTGCAGCTTTAACAATGTCATAGTCCAATGACTCCTCTACTGGTAAGGCAGCACATACCTCCTGTGCTTTCCCAACAAGGTTACACTGCAAGAGTAGTGCCCACATGTCCTTTGGCCAGTCTAATTTTGCTGCAATACGCTCAAAAGAAATGAAATACGAGTCCACCTCAGCTTCTCTAAATGATGGAACCAATTTAACATACTTGCCAATATCAAATTTAGATTTGGAATCATACGCCGGAGACGATAGTGTTCTAGAACGTGGTGGCGGAACTGGTGCAGTGTTTAAAGCCTTCATCTCAAGATCAAGTTTACGCATCTTAACATCTCGATCTGCTTCAATTTCAAGTGCTCTTAACCGAAGCAACTGAGTTTTGTGTTCTTGTTTTTTAAGTGCCAGATCAAGTTCTTTTACACTGTTAAAAATTGTCCCGTTAAAAAACGGTAAGTTACTGGCAGCTGCAGTTGCCAGCAATGTACTGTTATTTTACAGTATGTTGCTGTAAAAATACATGGACTACATTGATATACACAATACTCAAGTGAATTAATTTTGTTCATTGAAAGCGACTGCCTCAAATTGGCCAACTGCTGTATGAGTTTATGAAGTAATGTGCTATATATGCTTAGAAGCATACGTATAATGCAAAATTATCTTAGTTAATTTGAAAAGTTACTTTTAACCCAAATGTCTTAAATTTCACAGTAGCACATGTAAAGCTGGAATTAACACAGAGAGATTCTTACTGCATCAGCAGCTAAACAGCCACTGTCTTTAGGTAAAGAAACATGCAGAATAACATCAGCAGTTCATTATTCATCTTTGACTGAAACACTGGCTCTACTCTCCTCCACAACGGTGACACACAGAAGAAATTTGCTTCAGGTTTTACAGTAAAATACTGTTTTTTCCTTGATTTAATGGTAAACTACTGGCAGCTGTGGTTGCCAGCAATCTACTGTTTTTTTACAGTCTACTACCGTAGTTAAAAATAACAGTATATTACTGTTAAAATACATTTTTACACTGTGTTTTTACTTCTCACACCTTTAACCCTTTAAACCCCAGAGCAAATACCTCAGTTTTAATTGAACACTTCCAAGTGTCCACACTTCTGAGTGTTCAAGAAACATGGAGCAAAGCTGAAGTAAATGAACTAATTAAATGACTAATTAAATGATAATTGAGGATTAGCGATGAACACATGAAGAAATACTGAAGGGAAAAAACAAGAACAGAACATAAAGTAACAAAAAAATGAAACTTCACTCACAGCTTTATAATGAAATAACCTGAAGGTCAACAAATGATTAAATCATTAAAATGATCAGCAGATGATTAAACAACTTTACAAACATCATCAGCAGCTACACTTATTACTAAAACATTTATTTTGGTATAACATCTACTAAAGTTCTTCTTGAGAGAAAGGTTAACATTTTACGTCACCATCATGGAGAACAGAGTTTGCTTTAGTTGGGCTCTTAGCCCTGACATTTTTAACATTAATTTTATTTGGCTGCTGCAATTGTTAAGAACTTTGTTTAAAAAGCTCTTTTGATATGGCAAACAAGCCAGAAAATTTAATAAGATCTGCTGATGTTCATATTGGTTTTAATAAGGCAGAACCTGTTTTTACTTAAAATAGTTTACTGCTCTTATCCAATGTTTAATTTATTGTCAAACGTTATATATATGGCTGTGTGTGGCATTGAATTCTGGAAGTTTTTAAGAATATCTTGGACAAAACACTTTGCTCTATTGTGTAAGTTGCACTCAAAGAGAGATCAAGAATCAGCGTATGAACCTCAACAACGGTGACAACTAACAAAATTAAGTTTAACTCACAAACATCACAAACTGGCTACTGAAAGTCTGAACATAAACAACAGCAGAATCAAACGCAAATAAAGTAAACTGTAAGACCATTATACTACATCATTTATTCATGCCCCAATGCATGCTGGGATATTTGTACTGTGCCACACCCAGCATGCATTGCGGCATGAAACATTTTAATTGTTACCATTGTTGAGGTACAAGGTCTGATTCATGAGGTCTGAGTGTGACTTTGTCTTAACTGAACTGTTTTTGCCTGTTATTTCTTAACTCTGTAAAAGAATCGGGTATTTTCCCTGTTTCCACTTCTCATTAATAAATTAACATCTGCACCAAGCATAAAAACTATTGCATGAAGCCTATTATTCAGACCTTTAGCAAAACATTTAGCAGAGCAATTTTCAGTCATCTAGATTTTACTACTTATTGGCTTTCCAACTTTATTGCAATAATAAAAGAGTTTTAAAAACTTTGTATTACAGCAGCAGGAGAGGCTAACTTTACAAATTCAAGAGTGAAGAGCCCAACTAAACCAGCTCCTCACTCCATTACGGTGACACACAAAACAACAAAACGCCTACATTTTTGTTGGTTCTTAATAAGAATGTTATGGAAGTCAAAGCAGTCAGTAATAAGTGTGTCTGCTGTTGTTTGTGTTGTTTAATGATCCTCTGCTGAGACTGAAGGTGTTTTATTTTACTTGATTTTATTTAACACTGTAACTGACGTCACTCTTTGTGTTTCTTGTTTCTCTTTCCTTCAGTGATTGTGATCATTACAGCAGGTGTTCATCAGTGTCTGAATTCACTCATTAGTGTTCATTAACTCTGTCAGGTGAACTATATTAGTGAACTAGTGTATGGAATAGTGAACATGGGCACAACGTGGGATTTCAAACACAGACTTGAAAACGTCGAATCTGAGCTCTGTTAACTCACAGTTTTCTGCTGTTGGTTACTTTCTCGAAAACAGAAATATTACCCAGAATGCACTGTTTTTAACAGCATATTACTGTTTTACTGAAAAAAAACATTATTTTACTGTTGAATCTGACCGTTTTTTAACAGCAATTTTTTACAGTGTAGTCTCACAGCAATATGTGGGTCTACATCTGGTACGTTAATGCCAGCATCATCTGAATCTAAGTTAACAGATTCAGCAGCAGAACTATGCTCAGCATTTTCCTGCTCCTCTTGTTCTGCAAAAATTCCTTCCTCAACCAATTTAGCATATATCTCACCTTTAATTATTTCTTTGCGAGCAGCTCTTGAAACAGTTAAATTATAAAAGTCTGCAATCACAAACAGATCTTTCTTTCGACAACGATCAAACTCCTCCACAGTCGGAGATAATGTGAACTTAACCAAATCAAAATCCATATTCTTCAAGAATACTACAGGATTTCCTCAACCGCCAAAGATCAAAACAGCCAAACAAGCTTACCGTAAAACAATTCAACAATTGTTTTATAACAAAATAAGGCACAAAGATGCAACAAGTGTTTAGAAAGAAAAAGATTTCAAAATTGCTTATTGCAGCGGACGAGCCCCCAATTGTTACGTGCCTCCCCTATCTAGGGCCAGGGAAACACGCAACAATTTAACATAAAGGGAAAAAAAATTAAATAAGAATTAATTTTAGCCAAATTAGAATTAATTAGTGGCCAATTTTGATAATAGAAAATATAACTAAATAATAAAAAACTAAAGGGCAAGGCAGCCAACAATCATCACTCTTCTCCTGTCCCAGCACTCCAACAATAACACACCAAATACAAATGTCCAAAAAAAAGAAGTATATTTATTTACAGATTAACAAATAATAAATGACCAATGGTAAGTGTAGGTTTCCAAAAAAATATTCAGGAGGGGATAATGCCAAAACAACAAACAAAAGATCTAACTGATTGAGGAAGCAACTTTCTAAACTCTCAAAGTAAAATGTAAAAGAACAACAAAGATCTTACCTTGCTCCCTCTCTACCAGAAACAGGAGAAAACCATAAATGTATCAAACAAAAAGTTCCATCCACCTCCGTACTGTTGCAAAAAGTTTAAACAAAACCAAATATATAAAATAGAAATAACAAAGGGAATGTAAAGTCAAAATTTAACTATATTGTTCACTAACAATAGGATTTTTAATGTTACAAACAACTATCCCAGTATAATTTAGCTCAAAAGCTAGTCTGGGGCAGGAGAACTAAGTGAGAGCAGCCTTCACCAACTTGTGTTTGGCACGGTCTCCCTTTGTTCTCTACTGCCGCATGCCTCAGCCACTTAATTGTCAACAGGTGAGACAAGATAGAAAGAGAGAGAGAGAGAGAGAGAGAGAGCGAGAAATCAAAAGCAACAACAAATCCCCCCACAGGGTGGCAGTGTACAACATTTAAGGCCACAAATTTTAAATGCATAAAATAAAAAATAAACTTTTTTTTCTTTATATGCAACAATCGGAAGTTCTAAAACAATCGCAAACACGAGTGCAATTCTGCATGCCAGAAGAAAGTGAATGCAGACTGAAAGCTCACTGCGCCACCAAGTGCTCCTGTGAACCTAGCGGCAACCTCCTGCTCATGATGCAAATACGGAAGTAACTGAAACTGCAATTCATTGAAATTCCGCTAGTCCGGGCTCCATAATAGAGCAAATTTCTATTGACCCGTGTTAAAATGGCCAACTTTACTGCAGAAAAAAAGATGTTTACAGCCTGGTACAAAGAACGATTTTGGTGTATTACGCTAATATTACCCTACATGACAACTGTGAGGGGGGTGAATTTTTTTTTATCATTTATTTTTTACTGTGCATTTCATACTGTGCATGCTTCTATTGTACATCACATCCCTTTGACTATGTTCTCAAATACTTACCATTTTCTCATTTTGTTATAGTGTTATTGTCATATGACAATTACTTTATTTTTGCAGTTTGTAGTGTATTTGCTCTAGAATTCTCTTATCCATGTATTTTATAGAGAATGTGATGCATGCCATACTCATCAATTATTTATTTGCATCACTACAACAAATATTGTATTAAATTTGCAAAGAACAGCAAAGAAAAAAATTCTAAAAAAAAAAGAGGGTTTGTTACTTTTTAGCAGTTTGTTCAAGAGTCATGATGAACACTCTTCCTCAATACATTATACATCAAATACATATCAGTTAACACACCGTTATGGAAGAAAATATGGTATGACCTGAAATAAATATTCTAAACATCAAACAGCAAGGGTAATGAAGATATTTTTCATTATAAGATATAAGATATTCTTTTTTTGAACAAATGTTTTTATTTTATTTTAAATAACACAGCAGTAGTTATATTGCATTCATTGGAAAGATAATAAACAACATATGTTGGTATTCAGATAATACAACTTTCTTAAGTGTATAAATATTATCAGTAGAACACACTTTATGACAAACAATATGCTACTTCCTCCTTTATTATCTCTAGGTGATGTTGTGTTCAGGTCTAAAGGTGATTTAAGTATGTATTGGTTCAGTGCAAGAAAGAAACAATGTGGATACAGTATGTCTGATGATTTCTAAAGAAGCAGGAGTAGCTAAAAATGTGCTACTGTATAGCAAATTACACTAAGTAATTTAAAAACTATAAATAAACATTTTACAAGAAGCATTAGAGTATGTAAAAAGTATGTCATGTGCTTTCTATTCTACTAAGTCATTGAGAGGTTTTATATCTTAGCATGGCTGATGGCTTTGAAATTAATTTTTTATCAAAAATATGTATTTGTTACCTTGAACTCATTTTCCAGTGTGAAACACAAGTTAAAATCAAAAGGTATTATGGAAATATGACATATATACAAGTTGACACCTTGAGCACACACTCTGTCCATCCTGTAGCAGATGTAGGATTGCAGTATCTTCATTTTTTTCACCTGCACACAGAAAGAGGGGTTAGTAACTAAATGGAGACATTACAGTATCCGTAATTAACTACACTATTTCCTATTTTTCACTGCAAGATGACAGTATTTTGTTAACATTTTGTGATGCATTCAAAACATATAGGTAGAATGATGTTCTACAATAGGCAGGACTGAAATTTAACGTCATGAAATTTAATCTACTTGCTCACCTTGGACTGCTTTGAACTCCATGTTTTACATTTATATACTCATCTTCTTTAACATTTGCATCTTCTTTAAGGCTCATATTCTCATATATTAGAGAATCACTGCCCTTCCCCTGAGCCGTTTCACCTCCTCTTGTCATCTGGAGATTAGTGATGTTTACATAGGGTGACTCCTACAAAAAGTTTTTTGATTTTTGTTTAATTATAATCACAATGTCAGGCACAATGATGATGCATACAGTGTTCATGTTGTTGAAATATAAAACGGAACAGAAGGCATGCTGTGTGCTGTGGCAATCATAGCTTTGTTTTTATCAGTATCTATAGGTCAGTTTCTGTCTTCATGGCACGTCTTTGTGAAGTAGTTTGTAAAAGTTTAAAGTCCATACAGTATGAGCAGACTATAAAATACACCCATATCAACTTTGTAAAATAAACTTTCATTTCCTCTAAGATAACAGACTAAATGACTGATTTCCATTTACTACTACTGAAAAGTGCTGCTCCTGTAAGTATTTATAATGTCAGTCAAACAACAGCATTCAATTTGGCCTCTGGAGAACATGTGGTTGCAATAAAAATACAAAGTCACTCACAGTCGTCTCTTTGCTCTTTGCTGGTGCTTAAAGAAAGAAACATTCATTGAGTTAGAGACTGAGAGAAATGTACCTGCTAAAGTTTTATTTTTAATCAAATGTAGGCATTATTTAATAGCAAACATACTCTACCTTCATTTCTTTGTGCTTTTTTCTTAACGTTTAACTTTGGGCTGCAGTGTAAAGACAATGACATTTTGTTAAAACAGTTTTTATCTTTTTACATTTCTTCATTCACAAAAATGCAGTTTATTACAGTAATAGTTTTCATGGTACTTTTATATTGTTTGAAATATCCAATATTTGAAAAGGTGTAAAGCTACAAACTACAAATAATCAAATTGTTGCAATCAAGTTTTTTTTCAGGAATGGTACTTTCCTAATAAATGTGTACATTTTTTGTTCTGTCTGTACTTTTACTATACTATAAGACTACTATTAACAATAAGACTAACATTGACTAATGTTGCAATGTAAACTTTGACTGTCCTAAATATCTGAAAGTCAGTGCTGAAGTCATGACAATTACAGTTGAAGTCAAAATTTTTTTAATTTTCTTTTCTTTTTAAATATTTCCAATATGATGTTTAACAGAGCAAGGATATTTTCACAGTACACTGTAAAAAATGGCCGTGATTTCAACGGTAAAAAAAATGTAAAAATGCTGCAGTACAAATCCGTAACCTGGTTAACAGTATGTGTCCTTAATATATACGGCGAATAACCGTAAATTGAATTCCCTGCATGGCACATCACTTTTTATGCTTTTTGTTTGTACTATGGATCTTTTTAGTTGTTTCCCCATCAGTAATGTATATTAGTGAGTTTTGTTACATCTAATGTTGATAAACAATGTTTATTTCATGACTTTAATTTTATGCGTGTTACCATACTGGTGTTTAGTAGCTGTGTGAATGACACTGAGCACCTCCTTTACACTGATACACTTTTCTGATTGTGGGAAAAGTTGTTTGTGATGAGCATTGGTTCATTATGTATGAACTTTCTCATCACCACCTGCATATTGGTGTGTTATCATGTCTATCTGTGTAACAAAAGATGTGTAGATATTGCTAGTTTAAAATACAGACATATTACCTCTATAAATTAATCAAATACGGTAGTTTACTGTAAAAATGAGAATTTACTTTTACGGTTTGTACTGTATTTTATTAAATACTGGCAACCACAGCTGCTGTTTTTTACCGTAAATTTTACGGATTTATTTTTTACAGTGTGGACCATCAAAATAAAGTGTTACTGTAAGGGTCTGTGGTTTAAAAACGTATAATGCTTATAACGTAAGATATTTCAGCATGTCATATACAGTTGAAGTCAGAATTACTGTATAAGCCCCCCTGAATTATTCCCCCCCTTTTTATTTTTTTCCCCAATTTCTGTGGAAAGGAGAGCAGATTTTCTGTGGAAAGGAGAGCAGATTTTCTGTGGAAAGGAGAGCAGATTTTTTCAACACATTTCTGAAGATAATAGTTTTAATAACTCATTTCTAATAACTGATTTATTTTATCTTTGTCATGATGACAGTAAATAATATTTTACTAGATATTTTTCAAGACACTTCTATACAGCTTGAAGTGACATTTAAAGGCTTAACTAGGTTAATTAGGTTAACTAGGCAGGTTAGGGTAATTAGGCAAGTTATTGTATAATGATGGTTTGTTCTGTAGACTATCGAAAAAAATACCTTAAAGGGGCTAATAATTTTGTCCCTAAAATGGTTTTTAAAAAATTTAAAACTGCATTTATTCTAGCCGAAATAAAACAAATAAGACTTTCTCCAGAAGAAAAAACATTATCAGACATATTTGAGTATTAGTACACTGTCTGCTTAATATCTGTTGATACTGCTCCTTCAACAGACATTTAACTGACTATAAGAAACTTTGCAAGTACATGTCAATTTACACTAACTCTAATCCTAACCCCGACCCTAACCCAAACCTAACAATACTTATAATCTAATAAGAATTAGTTGGCATGTAGATGCCTTGTAACTTAAATTCAACAAACGGACCATTAAAATAAAGTGTGACCACCCTTGCTGCTCCAAAAAATAAAGACTATCTCTATTATAATTGCCATTTTAATACGCCAATTATTCATCCACAAATGACGCACTGCTGAGACTCGGTCAGATTGCAGTCATATGTGATTGATCTAAAGAAACAAAACACTCATTGGCATTATGTAAATTTAAAATCTGGAGGCAGCGATTACAAACTAAATGATGCGTCAGATTACTCACATTTTGTTGGTTTTTGTTAAATAGACAAACAGGCCACAAATGCCTGAAACTGCAACTAAAACTCCAATGACAATCCCAGCTATTGCTCCTCCTGACAGTCCTCCACCTCCAGCTATGACAGATACAGAACAAAAAGACAACAGATTATACATCTTAAGGTTCATCAAAACTTAAATGATAAAGTAATTACATGTAACATAGAAAGCAGTATATTTTTTCTTAGAATTTAAGGTGCCATTTACTGCATTGATTCAATAAGTTAAATTATTCTCTGATATCTACATAGTGGGATTGTGGTGTAGGTATGTAAGTTCAAAAATTCTCCAGAATCCATTTTATATGCTCTTTTATTACCCCATAAAATACCTCTAGGACCAGAAGGTCCTTATTGACCATATTTGGATCGGTCATGAATATTAATGAGCTCAGCACTGAGCAGTTCTCAGTGCTTGCTCTCTGTCATTCACACACGCACACAGATAGATGTACTTATACATGTATACATAAACATGTGCAAAATAATCATACTTCATTTGTCAAAAAATATTTTAACAACAAGGTTTATTTTGTGGTTTGCAGTGCCGCCTCACAGCAAGAAGTTCGCTGGGCCAGGAAGCATTTCTGTGTTGAGTTTCCATGTTCTCTCCATGTTCTCATGGGTTTTCTCCAGATGCTCCGCTTTCCCCCATAGTACAACGACATGCACTAGGTGAATTGAATAAACTAAATTGGCTGTAATGTATGAGTGTGAATGAGAGAATGTATGGGTGTTTCCCATTGCTGGGCTGTTCATTCCACTGTGGCAACCCCTCATAAATCAGGGATTAAGCCGAAGGATAGTGAGTGATGTGGTTTATTTTAGCATGGAGTTAGTGAGCTATCTAGTATAAACCACCTAATCTCTTGAGTTTTGTCTGTTGTGGATAAAATATAGGCTAAATTGTAATTAAACTCAACAAAGCTACAGTGTAATGCAAAAAAGTAAACACAGCCAGGCATTACTATCAACATCTGCATAAACAGATGACATTTTATAAACTGTTGCTGTTCTTTCACTTCAGAAAAAACACAGTAAGAGCTAAGTGATACGACACAGTTCTTAAACGTGCACTTAGCAGTCTACAGGTGTTTGTTACCTCAAATTACAAACACATCAGGCAAATTTTTCCAATAAATATGATAAATTAACAAAAGATACAATTAAACAAACTTTATGCCTCTTCGTGTTGGTGTTGAATAAATGTAAAATTTTATTTTCTGACTAGTTCAAAAGCAATGTCTGGTGGATTTGTTGCTTAGAAACACATAGAAAACAAACTGGTGCGACTGGCTTTGACTTTGCTGCATCTCCCGTTTTCAAAATAAGAGTTCCACATACATAGTTTAACATAACTTTGATCAACTTAAAAATAAGGGAGGACTTTTATCATTATTATAATATCAAAACGCAGCTCCTCTGGAGTCTGAGGGTATTTTGGGGGCCTGGAGAACTTTTGATAATCCCTGACATTTGTGCTTTTTTCAGTTGCTTATAAACATACATAAAACAAGTTGATAAAATCTAATACCACACTAAACAGCACAAACTGGGCTACAATAATTTATTAGCAACATTTATGTACATGATTTTGTTTTTGAGAAAGAAACATTAATGCATGGTTAGTGAAAAACTACAATTTATTTTGAAGACACTGAAATAACACACCAGAATTATTTGTTCACAAGACGTTTGAGCAGTGGTGGATTTAGGCATGGGCAAGACGGTGCAAAAAAAAAAAAAAAGTCTCCTTGTAAAAGCGTTGAGATGCGGTTTACTTTATGCAAGTGTTTTAATTTAGAGTGGCAATCCCAGAATAAAGAAGTTAGGGACCATTCACATGTGGCATCTTTTGCAAGCGTTTATTATTCTCTATGTGCAACCAAAACAAGGATGGTGAAAGCAAACTGACGCATGTGCGCAGAAAACCATTCCTCATGTGCTCCTGTGTGAATCCTGTTTGTTTGCATGCACACCAATAAAATATGCGCTGCTCATGAGTCGTGAAACCGGAGTAACGCCCGTTTGTGAAGAGGTGTCGGCACGCAACGAGTTTTGCAAGTCGACAAAACTAAAGTTTATGTAATATGATGATGATGTTACTTTCACTAAGCATGCCTATAAAGCAGATAGAAGGGACAAAGAGTCAGGGAGGTAAGACTTCATAACATTAATTCTCGACCATGAGTCAGCTCTAAGACAACAGATTTTTTCTATAAAACATATTTTTTTGTATTCTATAGAATTGTCATAACTAATAGTCATGCAAAAGATTTCTTGAGTGATCTTAGCATATCACACCAGTTGTTACATTGTTTTCCAGTAGCATTTAGGATTGATTTCTGTTATTTATTTAGAATAATAATTGTATAATATTATTAATAATTATTATAAATAAATATATATATGCCGACGCAGTGGCGCAGTAGGTAGTGCTGTCGCCTCACAGCAAGAAGGTCGCTAATTCGAGCCTCGGCTGGGTCAGTTGGCGTTTCTGTGTGGATTTGCATGTTCTCTCTGCGTTTGTGGGGGTTTCCTCTGGGTGCTCTGGTTTCCCCCACAGTCCAAAGACATGCGGTACAGGTGAATTGGGTGGGCTAAATTGTCCATAGTGAATGAGTGTGTATGGTTGTTTTCCAGAGATGGGTTGCGGCTAGAATTGCATCCACTGCGTAAAACATGTGCTGGATAAGTTGGCGGTTCATTCCGCTGTGGCAACCCCGGAATAATAAAGGGACTAAGCCAAAAAGAAAATGAATGAATGAATTAAAAAAAAAAATATATATATATATATATATATATATATATATATATATATATATATATATATATATATATATATATATATATATATATATATATATATATAAATAAATTGTTATATTTGTTGGAAATGGGTATTTATTGGGTATGGGGTGGTTCGCCCAGGGTGCCATTTAAACTAGAATAGCCACTGCATTTGAGAACGGGATTTTGTTTTTTTAAGTTTTTGCTTTCAAAATTATGTGAAAGTTTGCTTCTTTAATTGCTTACAGAAAACAATATACAGTTGAAGTCAGAATTATCAGCCCCCCTGAATTATTTGCCCCCCTGTTTATTTTTTTCTCCCAACTTCTGTTTAACAGAGCATAGATTTTTTAATAATAGTAGTCTTAATAAGTCATTTCTAATAACTGATTTATTTTATCTTTGCCATGATGACAGAACATAATATTTTACTAGATCTTTTTCAAGACGCTTCTATACAGCTTAAAGTGTCATTTAAAGGCTTAACTAGGTTAATTAGGTTAACTAGGCAGGTTAGGGTAATTAGGCAAGTTATTGTATGACGATGGTTTGTTCTGTAGACTATC
Organism: Danio kyathit; assembly: GCA_903798195.1. Taxonomy (NCBI): domain Eukaryota; kingdom Metazoa; phylum Chordata; class Actinopteri; order Cypriniformes; family Danionidae; genus Danio; species Danio kyathit. Next base: position 28,349,946 of record LR812534.1, read on the forward strand.
GAAAAAATATATAGCTTAAAGGGGCTAATAATTTTGACCTTAAAATGGGTTTTAAAAAATAAAAACAGCTTTTATTCTAGCTGAAATAAAACAAATAAGACTTTCTCCAGAAGAAAAAATATTATCAGACATATTGTGAAAATTTCCTTGCTCTGTTAAACATCATTTGGGAAATATTTAAAAAAAGAAAAAAAATCAAAAGGGGAGCTAATAATTCTGACTTCAACTGTATATTGATTCAAACTTTCTAAGAGACTTTTTCATTGCAAAGATTCTATGCAAGGAGGTGTTTACTAATGCAGTGATTCACACCTGAGAAGACAAAGGTGCGCATAATGAACTGCATAATGGGCTAAATGACTAAGTGGAAAAGAGGAGGACAAAATCTAAATGTTATGCTTTTAATTTATTGAGAATATATTTAGTAATCACCCAAAATACCTGGCAAGATTCACTAGCAAGTGCAGTTAAAATTTTATTGGTAAAAATTGTATTGTTTAATTAATAATTTTATGATTTTTTTTTAAATACTAAGTATATCACTTGTTTGCAATAAATAAACACAATGAAAGTGTTTATTGTGCATTAATCAAGCATATTGGAATACTTTGTGAATTAGATTCTTAGACACTGAGGTAGTGATGAAAGATATGATCAAGAGAATAATTAAAATTTTAAACAATTAATTAACTAATATTTCACAATCTTTAATTTATAGCTTATTTTTGCTCAAATAATTGCAGACTCAGAGAGATTTGTTTCAAACTTTTGACTGATTCAACTATTGTAAAATAAAGGAATGAATAAATAATAAATAACACCTTCTAAATAAAGCAGCATCCGATCACAGTGGTCTCATGAGGTCATATGGGTCATAATGCCAATTTTTTCCTGATAATAAAAATGAAATGAACTTTCTTCACAGAGGTCCTGTGTTTGTTTGTGGGCATTCACAACTCAAACAGGCTGTCATCATGTATGTGTTTGAAAGCAGAAGGCAGGAACTAATTAGCAGATAAATACAGTGCTCAGCATAATTGAGTACACCCCATTTTAAAATGAATATTTTTCCCCATTTCTCAGTGATTATAGGCAATGTATTTTAGTGCATTAAACAAACAGATTTTTTTAAACAGATGTATTTATTTAAATAATATTTTAGTCACCAAACATATTTAGAAATTGAAAGAAAATACAATTAAAGTCAAGCTAAATATTGCAAAAAAAAATAATTACAACAAATTTCGGCAACATTTTTCAAAAAAAATTTTTCTGATTTTTCCTCCTTTTTTAAATTTGTATTTAATATTTTTCTATAACATATAAATTGCACCGTTATCATAAGTTATTTTGTTAGATAAGCTCCAGATTTGGCTTCAGTGCTGACTAATCTAATGTATATGCACACATATAATATTGTTTAGCTTCCTATTAAAAATATGAATTTAAAAGAGAGATTTGTGAGGGGTGTAGTCATATATGCTGAGCACTGTAGCTCAAACCGGAGAATTATGCATTGTGTCCTTTCATAAGAATTACTAAACTTAACAACATCTGTTTTCAAAGAGTTGGCTCGATTAAAGATGCATGAATATACAAAAATAGACCTTTAACAGTTTTCAAATCTGTATTTATCTTATCAATACTATAAAAAATGACAGCGTATTTTAAGCTTCTTTAATGGAATGCATGCTAAAACGTGTATCTGTGGTTAATGGTGTGTGCAACATATCAGTCTGTGTTTAGGCTGCTGATCCCCTGATGATACAGCTGCTCATGCAAATCCAAATGATGTAGAACGTGACCTAAAGTGCAAGGAAATCTTGCGTAACAGTCTGTATTGTGTTCTGATTGGTCTGTTTATTTATTTTTTTTACCAAGGTTTTACATACTTGGAATTTACATGAAAACTAGTAAACAATGGCATTTGAGACTCATTGTATGGCCATTTTCATGTTCTGAACTCTTATTGTTTAACTATAACTATAGATATATTCAGATTTTCTTTATAGGGCACTTTTAAATAAATGAAAACAATGTTCATTTTAAAATTTGGTAAATTAAGATCAAAGCAGTCAGTGGTTATGAAAATTTAAGAATACATTTAGGAATAGCTGTAACTGCTTACCTTGAACCAGTAAAGAATGTGTTTGGGATTCACTTCCATTTGTGACACTATTAAAGGCTGTACAGATGTAATCTCCACTGTCTGTGAAGTCAGTCTTATCAATGGTGTATTTGTCTGTGGTCACACCAGTGTCTGACCCATTAAACGTCCAGCTAAATGAAGCAGAAGGTTCAGAATTTGCAGAGCAAGACAAAAACACTTGAACCCCTAAAACCACCACATCTGGACCCTCAATAAAAACACCATCTGGTCCATCTAGAACACAGACAAGAGAGTCACTGTTAGAGGAACAAAGTGAGAGCTGAAGAATGTCTAGAATTCATCAGATCACATGTTGAAATGTTTCACACTCACAGTTGATGATCAGGGTGAGTTTTGCTGTCTCAGAGCTGACAGGGTTACTGTATGTACACTGATATTCTCCAGTGTCTGATCTCTGCACTGGACTGATGGACACTGTTCTGTTATCAGATGAGAAGATGATTCTGTTGCTAGAAGACAGAGGACTGTTATCTTTCATCCACTGCACTGAGGTGATGGTGCCGCTTCCCTTAGAGGTGATGTTAGCAGATGATTCACCCTCAATTAATGTTTCTTGAGGACCAGTAAGTGTCACATCAGATATAGTTTCTGTGTATGGGAGAAAAACACTAATGTTTTTCAGGCCACAACATGGAAATAATTTTGTGTAAACCTTATTAGCATTCAGGATGTATTATAGACTAAGCCAGTGGTGCCAGGGATCAAAAGTATTGTTTTAACGTGACATAGTTCAGGATGGTAAAGACATTGACAAAAAAAAGAAGTTTATTTATTAACCAAAAACTGAACTTGGTGGTGATGGTGATGGTGGGCTGGAGGTAAATATACCAAACTGTAAAGTTGTCAGTGTAATTTTCTAATTAATTATTATAACTCATTATATAATTTCATTAATACTATAATGTATTACATTTAAAATACTTTAATTGTGTTAATAATTATAACTTTTTGTAAATTTTATAATGAACATCTTACATTAAAAAAACATGAACAATCTCATTTATAACACATAAAAATACACTTTGCCTTGATTTGCTTGATGTCTTCTGCAATGTCGCTTTCCATCAAGTGACTGTTTTTATTCATTTATTTTTTAAATGTGATTCATTCACAACATTTAATTGAAACATTTAATTTCAGTTTGCTCAGTTACTGTTAAAAAACAAAAGTTATGTTAAATTAGAAATGGCAATCTCTGTTAAAGGCATTCCTGCCAAAATTCCCCATTATTCTCCCTCCCTTCTCATATTTGATAGAGGGCCAAATCAAAGGTTACCGTGGGACAACTTTGGCCCGTGGGCCCTAGTTTGGGAATCTCTGCTCTAGTGTATATGTAAATTAAGAAAACTTTTAATATATTGCATATAGCAAATTCAACCCATCATATGAAAAGCCTTGTCTGACTAGAAACAACTAGTACAAAGAGATTAATTACTGTGATTAAATGACTTGTGGCGACAAAATGGCGCAGTAGGTAGTGCTGTCGCCTCACAGCAAGCAGGTCGCTGGTTCGAGCCTCGGCTGGGTCAGTTGGCGTTTCTGTGTGGAGTTTGCATGTTCTCCCTGCGTTTGCGTGGGCTAAATTGGCCGTAGTGTATGAGTGTGAATGAGTGTGTATGAATGTTTCCCAGAGATGGGTTGCAGCTGAAGGGGCGTCTGCTGCGTAAAACATGTGCTGGATAAGTTGGCGGTTCATTCCGCTGTGGCGACCCCGGATTAATAAAGGGACTAAGCCGAAAAGAAAATGAATGAATAAATTACTTGTTTGCTGAAAAAGTAAAGTAAGGGATTACTTTTTATTGTTTAATAGTAATTTATGTCATTTAATAACAATTAATTATGAAGTCCCTGCCTTAAACAGAGTATTTGTTTTGTTGCAGAAATATATTTTTCCGAACTTTTACAATTATATTTTAAACTAAGGTACTGTATGTTACATTTATCAAGACAGTTGCATGTACTTAAGAAGCAATTAATTTTGTAGGAAATAATGACATTATATGACATGTTTGAAACTTTTCATGCTTTCGAATTTTAAAATAAATCTTAAGTTAGAATCTAAATGCCCAGTTTGACTCAAAATAAAAAAAAATTTAGTTAGTAATTTCTGCAAGATATACAGTTGACTTCAGAATTATTAGCCCCCCTGAATTATTGCCACCCATGTTTATTTTTTCCCCAATTTCTGTTTAATGGAGAGAAGATTTTTTCAACACATTTCTAAAGATAATAGTTTTAATACCTCATCTCTAATAACTGATTTATTTTATTTTTTGCCATGATGACAGTAAATAATGTTTGACTGGATATTTTTCAAAACACTTCTATACAGCTTAAAGTGACATTTAAAGGCTTAACTAGGTTAATTAGGTTACTTAGGCAGGTTAGGGTAATTAGGCAAGTTATTGTGTAACGATGGTTTGTTCTGTAGACTATCGAAAAAATATATAGCTTAAAGGGGCTAATAATTTTGACCATAAAATGGTTTTAAAAAAATTCAAATTGCTTTTATTCTAGCCAAAATAAAACAAATAAAACTTTCTCAAGAAGACAACGTATTATCAGACATACTGTGAAAATGTCCTTGCTGGCTGTATATAATAATAATAATAATTATTATTATTATTCATTTTCTTTTCAGCTTAGTCCCTTTATTAATCTGGGGTCGCCACAGCGGAATGAACCGCCAACTTATCCAGCACGTTTTTACTCAGCGGATGCCCTTCCAGCCGCAACCCATCTCTGGGAAACATCTACACACACTCAATCACACTCATACACTACGGCCAATTTAGCTTACCCAATTCACCTGTACTGCATGTCTTTGGACTGTGGGGGAAACTGGAGCACCCGGAGGAAACCCACGCAAACGCAGGGAGAACATGCAAACTCCACACAGAAACGCCAACTGACCCAGCCGAGGCTCAAACCAGCCACCTTCTTGCTGTGAGGCGACAGCACTACCTACTGTGCCACTGCGTCGCCCCATTATTATTATGTTCCTTCTATATTAATTAATACTTTTGCTGGTCACTTTATCTATTCTAATGGTATTTCTACACATCATATGCATGTACTGTATACGCATGACACATCTCACAAGTAACACACTCACCATAGACCTGTAGTGAAGTTTGTTCTCTAATTTCATCTTCATTAACAGTATTCGCAGACAGCCTGTATGATCCTGAATCCCCAAGTGTCAGATTCCAGAGCTCCAGAGCGAGTGTGTTTTTGTCCAGACTGACTCTGTCTTGATATTCTGAGGATACTGTGGGTGAATCAGGCTTTCCAGTCATTATAAGAATTGTTCCAAATTGCCAGGTAAATAGGTTGATCGCTGTTGATGGTGGATTATTAGGGGTGAACTTTACACTTCCTCCTACTGCTCCATTATTCAGCTCAGGAAACTGAAGATCTTGGCCCAAATAAAGTTCTGTGTTCAAAACCAAAAAAATACAGGAATAAAATTAAAAGAAATAGAAAAGACAAGTAAGAAAATCAAGCATATGCAATAAAATGCACTGTTAGGCTTTATTATTAGTATGTAAACATAATAAGACTGAACTAGCTAAGTCCTATAGATACTTTAAATAAAAATACAATCCTCAACATTTGTAATTTCTAAAAAGACTCACCAAAACAGGCCACCATCCACAGTATCCAGAATAAACCATGCGAAACCATCATGATCGATCTCTCATCTGTTAGCTCAAGCCACCTGAACTATTTACTTCAGTTTTCAGTTAATGATAAACTGCTTATCCAGAGACTGCTGAGACAGAATGAAGAGGGAGCTCACTGCGCCACCTAGTGCTGCATGTTCTCAACATTTTTTGTTACCTCAAATTACCTCTATATTTCTACTACTTCTGATACAATGACAAAGCTACTCACTTTAAGCAATTATGCAATCTGTAATTTCATGATCTTAACTGAAAGTTCTACCAGTGATATTTTCAAGTTTTCCATGGTTGAAATTTGTACAGTATACTACTGAAAAGTAGCAAAAATGTTTTAATTATTTCCAGAACTTTAAATTACCTCATACATCCAGGTCTTGCTTACACGTATGCATTATTGAGATGTTGTTGAGGCATGAATTAAAATAAGAAACGTAAGCTTGTATCTTCGTTAATGCAACGATTCTTAAAGGTTTAATTTTTCATAAAGATTCTTGGGGACCTTCTAAAAAGTTTTCCCAGGCCTTGTAAAGTGTACAGTGAAAGAATGCCATTGAACTTTTAAAACTCATATGTTAATGCAGAGGTCGATTTTAATTCTTGCCTGTATTTTCATATACGTTAAACCCAAAAAATACAACTCTACATGCAAAATTTAGAATACGTCTTGCTGACTACATGTTATGGGGCTGCACGGTGGCGCAGTGGGTAGCACGTTCGCCTCACAGCAAGAAGGTTGCTGGTTCAAGTCTCGGCCAGGTCAGTTGGCGTTTCTGTGTGGAGTTTGCATGTTCTGCCCGTGTTGGCGTGGGTTTCCTCCGGGTGCTCTGGCTTCCCCCAGAAGTCCAAAGACATGTGGTACAGGTGAATTGATTTAATCCAGGGTCGCTACAGCGAAATGAACCGACAACTTGTCCAGCATATGTTTTACGCAGCGGTTGCCCTTCCAGCTGCAACCCATCACTGGGAAACACCCATACACTCTCATTCACACATATACACTATATGGACAATTTAGCTTACCCAATTCGCCTATAGCGCATGTCTTTGGACTTGTGGGGTAAACCGGAGCACCTAAAGGAAACCCACGCAAACACAGGGAGAACATGCAAACCCGCCCGTCATCAATTCTGAATCATAAATTAAGCAAATGAGAAACATTTACACCACAGGTGTGAAACCAGGCCTGAAACTGATCTAAGAATATTGAAAAACCGTGAGCTTTTTTCCAGTTTACATGTTCGAGTCATATCAGTGGTCATTTTCACAAAAAAACTTTAGGCTAAAAGTTGCGGAAAGATTTACAGGACTTATACAGTTTTACTCCAAGTATTTCACAACAAGTATTTTGAGTTTTAGCTTTTAAACTAACTTCTAAATTAGTAAAATAATAGTAGTAGTGATGTTCTTTGCTCTTTATTATCTTGTAAGATCACTGTAGCTGCATCAATCCAAGTGCAGATCAAGTGCACCTGAACCAATCATCACTTTCTCTTTCTATACTACTACCTAGGACTTCTTAAACATGAACAAACATCAGAGGTTGTTGAAAGACAAAATGTATGAAATGTTTTGTTGTTATTAATTTGAAAGTATTTTTATTTCCACTAAGTGAGAATTCTCATTTTCAGCGGTGAATTTTCATTTTGGTGCATCATTAATAAACAATTAAAGGTGCAGTATGTAAGTTTGACACCCAGTGGTTGAACTAGGTATTGCATTCCTGGATCAAAGCAAATGCAAGTGCAGGTTGCCAGATTGAGGACCAAAAGGAGCGAGTCTGAAGATCGAGCCTAAAGGTTGATTTAAATTGTGTTCTAAATAAAAGCAACGCAATGCGAGAAGGAATATTTTCCATATTAAAAGGAGTTTTTGTTCTAACAAACACCTCAAGTTTCTATTTCTTGCAGCTGAACAACAGAAAACTAAAAATGATCACCCTCAGGTAATGTGAGTTTGAATGCCATTTTACATGACATTGATTGCCATACTACTGCAAGCAGCAGCAGCAGCATACTTCAGATCTGGAAAATAAAATGTTTGAAATTGAACTTCAGAACTGTGACTCAAAACCAACACATAGAGATTTCAGCATCTAAATTTAATAATGTTAAAGAGGTTTAATATGTATTAATTAGATTACACTTTTTTAATTTAAAATTTTGTTGTGTTTCGTCTGGTACAAACAGCCAAATTACTTAATTGCAAATCTTGTCACGTAGCGTGTTTTTAGGACACGGGGTTACAATGTAACCTGCTCACCTAATGTTTACGCTTGTAATATTTATAATATTTAGTAATTAATAACCTCATGTGGAACTCTGAATCTGAGTCTTATTGCGGAGTCTGCTACTGTCCACTGGAGGTCACATTTCGGTCACAAGTGCCTGCTTTTTTCTCTGAAAGATTGAATGAAATAGGTGGTTTTCCATCAAGGCAACCCGATTTGCTGAAATATACTTGGCTAAACTGCCATTGGGCGGGTAAAAAGAACCAAAACAAAGACAGCCATTCTGACACATAACACATTTTCAAAGCAGAATATCTAAGTTTAGCATTGTTTTTCAGATAAACAAAATAGTTCACTTGGCATGTTTCTCATATATCTGCAAACATATTATGGTATTTTTATGTTTTAGAAGAGTCAAACTTACATACAGCACCTTTAACTAAAGAGTTATCGATGTGGATCCTAATTTTATTATTATTATTGGAGTGAATGGGCCTTGATACCTTGAAAACTGACACTGAAAAGTAAAGAAAAAAGTGTTCTTATGTATGTTTTATGTGTGGTCTATATATGAAAAAGTCACAAATATTACAATTAAAAAAGAAATGTGCTGAGTACAATGCATACTCATTGTGAACATTTATTCTTAGGTTTCACTTTATTTTGATATCTTTGTGGGCTTTGATTTAGAGTAACGTTTGAATTAGATTTAGAAATTGTCTTCAGTAAGAAGAAAACATAATCCAGTCTGTACAAAACAAGAATAGCTGCAGTTATACAAAGAAATAATATAAAAACTGATAATATAATAATATAAATAATAATATTATAAAAATTGCATGTTATTAAAGACTACATATAATTATGTAAATATATGCATGTGTATATTTTTTAATGTTCATTTCTAAAAGTTTTTGTCCTCTTGTTACATTCATTTAACTGTAAATTTAACAATTATAATTTTATACACATATTTATAGAAATATAAAAAAAAAGTGTGTTAGACATCATTTTGAAACATCTGTGTTTTTTCTGATTTCCTTCTACTTTTTTCACTGTGTGTTGAAATATATAAAAGCAGAACAACAACATCAGAGGTCTGACTTTTTCTTCTCTAAAACACTGACCTGTGGTGAGTGCAGATGGTTGTGAACGTGTGAAAATGTGTGGCTGAGGTATGTGGTATGTTTGTTTTACAGAACTATTTACAGACTCACAAGTTCTAGCAGACAGATCAAAGTCCACGTTTTAATGAACACAGCTCCTCGTTTCCCAAAAAACCCCATACATATTCAGTCAGAGCTGATCTCCTCAGTATCAATAAAGTATCTCTATTTTTAATTTCCAATTCAGACAACACAACCCCAGAATTAAATTACACAGACAGTGAATTTAAAAATAAGTATAGTACAGAAAAGTAAGAATATCTGTTTTTAGAATATCTTTTTTTTCATTAACAACTTTGCATCATTGTCCTCCACGAATGTTGTGTGCTCTCATTCTGTGGCTTTCGAGCTCTGATCTGGACGTCCAAACGAGAGCGTCTCCGCTGTGCTACTTCCAGTGTGTGACCTCTATCCAAACAGAGAGAGATTTCAGTCAGGGAAAGGGAAGGAGAATCTGTTTCAGACGTCTGTGTGCTGCCTCATCAGAATCACATGTAACATCTGCACCCCTGTGTCTGAGGCGTACAATCATTTCATACTCAGTCAGTGTTATAGTACATCATTCAGTAGTACAAAAGAATCATTGAAATGACACATGGCTATCCAAAAGAAAAGGATCAATTTTTCGTACCGAGGAAAAGATGGAAAGCGCAATTGTCTGTGATTTCGAACATGGAGGCGAATATTGCAAAAATGTGTCATACTTTTGTTTGTTAGTTTGTCTGTTCTCATTTTTGCTCCCCCATTTGGTCTGTGTTGTTGCTAGACTGAGGTGGTGGTAAAGAGCAGCCTTTAGCTGGAGGGGAGTGTCCTATTCGGCACGGGCTCAGGCCGCCTCCCCCTTCGCTGTCTGTATTAGAGGATGAGTGTGGAGGGGGTGGAGCGAGGCGGGGCAGGGGAGCGGAGGAGGGAGGGATTCGTGTGCATGAAGTTGTGCGGAGACTCTGGATCCGCCGGCACTCCTGGCAGATGCGCACATGAGTGCAGCCTCGAGGCAGAGGCACTGTCACTGCGGGGGGGCCCAGGGCCACGGCAGGTGTGCTGTTGGCTCCTAATGGGTCCTCCAGGAGCCGCTGAGGGCCAGGACCCATGTCTGTGGGGCCTCCTCCAGGCCCTGAACCTCCTGTGAGGGGTCCGGTGCCACTGTAGAGCTTTCCGTTGCTAAGGCGCATCTCTCTCACAAGGCGCAGGGGTCGTGGAGCCCCCAAAGTGATGCGGGTGGGATGCCGGAGGGCCAGAGAGCTGGACAGAGGACGGCGGCGCCGTAGACGAGAGCTTTTCTTGCAGGAGACTGCGTTACGAAATTCTGTCAACATCTCCTGACATACAGACACCTGAACATTAAGAAAAAATGTATTAAATGCTTGAAAAGAAAGATGATATATTACAGAGAAGAATACACAAAAGAAGTACTGCATGTTTTAGAGATACACTCTTACAAATAAAGGCACAAATGCTGTCACGGGGGCAGTGGTGTAAAGTAACTTAATACAAATACTCAAATTACTGTAATTGAGTAAATTTTCTCAGAAATTGTAATTTACTGAGTCGTTTTAAAAAATGTGTACTTTTACTTTACCTTGAGTACATTTTTAGTGCTGTATCTGTACTTTTACTCCACTACTTTCCTTCAACCTGCAGAAACTACTTTTTTTTCTTGTCCATGGGGATTAGAAAAATCAGTCCTGAGATTCCTGTCCAATCAAATCGCACATACCGTAGAAGGTAAATCGCATCATAATGAACTACCTCAAGACGTGTGCACTTTATAATTGCAGCAAACTGTTTGGAAGTATTAAAAGTGTCCATGAAGATGTTCAAAATCTTTACACACATTAACCCAGAAACTGTTTAGATGCATGTCACTGATGAGAAGATGACGGATGTTTACTGTATGATGACCGAAACGGCCTTAAACAGCCAGCAGGCACAGGACGTCAACATGACGTCTGATTGATGTTGAACCCTGACGTCATGGGGACTTTGCATTTTGTTTGGAAATGAAAATCGGGTTCATGTCAGAACTCAGGCCAATGTCAATGTCCAACCTGAAATCAACCAAATATCAACGTCTAATGATGTTACAGCTTTGTCATTGTGTGAACGTTACCCCTATGACATCTATCAGATGTTGGATTTTAGTTGCCGTACCTGACGAATAAATGTCAATAAACGTTGGTTTAAGATGGATCGACGTTGGATTTTGGTCACTTTCTAACAACCTAAAATCAACCAAATATCAACGTCATTTGACGCCATTATTGGACATCAAAATAACACTGTCCTTAGCTGCTGGCTTGACAATTAATTTTGGTCACTTGACATTACAACCTAAATCTAACCTAATATTAATGTCTCATGATCTTGTGTGCCTTCTGGGCAATAACTAAATGCACTACAGAAGGTTACGTTTACACACACATGCACAAATTACATGTAAACATATCAGCTTTTAACAGCATAATACTCACTACTCACTACTCTTGAGTACTTTTAAAAGGGCTACTTTTTACTCATACTTTGAGTAATATTTGCAACAGACACTTTTACTCTACTTGCACTACATTTTTAGGCAAGTAATGGTACTTTTACTTGAGTATGATTTTTCAGTACTCTTTCCACCACTGCACGGGGGCAGTACCTTTTCAAAATTAGAAGACCTGGATATTAGCTTTTGATATTGTCAAATCTTTTGTTTCTACCTTCTAATGTTCAGCTTGTCTGTTTATATATACTTTATGTATCTCGTGATGTAATAGTTATTTATTTGTACTTACCTAACTTCTACTCTGTATTTGGCTTAACATTTTTTTTTTAAACACAGAAATATTTTTACTTCTGTTATTATAGTTATGTCTACCTGGGTGGGGGGTGGGGATTCAGGGTTGTTTTACGATTTAGTCATATGCTGTATGCTTTCTATATTAAACAAAAACTGAAGTAATAAAAACAATTGTTCACAAAAAAAAAGGTACAGGTTAGTACTTATGTGGTCTATATTGGTAACTTAAGGTACATATTAAGTACTAAGTACAGTATATATTTAGAAATTTTCAGTACTGGTATGTACCTAGGATGTGTCATTTAAAAAGACACCACTCCAGTGTCAGCTTTTGTTCTATATACAGTATACACTTTGAGTATTTTTTAAATATAACAGAAATATGATTTTTTTTTAGTCTATACAAAGTTCTGTCATGAAACTGATGAAATGTGTGCATACTGATAGGTCATGCCTAATCTGCTCCTACATCAACTATATGCCACATGTGATTGGTTGCTGTCACTTACATTTCGCAAGCATCGGTTTGGTTGTACATAGAAAATAACATCTTAATTCTGGGATTACCACTCTCAATAAATACACTTGCACATAAAGTAAATCGTAACTCAAAGCTTTTACTGGAGCTCAGCAGATTTATACTGTGGCTCGTGCTTTGGTAAATGGGGTCTAGCAATGACCCTGCTTTGAACCATGTTGACTGAATCATTATCAAAGTTTAGGCTCCTCCTCGCATTGTTTGGTTCATTTTCTCTCTAGGGTCTAGTCATATGTTGGACTTCATTTTGTGGGTGTCGACAACCATTTATGTTTTTCACTGTTGCTCCTGGGTGGGTGTGATTTCACCAAGTATGATGCAATCCTGGATTAACATCTGCCATAATAATCGAAAACCAAATACATGAACATTGCCACATACATATTCATACTAAATATCTAAGAGAGTTGTCATGACAGAACTTATAGTTATTATTGCTGGATTTATTCATCAAAAATATATTAAAAACATTAATGTTATAAAATATCATTATTAACAGTAACCTAATTAATAGTACAAGTTTTATAAAAGCTGAATATTTTTGCATAATTTCTTCAGTGTCACATGATCCTTTCAAATATGCTGATTAATAGTCTTAATATTAATTGATTAATAGGCATTAATTATTAGTTATAGTGACACTAATGCTGTGAATTATTATTGCAATTGTAAAAAAGTTATGTTCTATTTATAGCTATTTTAAAACGCAATTATTCCTGTGATGTAACGCTGAATTTACAGCAGTTGTTACTCCAGTCTTGAGTGTCACATGATCTTTCCGAAATCATTACATTAGGCTGATTTCATTCATTCATTTTCCTTCGGCTTAGTGCATTTAATCATCAGGGGTTGCCACAGCGGAATGAACCAGCAACTTATCAGAATACGTTTTACACAGATGATCCCCTTCCAGCTGCAACCCAGTACTGGGAAATATTAAGCTAATTTGCTGCTCACAAAACATTTAACATTGTTATCAAAAACAATTGTGCTGCTCAAGGGCGGCAAGGTGACTCAGTGGTTAGCACTGTTGCCTGACAACAATAAGTTCACTGGTTTGAGTCATTTCCAGGAAGCATTTCTGTGTAGAGTTTGCATATTCTCCCCATGTTTATGTGGGTTTTCTTCAGGTACTCCTTTACCCCCACAGTCTAAAGACATGCAATATAGGTGAATTGGGAAAAACTAAATTGGCCATAGTGAATGAATGTGTGTGTGTGTGAATGAGAGTGTGTTTCCCAGTGATGGGATAGTGCTAAAAGGGCATCCTACCCTTAAAACATATGCCATAGTAATTGGCGACTCACTCCACTATGACGACCCCTGATAAATCAGGGACTATGCCAAAGGATAGTGAGTGAGTGTGCTGCTTAATTATTTGTGGAAACTATGACACACTGATGCATTGATTACAATGTTAAATGGTAATGCCTTTATAAATAATAGACGCTTTAATATGCATTCATTTATGCTCAACACATTCACAGAAATCATGAGTGAGTGTTAATGCTTCACATTAGCAGATGATCTGTGCGAAATTAGCCTAAAACTCCTGCAGTGTGAGTCCAGCATAAGTAATACATTAATTGCTATTTATTAAAAAGTCACACGCCTCAACAAATAAAGTCATAACATAATGATATCTTTGCAAATCATTAGCTGCTGATTAAATGAAGTGCACAACTGGGAGTCATAACGCATAGCTTTGACCCACTAAGCCCACCATCATTCAAGACATTAACTCATGATTATCTGTACATTAGTTAAGCATGAATTAATATGCACATTAGAATGATTTCTGAAGGATTATGTGACACTGAAGACTGGAGTAACAGCTGCTGAAAACTAATTGCGCCAAAGGAACAAATCACTCAAAATGTACAAAAATAGAAAGCACTCATATCAAATGATAATAATATTTATGATATACGTTAGTTAACGCTTTTATTTTTGATCATATAAATAAAGCTAAAGTCAGTATAAGAGACCACTTTCAAAATCTTATTTCATATTTTTGACACAAGTATAAATATACACATACAGTACACACGTAGACATGCACAGCGAAACACAACCACAGACTTCACTACAGGACACACTAACGCGAGGAGCCGGCGGGTTGCTTTAGTAACCTACTGTAGTGTGACTGTGATATTGGCGGTCGCAGGAGAGAGGCCGTACCTCGTCTGTTTCTGCTGATCGACGCGTGGACCAAACAAACTCCATCACAGCCACAAACACAGCAATAATCAGGCCACAGATCAACACCACAAATATACCGCCAATGTTCTCCATCCCAAGACCTGCAAAAGTCAATTAAACACTTTCAAAAGATTTTACCACAAATATAAGAGTTATAAACATGTGGCAAAATGAGCCAAAATGTGCACAAGGTAATCACGAGCTACAGACAAAACAAGTGAAATGTGTTTTCACAAAAATGTGTTAATTAAGGTTTCATGAGAAATCATCAATGGGCATCTTAAAGATGACAGTAGACATCCCACTAGATCATGTCATTCGCCAGTTAGAAATGTTTATAATACTTTATAAAACTACAATTCTGATTGAAAAACTCTATTATATCTAGCACGTTTTCAGTTGTGTAGCAAGCAAAACTTGTCCAGAAGCAACTACTGTATGCTTAGTGGTTGGCTGGTGGGGTGCAGGAATTACACTTATTACTAAACCATACATACATGCTATTTCAGACCGAATATTCAAAGTAGTATGGTAAACAATATAGGGAGCGCGACACAGGTGGTCATTGTTCAAAAATGAACCAATGTGAATATAAAACCAACTTTACCTCAGTAAAGCAGGCTAGGCGGATTAGCGCCATTTACTGATGTTTTGTTGTTAAACTAAATAAAAATCTGCATTATCGATGCTGTTAAAGGTACCTTATGATACTGAAAATACTCACATCAAGCTTTCGCTGGAAGATTTTAGTGGCTGAACAACACTTCTGTGCATATAACCCATTCGTAAAACAACAAAATCTACATCAGCTTTGCGTGACTAAAATAATTTTATAACATAACATTACCTATTTAAAAGAAATAATTCAGCCATGGAGTCATCCTTCCTCCAGCGTGCAAAAGTAACTCCAATATTCATTCAGGATTTTAAAAAGTTTTGATTTAGCATTTGTTTTTACCGCAGTTACTCTCTTTTTTGTGTACACGTGAACGTGGGGCACATGCATGCGCAAACAGCGGATCTGTGTGAACGGGGTGCGCATATGTACAAATCTATTTGTTGACAGACAGTTTGGGCTACTTAGAATTATGGGAATTGTCAGTTCGACAAATTTTAATTGGATGAACATTTTTTTGTTTTATGACTTACCCAGAATATAAAAATACATATAAATACATTAAGATAATTTACTTTAGTCATTACTGTTGGAATGTGAAGAGACTTTCAACCAGCACAACAAATAAATGTCAATCACCTACTTCACCTTTAAAAAGAAAAAGAAAAACATAAACGTAAAAAATACGAAAGCGTCTTTTCGATTTACACTGTTAACAATTTCCCGTAGAATCTACAGTAACTTACTGGCAGCAGTTCGCCAGTAACTTACTGTAAATTAATTACAGCAAAAATACTGTAACATACTGCAAACCTGTCCTACAGTAAAATACAGTTCATGTTACAGTTAAATACTATGTAAGTAGCAAAAATCGCTAACAGTGTTCATATTATTAACATTTCTGTTTGTTAGTGTTCTGACATACTAGGATAAGGGTCACACTTTACAAATACAGTTTTTCTTAGTCACTTTGGTACATTTTTCAAATCAGATATTCTCAAAATACCTGTTCAATCACATCAAAAAAATCAGTTTCTCATTTCTCTGAACAAGTTACAAACGCTTTGATTATATCCATGCAAATGGTTATGTATAATGCTCTGATGTTTCCTACATTATCAAGTGCTTATGTCATGTTGATCAAAATGTATTATAATGGCAACAACATTTAGGCATTAGTTCATGGTATAGTTCTGTACATGCAATTAAACAAGTTGTCAAAATATTTTGTCATAATACATTTCCTTTAAACTGCCTTAGAATCTATCCTGCATTGGTAAATTGCTCCCAGGCGAACCTTGGCTTTCTCTAACGTAGGTGCATATCAAAGGAGATTGTTCGACTTTCACAATTTGATTTGTTTGTTTTTGTGCTATGCAGTGCTGTCTTTTCCTTTCTGTATCACAATGACATGGTCTGTCAACAAATTACAGTACAAAGAGTAAAAGCGTAAATGTGAATCTTGTCCTGTCTCTTGCAATCAAACTTCCACTTTTGTGTAGCCAAACATATATAATATATTTGTCATCAAAAATGTAGCCATTGTTTACATGAGAACATCCATCCAGAGTACTGTTATATTGACAACATGTCTAAGCAATTTGACTGTCTTTTCTGTACACAGTGACACAAGGACTGGTCATTATGATGGCTCTGACATGTTCACTGACACACAAACCAATTTTTGAGCAATGAACTGAGGATTTTAAGCAAGAGACTGGCTTTTGCAGATAATCCATGCTGTTTTTCTTTTTGTACCAGCTGTTCTGAGAAATGCACTTACTCTTTTGCAACTTTTAAGCAGAAATTAAATGTGGCTGAGAAAAACTGTTAGTTTTAGGTAATTATTTACTATTATGAACCATTTTACTCACATTGTTTCCTGTAAAGTAAACTTGCTGCTTTTGAAGCAGCAACTAAACGTTTTTACAGTGTGTGAAAACAACATAAACACATTTTTGACAATTTGTTCAATGTGAAGCTATTTTCCAAGCCAGTTTGCAAATGCCTTCCAAGTGAAAATTCAATCTGTCTAAATGTTAATGACCTTGTAAATAACTTGGTTACATGTATACATTATGTTTCATCTAAAACATTTTTTCATGTTGAGTGTCATTCTTAAGCTGTTATTTGAAACATTGTACTGTAGCTGGTGGATCAGCTGGCTTGCTCAGTACATAACTGCCAGTTCCAACTGGATATTTTTCAGCAGGGATGAGCCTATTATTGGAGGAGATTACTGTGTTGTGGTTCTTGCCTTTGGCTCGGTGGTCTTCCTCTTTGGGACACTGTCCTCCCTCCCACCATCTTCTCTTCAGGATCTCCAACCTGTTATTCTCCTGCAACTGCAGCACTGCCAGACTGAGCTCATCTCTGAAAGGAGAACCTGGAGAAGAGAATAACAAACATCAAGCATTGATGAGGAAGAGCCAATGATTTGTTCATCTACTTGTGCAAAAAACATGTCTGACAATAATGAAATAAGTTCACATTATCAGGGTTACACATTTAAAACAATTGATGCAGTCTTAAATATTTTTTCTCTTCTTCATTGCATACATTAAACATTTGTAATGTGGTCAGAAACTTTATAAGCAATGGAAACAAAAACTTTTGCTTTTTTAAAAGTAGACAATAACATCAGTGTATCTAATACATTGACATTATACAATTATTAATTAAATATAACAGAAAAGAACTGAACTTTGTTAGTAAAAGTAGAGTGTATATGTTTGCTAGTGTCCTATGTGATTATGAAGATAGTGAATCAATAGTTTTGAGTTGTAGGTACTAATGAGTTGTGCTTTGACAATAGCAGTGATAAATAAAAATCATCTGCTCAAACCCTTCCAAGCTGAAATGTATAAATATAATTTTGGTGGTCAAATATATTTTTGATGTTTTGTAAATGTTATTAAAATGTTAGGGTGATTTTACTCTATTGCAGCAGTTATGGCACATTTACACAATTACTTTTGTTTCCATCGTCAGAAGTTCATTGGTGCCAAAATAGTTAATCATACCATACCACTTTTTTGGTACCCATTTGTTGAGCATAGTTTGGTGCGTAAAAGGGGGAGCTGCAGATTCACTAAAGAATGTTGATTTGTAATATAATGCTGACTTATAATTTTCTAGGCATATGTCATAGCTATCAAGAAAAGGGAAAGTTGGGAATGGAAACACAATCCAGATTAGGGTTTAGTTTTTGTGTAAATCCATGCAAGTCATTTCCAGCTTCTGTTTTACCCCGATATTTTCCCCAGTCTTTCAAGTATTTTCAATTTATTTGAATTATTTTATTCATTTTTGTTCACTCATTTAATTTAGATATCTTTTTCTATTTTTGTTAGTTTGTTTTCTGCCCTTTTTATTGTTTTAATTTAGTAATTAGTTAAAAAAAAAAGAGTAATAGAGTGTACAATAAAGTATAAAACCTTTAATTATAATCACACCGCATATCTGATATTTTGCAATTATATTAATGACATACAAGTTAATTTTTAAATTCATTAATTTTCTAAAATATTTGCCATATATCCTATTCAGCATATAATTCAAAATATGGCAAACATGGCTATTTACATACATTTTTGGCCATAAATTAGATTTCTGTATTGAACTGCTCTTGAATAAAGATTGAGCTGTAATCTGCTGATTGTCCACATAACTTTGTCTTCCTTGGATGCATATAGGGCTTTAACAATTACTCCAGAGTATTCGTAGATCTTTGATAAATTTCAAGTGCTACTTAAGTTACGATGCTTTTGGAGAACAGGCCATAACATTAAAATCAGTCGCACGATTGTTTTTACGATCTACTTAGGCTTACAATGCGTTTGGGAAACACAACCCTGCTTCATTTGTTGAAACCAAGGATTTCACAGATCCATCCATGTTAGATATAAAGACCTGAGTATGTAATAATGATTTGCAAAGCATTAATATATTTAACAGTTAAAGGAATATTTTAGTGTTAACATATACAGTTGAAGCCAGAATTATTAGCCTCCTTTGAATTTTTTCTTTTTTAAATATTTCCCAAATGATGCTTAACAGAGCAAGGAAATTTTCACTGTATGTCTGATAATATTTTTTTTTTCGGAGAAAGTCTTATTTGTTTTATTTCGCCTAGAATAAAAGCAGTTTTTATAAAAAAAATAATAATAATTTACGGTCCAAATTATTATTAATTATTAATTTGGACTAATTATTAGCCCCTTTAAGCTATTTTTTTTCGATAGTCTACAGAACAAACCATCGTTATACAATAATTTGCCTAATTACCCTAATCTTAACCTAATTAACCTAGCTAAGCCTTTACATGTCACTTTAAGCTGTATAAAAGTGTCTTGAAAAATATCTAGTAAAATATTATTTACTGTCATCATGACAAAGATAAAATAAATCAGTTATTAGAAATGAATTATTAAAACTATTATGCTTAAAAATCTGTTGAAAAAATCTACTCTCCGTTAAACAGAAATTGGGGGGAAACAATAAACAGGGGAGCTAATAATTAAGGGGGGCTAATAAACTTCAACTGTAGATAGATGGACATGTAAGTATGCAAAGTAAAAGTAAGCATTTTTGATTAATGCATGATTAAACACATTTTTCTGTCCACAGTGCAAATTATTTGTGGTTGTATTTGTATGATTAATTGTATGAGCTTGTTTATAAGTGTAAGATTATTCTTTGACACAATATAAAATAAAATAGAATTATAATTGCATGTAAAAGGTATACAGCATTAAGCATTCTAGTCCTATTTTTCATGCACAAGTGTTTTTTTTTATGTGTGTGTGCTAGTTCATCACAATTTTGTAATGAGCTTAATGTTATACAGTAGTTTACTCAAAAGTTTATACAGTATCTATTCATTATTTTCTTACTATCAAATAATTCCAGACTTCTATGAGTTTCTTTTTTTTATTTTTTTTTATTTCGCTGAAGTTATTCTGAACTTGTTTCCAGAAATGGTATTAATTATATTATAGTAATGTGTGTTCATGTGCACATCTGTATTAAAAGTTATACCAGAAGTTGAATTTGTTTTAACTTCTGAATGTCAGAAGTTAACTCTTTTCTTTCAGTAGTGTTTTGTTAATGCACCTGGTTTTCAGCCAATTTTTATGTCCTATCTTTACATCTTTTTAGGTTTCAAAACATGATTCCGTGCTTCCTGTAAGGGTGTCTATAAGAATGTTTTTCTTACAAATTGATGGATGAGCTGACAGTATTTTGTATGGTTACTCTCACCCAGAGGCATGCCAATGCCATAACCCTTTGTGTCCAGCAGTCCTCCAATCTGGGTGAGGTTGCAGTTGAGGCTGCGGTAGTATTCATTCATGGTGCTCTCCAGGAGAAAGGCATATTTGGAGTTCACGACTCGCGCGATGCCCTCCTCTGTGCTCTTCACGAAGACACTGGGCTGCTTTGAATACATGTAGTTCCACATGCGCTGATATGTTTGATACCGGGAGTTCTAAGAGAAAAGAGATGTAACATCAATGCAAACATTTTATTATAATTTGACAAACACAATAACAGACTAAAAGGAAACAATGACACACGCAAATGGTAAAAACACTTGAGTAAACAAACGCCTGATAAATAAAATACACAGTCAGTAAGCCAAGGGTACTTTTCAAGCAAAGCCAACAACAAAATAAACAAAAGATACAAAAACACATCCAGACATATGCAAATATATGCCTGCTGGCACTTTTCATCAATATGCTACAACACAAGCCTGAAAATCTTAAAGGAATTATAAAAAGTGTTTGGTGAAGTGATGTTTGAAGCTTTCTGAGACATAAATCTGCATAAACACAATATCAGTAAAAAGTAATGCACTTATAAAAATATAATGTTCAGCATTGTGTATTGGTATTGGTTATTATTTTATTTAACCTCATAATTTGTTTAATTATGACTTCAAAAATGTTCTAAATGTTAAAAACAGGACGGAATAAAAACATTTTTTATATAATTTTTAGTGAAACCTCCTGAGGCTGAATATCAATATTTCATATCAACACGTGGAACACCAAAGTACATATTTTAAGAAAACTTCCAACTATATGATTAAGCTTCAAAATAAATGAACAAACAAACAAACAAACAAACAAACAAACAAACAAATAAACAAATAAATAAATAAATACTAAACAAAAAACTACACAAAACAAACAAATAAATAAATAAGCAAACAAATAAAAACTAAACTAAAAACTAAACAAAATAAATAAATAAATAAGCAAACAAATAAATACTAAACAAAAAACTGGACAAATTAAAAAAATAAATAAATAGGCAAACAAATAAATACTGAACTAAAAATTTAACAAAATAAATAAACAAATAAAATAAGCAAACAAATAAATACAAAACTAAAACTAAACAAAATAAATAAATAAATAAGCAAACAAAAACTTAACTAAAAACTAAACAAAATAATAAATAAATAAATAAATAAATAAGCAAACAAATAAATACTGAACTAAAATTTTAACAAAATAAATAAATAAACAAACAAACAAATAAATAAAAAATAAGCAAACAAATTAATACTAAACAAAAAACTAAACCAAACAAATAAATAAACATATAAAATAAGCAAACAAATACTAAACTAAAACCTAAACAAAACAACAAATAAATAAATAAATAAATAAGCAGACAAATACTAAACTAAAAGCTAAACAAACAAACAAATAAAGCAAACAAATAAATACTGAACTAAAAACTAAACAAAATAAATAAACAAATAAGCAAACAAATACTAAACTAAAACCTAAACAAAATAATAAATAAATAAATAAATAGGCAAACAAATACTAAACTAAAAGCTAAACAAACAAACAAATAAATAAGCAAACAAATAAATACTGAACTAAAAACTAAACAAAATAAATAAATAAATAAGCAAATAAATAAATACTAAACAAAAAAACTAAACAAAACAAGCAAATAAATAAATAAACATAAACAAATAATTAAATAAATACTAAACAAAAAACTAAACCAAACAAATAAATAAATAAGCAAATAAAATAAGCAAACAAATAAATACTAAACTAAAACTAAACAAAATAAATAAACAAATAAGCAAACAAATACTAAACTAAAACCTAAACAAAATAATAAATAAATAAATAAATACATAAGCAAACAAATACTAAACTAAAAGCTAAACAAACAAATAAATAAATAAGCAAACAAATAAATACTGAACTAAAAACTAAATAAATAAATAAATAAGCAAACAAATAAATACTAAACAAAAAAATAAACTAAACAAATAAATAAACAAATAAGCAAGCAAATACTAAACTAAAACCTATAGAAATAATAAATAAATAAATAAATAAATAAGCAAACAAATACTAAACTAAAAGCTAAACAAGCAAATAAATAAATAAGCAAACAAATAAATACTGAACTAAAAACTAAATAAATAAATAGATAAATAAATAAGCAAACAAATACATACTAAAATAAAAACTAAACTAAACTAATAAATAAACAAACAATTAAGTAAACAAATAAATACTAAACTAAAAACTAAACTGTTCTGTTTAGTTCTGTTTAGTTTTGATCTGTTCCAGGCAGATGTTTCAAAATGTGAGCATTCATATGCACAATACAGCATGCATTCTGTGCGCATACAGATGTACACATTAATTTACAAACACACATATGCTACTATAATATACTTTATACCATAAAAAAGGTCATGGTGCTTCCTCCATGAATGGTGCCATATTGGATATTAGTTTGATCAGCGAGGTCATCTGGTGATTCGATTGGCACTTCCATTCTCTGCACAGTCAGAAACGCAGCAAGATTCGCAGTGTATGAGGAGATTATTATGAGAGTGAATGCCCACCTAAAGAAGAGAGAAAGGGCATAAACGATGGAGCAGAGAGCAGAGAGCCTTTAGCTCTGCTGTGTAATGTGTCCACTGATTGAGTTAAAGTGCTGGGACTCACCAGACCCCGCTGACGCAGCGTGTGGACAGGGCTCTGGGCATGATCTCAGAGCCCTGCTGCATGAAGCCCCCCACAGGAAACCACAGGCTGTTTCCTAGTGTGTACTGATTTTCCAGCAGGTCTCTGCGCTCTCGCAGACACGGGTGAGGGTTGTACCATTCATACGGGCTCAACCTGACATGAAGATACGCAAACATTGAAAAAATACGTTATATTTGTTAAACTAGTTCTACAATATAACAAAGTAAATAAATAAATGAATACATTGATTATATCATATGTAGATTATAGACTGCAATACTTGGTTAAAACAAACTAAACTTAAACATTAGATTTAGTTATCTTAAAAAGTATTAATTTTGTCTAAATTTGCCCTTTGAAATAAACATTTGTATCTTCTATATATTATAAAATGCTGCAATTACTGTAGCTAAAAATAAAATAACATAAAAACAAACAACAACTATTTGCTAAACTTTAATATTATATTTAGTTCTCTGGATTTTTTTAACATGTACAGTTGAAGTCAGAATTATTAGCCCCCCTTTGAATTTTTTTTTCTTTTTTAAATATTTCCCAAATGATGTTTAACAGAGCAAGGAAATTTTCACAGTATGTCTGATAATATTTTTTCTTCTGGAGAAAATCTTATTTGTTTTATTTCAGCTAGAATAAAAACAGTTAAAAAAAATTTTAAAAGCCATTTTAAGGTCAAAATTATTAGCTATATATTTTTTTCGACTGTCTACAAAACAAACCATCGTTATACAAAAACTTGCCTAATTACTCTAACCTGCCTAGTTAACCTAATTAACCTAGTTAAGCCTTTAAATGTCACTTTAAGCTGTATAGAAGTGTCTTGAAAAATATCTAGTCAAATATTATTATTGTCATCATGGCAAAGATAAAATAAATCAATTATTAGAGATAAGTTATTAAAACTGTTATGATTAGAAATGTGTTGAGAAAATCTTCTCTCCATTAAACAGAAATTGGGGAAAAAAACAAACAGGGGGGCTAATAATTCTGACCTCAACAGTATATTGTTTTAAATATATTAAATATGTGTTATTAACTAAATCATAGAGAGAAAAAAATCAAAATACAACAACTACATTAATGCACAAAACAAGCCAATAACAGCAGCAAAATGAAAGATGTGCCAATCAAATAAGAAAAATAAAATTAACATTATTTCCTTTCATTCTCTTTGTAATTATTTTACTTTTCAAATTAACTTATATTCATTCATTTTTCTTCGGCTTAGTCTCTATTTCAGAGGTCGCCACAGTGGAATAAACCAACAATGGACACAGCACCTTATAACTTGTATATTTATAACAAACAGTACAATTCATCATCCAGAGCTCTTCTGTCTAATTGCATCTCTGGCTATTGTTTGTCGTCTTTTCTCATATGATGTTGCCACCAGTTATGTACACTGGAATCTTCTATAGCCAAAACATAATCCTTGTGTGTGTAAAGCACACTTGGCAATAATACCGATTCTGATTCTGAACTATTCCAGCATATGTTTTACGCAGCGGATGCCCTTCCAGCTGCAACCCAGTGCTGGAAAACACCCATACACACCCATACACACACAAACTCATACACTATGGCCAATTTTGTTTATCCAATTTACCTATATTTGTTTATTTGTTTGTTATTGTTGTTTGATTTAGACATTAATGCCAACTGCACAGATTTTTAAATAATTTTTTATTATTATTAACAGCAAGAAGGTTGCTGGTTCAAGTCCCAGCTGGGCCATATGGCATTTCTGGGTTTCCTCCGGGTGCTCCGGTTTCCCCACAGTCCAAAGATATGTGGTATAGGTGAACTGAATAAGCTAAATTGGCCATAGCGTATGAGTGTGCGTGTGAATTAATGTGTGTGGATGAGTGTGTCTGTGTGTGAATGTGAGCGTGTATGAGTGTTTCCCAGTACTGGGTTGCAGCTGGAAGGGCATCCGCTGCGTAAACATATGCCGGAATAGTTGGCGGTTCATTCAGCTGTGGTGACCCGTGATAAATAAAGGGACTAAGCCGAAGGAAAATGAATGAATGAATTAAATGAAAAAATAAAGAAAAACTAAGTTAAAGTGTGAAAAAAAAACTACTGATGTCTTTTGAAGTTTTACTTATCAAATAAATATTTATCCTTTTAAAGAGGCATGTAAATAATTACTGGAAAACAAGACAAATTAGCAAGACAAATGAAATGCAGTGTGTGTGTGTGTGTGTGTGTACCTCGCAGAAAGAAAAAGCACACAGCTGACAGCGAGGTAAGCCAGCAGCATGAATAGCCAAACAGCCGGTGAGAAAGGATCCAGGAAGGAGAAATAACCTGGCTTCCTGCCCTGAGAGACAGAAAGAGAGGTAAATGAACGCAACTGAAGGAAGGAAGGTGGTAGATATAGAAGCCAAGAGGAATTAGTTACACTATGAATATTCAGTTTATTAATTACATAAAGGCAGCATTACAAATATGTACTGTAAAATATCTATCTATCTATCTATCTATCTATCTATCTATCTATCTATCTATCTATCTATCTATCTATCTATCTATCTATCTATCTATCTATCTATCTATCTATCTATCTATCTATCTATCTATCTATCTATCTCTGTCTGTCTGTCTGTCTGTCTGTCATCTTACCTGTATTTTACATATATGGACTGTTGTCATTCAGGACAAGGCCTATATAAGTTTTCACCAACATTAATGTGTTTACCCCATGTCTTTTTTTTTTTTTTTTTAACACCAATCGTCTGATGGTTCTCTGATGGTTCTCTGTGATCGGGAAGTGCTTTAATCTTGCATGTTTTACTCCGGCCTCTAGAGGGCGCCATTTACCAAAACAGCAACTAGAGAGCAACTACAGGTGGATTTTTAACACTCTTCCATCAAAAGCCGATCTTGTTTAACGTTTACAAGGTAAAGCTATTTCAACATTTTCTCTACATTTTTTTGTTTGGTTTGAGGGAGTGTGAGTCAGGTTATGATTATAAAACATTTGGTCTCGATTTGACCTAACGTTATATAAAATCTGAAATCAGTCAACCGATCCCCATGAGGTAATGATTTTAATAAACAGTTTCACAATGAAAATTAATTACATTAAAAATAATTACAGTTAATTACTTTATTATGCCAATATTTTGTTCAAATTAGCCCCAATCGCATATTAATAGGTCATATATGGGTAAAAGTCCACATGATGTTGAATAGTTTTAGGGTTATATTATTACAGTTTTTCTCAGTGGCTTTGGTGCATTTCTCACAACACTATTTACATTTGCACAACAGTCTCAAAACAATTAGTGCAAACTGCAAAAGCGTGTCACTTGCTAAAAATGGATAGCTCATTCCTCAAAAGCAAGTATTCATGTTACAGTTTTTCTCAGTCGCTTTGGTGCATTTCTCACAACACTATTAACATTTGCACAACAGTTCATGCATTTCTCAAAACAATTAGTCATTTGTGCACATCATAGTAGCAGTTTCTCATTCTTTCCAGCAAATTGCAAATGCTTTTGGACATGCATCAATTGCTTTCATACAACTCTCTGCTGTTTGTAACATTATCATTTGCTTATGTCATGTCAGTCAAAATTACCTAAACTTGCGTCTGCTGAATAGTCATTCCATATAAAACTAATAGTGCTCATTTCATTACTTGAGTCATTACATACAAAAATGTTGAACTAGTTGTCAAAATCTGTCAAGCTAATTTTATTTAGAAACTTTAAATCTTTTTTTTCACTGAAAATGTCTTCTAAATTGAACAATTTGATGAATGATTTACAGACCTGTGTATGTTGTAGGTTCAGTTCCAATATGTACTGCAATATTGTTTACAGTTTTGCACAGCTCTACCCAAAGGAAGTTTATGTTTGTTGTAAATAAGGGTGTATTTATTCTTTTGCACAATGCTGTGAATAAATTAGAACTGTAAAGAGCAAATGCAGTAAAAATGTGAAACACACATATTCAGTGTCTTGTACTCAGATACCTCACTAAATGCAGTGATGTCTAACTTTACTGTAGTTTTCAAATGGCTGTGCTAATAGTATATAGTGCTGTCTTGAACATTTTCAGGAAGCGTCACCAAAATCTGACTTTTTTGCATTGGAAAAAACGTACAGAGTAAAGTGTCATAATGAAAACATGGCTAAGCCATTTGACTATCTTGTTCATAAACAATGGTGGCAGGACTTTTCATTTTGATGACACTGACACTTTCATTGACATGAATACTTGCTTTTGAGGAATGAGCTATCTATTTTGAGCAAGTGACACGCTTTTGCAGGTTATACACTAGGTTTTGCAGTTTGCACTAATTGTTTTGAGAACTGCATTAACTGTTGTGCAAATGTAAATAGTGTTGTGAGAAATGCACCAAAGCGACTGAGAAAAACTGTAATGAAAGTGTCAGTGTCATCAAGATGAAAAGTCCTGACACCATTGTTTATGAACAAGATAGTCAAATGGCTTTGTCACGTTTTCATTATGACACTTTACTCTGTACATTTTTTCCAATGAAAAAAATTCAGATTTTGGTGACACTTTCTGAAAATGCTTAAGATAGCACTATATACTATTTGCACTGCCATTTGAAGACTACAGTAAAGTTAGACATCACTGCATTTAGTGAGGTATCTGAGTACAAGACACTGAATATGCATGTTTCACATTTTTACTGCATTTGCTCTTTGCAATTCTAATTTATTCACAGCATTGTGCAAAAGAATAAATACACCCTTATTTACAACAAACATAAACTTCCTTTGGGTAGAGCTGTGCACAACTGTAAACAATACTGCAGTACATACTGGAACTGAACCTTCAACATACACAGGTCTGTAAATCATTCATCAAATTGTTCAATTTAGGAGACATTTTCATAAAAAAAGATTTAAAATTGTAAAAATAAAATTAGCTTGACAGATTTTGACAACTAGTTCAACAGTTTTGTATGTAATGACTCAAGTGATGAAATGAGGACTATTAGTTTTATATGGAATGACTATTCAGCATTCACAAATTTAGTTACAGTTTTTCTCAGTCGCTTTGGTGCATTTCTCACAACACTATTTACATTTGCACAACAGTTAATGCATTTCTCAAAACAATTAGTCATTTGTGCACATGATAGTAGCAGTTTCTCATTCCTTCCAACAAATTGCAAATGCTTTTGGCCATGCATTAATTGCTTTCATACAACTCTCTGCTGTTTGTAACATTATCATTTGCTTATGTCATGTGCTATACCATATTTTAACAACAACATGGGAGGATAATTATAAAATTAATGTTGTAATTGATATTCCATGTAAAAAACCCAATCCAACAAATTTGAAATAATAAAAGTGATATGGTGGTGATTAGGAGAAAAGGTCAGACAGACTCAGCATTACTGCTGTGGTGGCTGTCATAAGAGGTCATACAGTATAGGGCTTTACCCAGCTCAGCGGATTTTGGCCAACCTGAACTCAAGCCTATTGCATTTTTACAGTTCACAGCAAAAGATGTTAAAGTTTGACGGTCCATTTGACATACTCTAGAGTTCAGGGTCATTTATACAGAAGGATTTTTTTATTCTGACTGGGATATTCTTCAGTCTGCATAAACATGCTTACTGAAGCTATAGTGTTGATTCTGTATCAATGTAACTTACGATATGGACCCTGTAGAGAATACTGATGCCCAGGGTCATGAAGGGTTTGGAAAAGTCGATGACCTTCTCTCTCTCAGATGTGATGGTAAAACCAGCTACAGCCAAATCAGCTTTCTGCTCCAAATAATGGAGAGAAAAAGAACAAAGAGAGAACAACAATAAGTTATAGGAGCAGAAGTCTTCTAGGCACAACTGAACTGAATTGGATACATCTGTGTGATTTAATTCAGGAGGAAGCGTGTGGTTGAGTTTGACAGCGTACCCTATTGATCAGCTCTCCCACCATGCCCGTCCACGAGCCGTTGGGTTCGGGTGCCCCGTACAGACCATCGTCCACCAGTTTGATGCGGTAGGTAAACTTGAGGATGTCAGATAGCTCTCTTAACATGTCCACACAAAAACCTTCATACTGCTCGTTCCCCTCGAACTCCTGGTAATTCGTCTTTCTCATCACGTACGGGTTCTCCTGCACACACATTCACACACACATGTTGCTCAGTGAAGTTATACATGTTCACATCTCCATCATTGGTACTTTTGAAAGATAATCTACCACAGTGGGTTTGTGGCTGGTGGAGCTGCTCCTCAGTGGATTATCTTTCAACAGTGACATTTGCATTAAAATGAACTGAACGTGTTTTAATTGAACTAGTACACCAGTATTCCACATGCTATACCATAACTTTCCTGCCTGCATGAAATTTGAAATATTGTTACGGCTTTTTATTTTATTTTCTTCATTTCTGTTAAGCTGCTTCAATGCAATATAAATTGTAGTGCTATAAAAATAAAAATCACTTAATTTTCACCAAAAGTCAGTTTGATAGTTGACAGTTTTCACCAAAATCAGCATATTTGAATGATTTCTTAAAGGGATTGTTCACCCAAAAATGAAAATTCAGTCATCATGTACGCACCTGCCAAACCAGTTCAAGTTTTGTTGTTGTTGCTGAACACAAAATAAGATATGTTGAAGAATATTGGAAGCGTGTAATCATTGATGTCCTTGAAACAAATATTATAGAAGTGAAAGGTTGCAGGTTTCCAATAGGGCTGCACAATATATCGTTTCAGCATCGATATCGCAATGTGTGCATCTGCAATAGTCACATCGCAGGATCTGGAAGGTTAAGTTTATACATTGGGATTCTGTTTGACCAGGAGCCACAGTTTAGAACACATGATATTTGTGGAGTCACTCCAGAATTGAACCATAATGGAATAAAGGTTTATCATTGGCATGTGTTTTTAAGGCCTGTAACTGTGTTTAGGTGCAAGAAATTGTATCATAATGTACCATAAAGATTTATTTTATTGAATTATTTTACAATGAAGGCTACACTGTTTTCACTTTTGATTATTTAATTTCTGAACATTACAGTTTTTTGCTAACTGTTTACTATACAAAATCTTTTCTTGTCACACAATTTCTGAAACCTGTCACTCAAAATGCAAAACTACACAGCAAAGCTCCAAAACCAGAGGCTATTTCTCAGCATTGAACTCAGTTTTCAATTGCATAAAACACTTTTTTTTAATCATACTAAAAATTCAGCTTTGAATTTCAAAAATTAATTGCACTTTAATATTTAATCATTTTATTTTAAATTACTTTAAATGTTAACAAATGTTTCACAATATTACTGATTTAATTGTTTTTGGGCTTTTTTGTCAAATAGATGCAGCCTTGGTGAGCAGAAGAGTTACAAATATTATCAACATTAATGTTTATATAAATAGGATTTGATGTACAGTATGTGATGTTTTATAGTTTGCACGTCTAATTGTAAAACACCATCCTGTTAGGTTAAGTTACAGAAAATATTAATATTAGTTGACATATCAATTGACTAATTCTGTCAGAATTCATTTCAAATTGACTCTCTTGTATATATTTTCAACATTTTCCTTTTTTTTCTAAATTGAGGGGACATTATATATAGCCCCCTCAGAATTTTGTGAGTTTACTAGTTATTGAGATTTTTTTTTAATTTTACAAGAGTTTTGTAAAGCTAAGCAGTAAATAATGTCAAAGTAATAATGCCAAAATAAATAATGCCATACGTTTGGAGAAATGTAATCAAAAATCAGTCATTTGTAATATCCTGGGTCTGAATATAGAGTGACATAGCAGTAATGGCTGATTTACTATTTATGGTAAACTATTTATGGTAAACCTCATGTGTATGTAAGTGGGCTGTTTGGTAGTGCTGCAGTGCAGTGGTTTCTCACCAGTATGGTGGTGATGATGAGGCTCTTGTTAGCCAGAGTCTCAGAGACGTTGATGTCCAGACTGGTGGAGTTCATCAGGAGAGTGTTATTAGAGTACCAGATCCCAATCTAATGAAGACATCAAAACAAACACACTGTCACCAGTCATGCATAAATTAGGATAAAACCTGCACTTGTTGGACACCTTTATTTATATATACAATAAAAAGCTAAAAACAAATGAATATAAGAGCAGGATGTAAGTAAATCATTTACTTATCTATTTATATAAAACCATAGATATATATACACTAGAAATCACATAGGGACTCTGAGCATGCGTCAATAGCACCGCCACATTTGTACAGTGCTCCTAGGACAAAAGTCATCAACCGCACTAGTCAAGACAGTGTGCCAATGTGATGATGCTGGACTTTAGGACTTTAGCAAACAAAGAAAACAAAGTATAAAGGCAGAACAATTCATAGGTAAGATTTTTTTATGTTTTTTATGTTTTTGTATGTTATGAACTTTTGTGCTTAACCAGTGTTATTGATGATAATACAGTCACTGACTCCATTCACCATAAGGCAAAGTAGCACCAACTCGCACTAAATACTAGGCTTATGCTAGTTTTGTTGAATAAAATAAGCAAACAATGTTATGAAATATGACAACAAGATGCTGCGGTGCCAGAAACTTGTATTATTGTCGGCTAAGTGAACGAGTCGTTCATAACGGGGATTCATTCACAAACGAATCGCTCCCTCCATCAGAATGAGAAGTGAAAGCAGGAGAGGGGGAGTGTTTTAGGACTCGGATTAGATCAAATTAAACAGGCAGGGAGGATAATGCATTTCCATTCACACAAACACACGCTCTTTGTAGGCAATGCCCGTGCGGTCACATCCATCAATGTAGAAAAGTGATGTAAAATTATAACTTTTTGTAATTTAAAAAAATATTTGCATACTGACCAGCGGGAAAACTCCTGATCGTACAGTAGATATATGTGTATATCTCTGGTTCTGAATGGCCACAGTCCTCCACTGCACCTTGGTCCCACATTCATTTACCTTGTACTAAAATAGCGGCTCTATTGATGCATTCCTTCTAATAGACAACAGCAGGGTAGGCGACATCTAATGTATATATCTATGATATAAAACAATTAAAATAATATACGATTGTTTCCAGTTTATAGTAATAAATAAATTTGAGAGTGTGTTCTTGTTTAACTTTAAGTTTAATAAGGAAATAAAATATTTCTAATAAAATAAAACACTAAATGATGTTTAATTGAAAAATCTCAGATTTTTTTTGCAATCATGAATTTTGTTTAATTAAAAAAAAAAGTTATTGATTGTATATTTGAAGCAGCATGTTTTACATCTTACACAATATTGACGTTAAGACATAAATCAGATATTGCATTAGAAATAGACGTGAAATTTCTGCAGTTGTAGCCTTGATTGATCTTAATATAAAATCCTGAGACTGGCTACAAATGTGGTCGATCAAAACTTTTTAAAAAATATTGAAAAAAGGGAACTAAACATAAAATCTCCAGGACAAAATCTCCCTAATTTTAAAAATGTAAATAAAATATAAATCATACTCTGTTAAGTTTGGAATATACATCGTTTGATTGTATTGTGCATGCATACAATGTGCATGAAAGACTTTTTTTGTCATCAGAATGTTGTGTGCAGCTCGATGTTTCTAACTGAGCATAAAATGTGCTTTTAAAATATTTTTACACTACCCAGTTTGTCCACAAGGTGTCAAGACTGAATGAAACCACTGTTTCACTAAGGTGATGATAAAAAATATGGCAAAAAAACAACACACCCTCATTGAAAAGTGCTTGTATGAGTAAATTGGTATTCGCAACGTTTTTGTAAATGACTGACAGATTTTTTATCACTTATGATTTTTGGAGAGAAAAGCCACAAAAGTTGGAAAAGGAGGAATCATTCTAATGAGCATAGGTTAAACCTGTGATTTGTGCACGCTATCAAATGCAATACAACTGTGGTGTTTTACTGTCATAAAATATATTTTCACATTTAGAGTTAGGTTTAATAACAAGTAATATTTATAACTAGCTCTACACTCTAACTAGGTAGAGGTCCTGTTGTGTCTGTGTGACCAAAACCAACCAAAATGAAGGTCCCCATGGGTAATCATGTTTATAAATCACACAGAATGAAGTATTTTGAAAATGTAAAAATGCTAATTGTTTCCTGTGAGGGTTGGGTTTAGGGGTAGGGCCATAGAATATACCTATTTTGTATAGCAGAAATATCATTACGTCTATGAGAGTGCTCACTGGGATATAGGAACAAGTCTGTTTGTTTTTTTGTGTGTGTTTGTGCATGTGCGTGTGCGTGTGCGTGTGCGTGTGCGTGTGCGTGTGTGTGTGTGTGTGTGTGTGTGTGTGTGTGTGTGTGTGTGTGTGTGTGTGTGTGTGTGTGTGTGTTTAACCTCTTTGTGGCCTCCCCTGTGCTTCTCCAGGATGTGGAGGGTGTAATTGGTCCTCTGGCCTTTACTGTTGAACTCAACTCGTCCTGTCAAGCCGTCATACTCCACCTGATCAAAACATGAGAACAGAGAGGGAGAAAATAGAAACAGTTTTGTTTATCTATGTTATCTTAACACAACTGGTGCTATTTAAAGGGATAGTTCACCTAAAAATAAAAACATACTCACCATTTTTCACCCTCAAGTGCTTTCAAACCTTAACGAGTTTGTAAAAAATAACATATTTTGAAGAAAGCTGAAAACCTGTAACCATTGCCTTCCATAGTAGGAAAAACAAATACTATGGAAGTCAATGATTGTAGGTTTCCAACATTTTTCAAAATATCTTATTTTGTGTTTAACAGAATAGAGAAACTCATTAAGGTTTGAAACGTGAATGTTGAGTAAATTATGACAGAATTTTCATTTTTGCGTTTATTTTGTGTTCCTGTTCCATTTAAAGGAAGAGTCAACTTGGAAAAAAAGCTAATATTACATCCTACCCTAGAGATAAACAGTTGAATTTTACAATTTTTTTTATCAATTCAGCTGATTTCTGGGCCTGGTGAGAGCACTTTTAACTTAGCTTAGCATAGATCATTGAATTGGATTACACCAGTAGCATCTTACTGAAAAAAAAAAAAAAATATATATATATATATATATATATATATATATATATTAGCCCCCTGAATTATTAGACCCCCTGTTTATTTTTTTTCCCCAATTTCTGTTTAACGGAGAGAAGATTTTTTCAACACATTTCTAAAGATAATAGTTTTAATAACTCGTCTCTAATAACTGATTTATTTTATCTTTGCCATGATGACAGCACATAATATTTTACTAGATATTTTTCAAGACACTTTTATACAGCTTAAAATTACATTTAAAGGCTTAACTAGGTTAATTAGGTTAACTAGGCAGGTTAGGGTAATTAGGCAAGTTATTATATAATGATGGTTTGTTCTGTAGACTATCGAAAAAAAACTTTGCTTAAAGGGGCTAATAATTTAAAAAAAATTAATAACTGCTTTTATTCTAGCCGAAATAAAACAAATAAGACTTTCCCCAGAAGAAATAATATTATCAGACATACTATGAAAATTTCCTTGCTCTGTTAAACATCATTTGGGAAATATTTAAAAGAGAAAAAAAATTCAAAGGGGGGCTAATAATTCTGACCTCAACTGTGTGTGTATATATTTATATATATATATATATATATATAGGAACTATACTCTCATTTTGGCGTAATGATCAAGGAATTTTGATGTCTTACAACGGCTGCAGCAGGCACAATGATATTACACAGCACTGTTACATAGTTAGCTGTATAATGTCATTGTAGCAGCAAAGTTCCTTACTGTAGTTATTTCTTAGGACAATGGCGCCAGTGCGCTCACCACACTCCAGTTTAAGATGACGTGGAGAGACAGTGATAGAGCCAGTTTGGTGGATAGGGATGATTGGGAGGTCAAGATGGGTAAGGGCCGATGAATGGAGAGAATTTGGCCATGCAGGACACCAGGGTTACACCCCTACTTTTTACGAGAAGTGCCATGGCAAGTGCTCACTTACAGTATAGTGTCCCCTTCATTTTACTGGGGTATTAGGACTCACAGACCGCAGTTTGACTGCTGGCCTCACAAACACCACTTCCAACAGCAACCTAGGGCTCTATTTTAACTAATCTAGGCACAAAGTCTAAAGCGCATGGCGCAAAAGCATTAAGGGTGTGTCAAAATCTACTTTTGCTATTTTAAGGACAGAAAAATAAGGTTTGCGCCACGGCGCATGGTATAAAAGGGTTGTGCTTATTCTCTTAATGAGTTATGGCTGTGTTTTGAGCATAACGTGCATTAAACCAATCAGAGTCTCATCTCCCATTCCCTTTAAGAGTCAGTTGCTTTACGCCATGGCGCATTTGCTATTTATATGGAGGACTTTGTAAAACTGAACACTTCACTAGCAAGAAAACAGTTAAACAGACCATCTGCAGCGCAAGGATAAAGAACGAGTTTCCTCCATTTGGCCTCTTTACTTTCTCTTTACTTTACTTTTACTCTTTACTTTACTCCTTTACTTTCCTGAATAAGGAAATGGTGTTGTAGCACTCCACTGAAGACATCCTTTAGCCTACATATTTAATTTCGTTTGTTAAGCACAAAGATTTGTTTCTAAACTATGTCTAAATTAAGTTTTAATTTCCAGCAAATGAAGAAATGAGCAATAATAACGAAATGTGTTATATCCAAACATATGTCCTATTCTTATGCCCCATATGGTGATGCAGACGTCTCCAAAACCCAACAGGTGGACTAATCTATACTTGTTTTTATTAAAACAAATATAAATATGCATATAATACTTAATAATACTGCTAATAATAATATCATTATACAAATGCAAATTGTCATGAATAAACTGAAAAAAAACCCCGGAAATTAAGAAGGCATGAAGGCAGTGGTTTTTATATTTATGGTGAAAACAATAATTTTAATCCTTTATTTATTTATTTTTTCATATGTAAAGATATTTGTGTATTGTTGTACATCCTGTGTGTATTAAGCATTTGACCCTGCATAGGTTAACGTGCTCTGCGTTGGACTTTAGACCAGCTTTTACTTGGCCAACGGCATGGTTTATTCTAGTCTCTTAGAATAGCAACTCGCCAACAATGCACCTTAACACACCTCCTTTATAGACCGGCACAGTCCACAAAGTGGCACAAATGAATTTGCTATTTAAACAACGTGGCGCAAAACGTGAAAATTAGGGTTGCGCTGGTCTGAAAATAGCAATAAATCACGGCAAACACATCTTGCGCCTTATTGCACTAGGTGCATGATAGGGCCCCTAGTTTTCCCATGTGGTCTCCCATCCAGGTACTAACCAGGCTCAGCCCTGCTTAGCTTCAGTGAGTAACCAGTCCAGGACTGCAGGGTGATATGGCTGTGAATGGATTCAAAAACAGTAAAACTCAACTGTTTAACTTTAGGTGACTTGTAAATACGACAATTTGGCAAAAAAAGTTCCTTTAACACTGAGACACTGGATGACATTCAAGTTTTGAATATACACAGTAATACTACACACACACAGACTGACCATGCGCAGGTAGTTCATGAGGCTAGTTCCATGTTGCCAGATCTGAGGGGAGGTGCAGCTGAGAGGTTTGACGCCAATCTCCTGACTCCGGTTCAGTTCCTGCACTGCACTCACCACCACATGGACCGCATCAAACAGCAGGGCCGACGACAGCTGAACACACACACACAGAGAGACACAGAGTTTAGTGTGAGCAGTCAGTGTGTGATACTTTGTTAGTGTTTGTGCAGGTCTCACTGCTGGTCCGGGATACGGGTTAATGTCACAGCCCTCTCTCCAGGACAGGTTAAGGCTC
This sequence comes from Danio kyathit, assembly GCA_903798195.1. NCBI lineage: Eukaryota > Metazoa > Chordata > Actinopteri > Cypriniformes > Danionidae > Danio > Danio kyathit. The sequence continues at coordinate 28,387,156 of LR812534.1, forward strand.
CTGATAAACTCCAGGTAAAAGGGGTGGGTGGTGTTAAACATTGAGAAGCCCACGATGTTTGACTGCTCATCCACTATATCATCCAACCACAGCAGGGGGAAATCCTGTGCACAAACAGGAACGACATCACACAGAGGAAAGAGGAAACATCAGTATGTGTGCATTAAAATGTTGCTGAACAAATTAGTAGAGCTCAGCGCAGGATAGCGATCAGTGTTTAGTAGAACTGGATAGTCTGTATTTGAATAATAAAATATGGTTTGTGCTTGTGTTTGAAGTTGCATGTGAGTAAGTGTATGTGTGAGCAATGTGTTAAATGACTAGTTACTGAAGGTTTGAGTAAATGCATGCCTGATATGATCCTGTATATATATATCCTGTATATTACAGGATGGAAGATGGAAGAGTTTTTGCAAGGTGTTTTTTAAGGTTAACTGGTGACTAGAGGTTTTAGTGATGTATGCAATTTACAGTGATCTGTAGGTTAAACTAGTGACTGGAATCTTTAATAGTGGTACAGTTTAGTTTTTGCTCTGTTGGGTCAAACTAGTATCCTGAAACCTGTTCCTTAAAGTTTTGGGTTTTTACCTAGAAAAGTTCAAAAGGGGGTTTTGTTGCTAATAATTTATTTGTTCAGTATTTAATTGATTTTAATTATAATTATGTAAACATTCATTCATTTTCTTTCAGCTTAGTCTTTATTTCAGGGGTCGTCACAGTGGAATGAACCGCCAAATTATCTAGCATATGTTTTACGCAGCGGATGCCCTTCCACAACCAAGTACTGGAAAACGTCAATACACACTCATTCACACACACACACACACACACTTATACACTGCAGACAATTTAGTTTAGTCAATTCACCTACAGTGTATGTCTTTGGACTGTGGGGGAAACCGGAGCACCCGGAAGAAACCCACACGAACATGAGGACAACATGCAAAATCCACACAGAAATGCCAACGGAGCCAGGGCTCGAACCAGTGACTTTTTTGCTGTGAGACAACAGCGCTAACCACTGAGCCACGGCTGCCTCTATGTATATTACCTCTGAATATTATTTAATCAAACGTTTTAGAATAGTAGCTTTAAATTAAAATTTACCTTTAATTATTTATATATAAATTAGCTTTTTATATGTAAAGCTTTTAAAATGTGTGTATTTAAGCTGTTTGTGAACCTACATTATCAAAATCAGTTAATTTATTTGCACTGATATATTAATATTTTCATTAAGTTACTTTCCTAAATTCTTGCTGCATCAGCAGTTTATTTCGGCCTTGCAAATTCATTCTTTCATTTTCTTTTTAACTCAGTCCATTTATTAATCTGGGGTCTAAACCACCAACTTATCCAGCATATGTTTTACACAGCGGATGCCCTTCCAGCTGCAACCCATAACTGGGAAACACCCATACACTCTTATTTACACACATACACTACGGACAATTTAGCACCCTGAGGAAACCCATGCGAACAAGGGGAGAATATGTAAACTCTACACAGAAATGCCAACTGACCCAGTTAAATCTCAAACCAGCGACCTTCTTGCTGTGAGGCAACATCGCTATCCACTGTGCCACCACACAGTATATTAATTTAAAATTCATTTAAAGTCATTATATTTCTGAAATGATATCTCTTAATCTTTAACACAGGAGTGAATTGCTGACTCAGTAGAAAAGACCTAAACTGTCTCATGTGATTGGCTGTTATCTGCAGGTATCACTCTCTCAGGTACTGTACATGCGGTCCAGTATTAATCACAGACTCTGGATTAAATCCTCAGCAGACATAGTTTATATCAAGCCTTGTGAAACCACTTAACCTGATCTTAACCAACCCAAAACTTTGTCAACCCAAAACTTATTCTGCAATATGGAGTTTGTTCAACTCGCTTAGCGCAACAAGTATTGGATCTGATAGTTTAGACTAGTGAACTGTTTTAGTAATGTTCGTGCAGTGCTGTAAGTTAGACTTTTAGTAGTTGATGTAAGGTTCAGTGATCTGTAGGTTAAAGTTGTGACTAGAGGTTTAAGTAATGTATATGAAGCTCAGTGATCTTCAAGGTTAATCTAGTGACTAGAGCAGTGGTGGGCAAACTTTTTAGACCCAAGGGCCACATCAAGTTTTGCAAATCAAGTGAAGGGCCACATGTCAAATCCTTCAAAAATTATATTATATATTATAGTGGCAGTATGCAAGGAACATGTAATATCGGACAGAAACGTGTCACATTAACACACATTTTTTTAATAGTTATTATTGAGTCATATTTACAAGTCAAATTAATTTGCACTGCTATTTATATTTGCTTATCAATCATCATAAAACAATAAAATAATCCCTTATAAAATATAATAATAATAATAATGATGTAATAATTTACAGTGGAAATAGAAAAGATATTGTCTGATAGAAAAAATCTCATATTAACACATTAAAAATAATTTGAATGTTTGCGTGAAAAATGCAGACTTAGGTTGTAGTCTTTAAAAACAGCAATACTTTCTTGGCATATTAGACATACCGCTTTCTGACCGATATTGGTGAAGAAGTATTTTGTTGTCCATTCTTCCTTAAACACACGGCATTCAGAGTCAATTTTTCTTTTTTTTTGCCTGACTCATTTTCAGTCATTAACGGTCGAGTGCATTGTAATATCCGAGAGTGTGTTCTAATTTTACTGGTTGCGCTAACTGTACCGCGTGCAATACTGCCATCAAATGGCGTTCACTTGTATTGCATCATTAATTTACTAATTCTGAAATCAAACCGTTAGTCAGAAGCAGCATTTTAAAAACTCCCTCGCGGGCCGGATGAAAGAGTTTAGTGGGCCGCATATGGCCCACGGGCCGTAGTTTGCCCACCTCTGGACTAGAGATTTAAGTTGTGTATGTAGAGCTCAGGCAACGCAGTGGCGCAGTAGGTAGTGCTGTTGCCTCACAGCAAGAACGTCACTGGGTCACAGGTTCGAACCTCGGCTGGGCTGGGTCAGTTGGCGTTTCTGTGTGGAGTTTGCATGTTCTCCCTGCGTTCGCGTGGGTTTCCTCCGGGTGCTCCGGTTTCCCCCACAGTCCAAAGACATGCAGTACAGGTGAATTGGGTAAGCTAAATTGTCCATAGTGTATGAGTGTGAATGTGTGTGTGGAAGTTCCCAGAGATGGGTTGCGGCTGGAAGGGCATCCGCTGCGTAAAATCGTGCTGGATAAGTTGGCGGTTGATTCCGCTGTGGCGACCCCGCAAGGGACAAAGCCGACAAGAAAATGAATGAATGAATGTAGAGCTCAGTGATCTGTTTGGTTAGGGTGTACTCACACTATGTACAGTTGCCTTAAACCGGACCGAAGCACGCTTGTCCCCCCTCCCGTCTCCCCCGACGGCCCGCACTCACGTTACATTCGGGCCTGGGCAGGCTTACGTCATCGATGATGCGCTGTTCAGTAAGCGCTTTCTCTCAGCACAGTGGAGATTTCTTTAGTTATAATGTTTAAGTCGTATAATATGCGGTGACACGCAGTCAAATATTTCGCCGAACAGATCAGCCACTTTTGACGCTCATAAACAACCATAAACTCCTCGTGCTGCAGGAATTAGGAGGTTTGCTGAAGGTGCAGCTGTGGTGCAGTGACGGGTTTGCGTCTTTAACAAACTACGACAGTTTGCATTCATTGAACAGTACGAATGATTAATTAATTCATATCAAACAGTCCCTTAAAAGTTACGTCTCGCGCCTGAGCCCAAAACTGAAAGGGTTTTGTACTCGCACTGCAAGCGTACCATGCCAAAGCCCAAGTGAATCGTGCTCAGGCCCACCTCTTCCAACCAGGCCAGGGCCAGCCAAGTGAACCGTGCCTGAGCCCAATTCAGAGCACTCACACTTCTCAAACGATCCGGGAAACTGGCCTGGGCACGGTTCGGATAGCATAGTGTGAGTACGCCCTTAAAGGTGCATGTAAAGGATGGTTAATCTGTTAGGCTAGACTAGTGATTAGAGGATTAAGTACTGTGCAAACAAATGTAATGCTATGGCTTGACTAGTGAGTATAGGAATTACTAGTCCATATAAGATTATGCCATTTGTTAGGTTTACAGGTTTTGGTTGTGCAAGCAAGATTTGACCAGACTTTAAAGGTAAAGTAGCCAATTAGAAATTTGTGGATACTGATGTAACAGTATTTTTTAAGTCAACGTTTGTTCTTACTCTGGTGGGTAAACCCCTTTTAAGGGAACAAGGCATAGAGGGAAGAGTCTTTCAGAATTATAGTTTATATTTCTGTAGTATTTCACTTTAAAAAATAAATGACACAAAACTGCCGCCACCTTCTGGTCTGAAGATTTTTCCCCCCTCCTAATGCAGATATCAAGTGTTCGTGATACTTGGTCAGTGCTTTTGCTTTGTGTTCAAGTGCAAATTTTTAGCACGACCTCAGGTGACATGCAGTGACACCACAGTCAGCTTTCATCACCGCTAATGTTTTGATGCCAGTTTGGGGTGGCCTTCAAGTTAGATTAGGAATGAAAGTAGTGGGTGTAAACACAAAGTAACATTTTAAGGCTAGAGGCGTTAGTATTCTGTGCATGGTTCAGTAAAGTGTGTAAGGTTAACAAAGTTTAGACTAGTCACTAGAGGTTTCAGCAGTGTGTGTAAAGGCTGGAAAGCACAACGCATCTTCCCATTTACAATCTGAGTCTAGTCTAGTTGCAGGAAAATCTACTCGGTCTGGATCGATTGACAGAAAATCACATACTGTAGTGCATGATGTGTGAATTTGAGCTTCAAACTGTGATTCCATTCAATCCAAGGGTATCAAACATGTATGACATTTTGAGCCAATTTTAGAATGCATACTGTGTAAATTTGTCATGTGTTTCCTAGCAACAAGGCACATCTTTCTATGCGAGTTGTGTTGTGTTCTGAACAACTTCAAAGTCTGGTGTGTTCTGCAATTTATGATGTTCAGTATTTTTTCTTCTTCTTTTAAATAACCATTAACAAAGTAAGCGAGTGTATGATGGTTTGTGCTTTACAGATTTAAATCATGTAGTGTTTTCTAAATAGATAGTTTCAATTGTTAACATGTCAACAGGAAACACAAATCTGTTTAAGTTTCTTTCTTTTGAACGCACACATAAAAATAAAAATGTTGGAAACCATTAGCATGACTTTCGTAGTATTTGTTTTTTCTACTATAGATGTCAGCTGTTTACAACATTCTTCAAAATATCTTCTTTTGTGTTGAACAGAAAAAAAGGAACTTAATATTTGGAACCACTCATGGGTAAGCACATAGTGAGTAAATCTGTATTTTGGCTGAACTATCTCTTTAAGGTGAATGCAACAAGGTATGTTAGATTAGCAACTAGTTGTTATAGTAGTGTGTGCTTGTGGGATTGTGTTTTGTAGGTTATGCAGTAGTAATGTATGTTATGCAGTTCAAGCTGTGAGGGGTGCTGGCTTGAGAAGTGTGAGATGGTTTGCGTAATAAAGATGAATTGTTAATACAGAAGATGGAGCTTCAGGCATGAATATATCTGCAGGAAAATAGGCCAAGAACTCCTCCTCTATCTTACCATAGTCGTGAGGATGTACTTGTAAAACGCTGATGTCATTCCCAACTCTGATGCCTGAAAAGAAAGTCAAAAATATTTTAAGGAAAACATTTCACTGTGTGTGTGTGTGTGCGTGTGTGCGTGTGCGTGTGCGTGTGCGTGTGCGTGTGCGTGTGCGTGTGTGTGTGTGTGTGTGTGTGTGTGTGTGTGTGTGTGTGTGTGTGTGTGTGTGTGTGCAAATGAAAGAGCTGCATGGAAAGCAGGACATTAGTGTTCATGGTATACAGTCCTTTACCAGCATTATACACTGTAAAAAATGATAATAATAATAATAAAAAACAGTTTGCTTTGTTTTTCCAGAATTTTACCATTAAAAATACTTCTCTCCTATCCAAGTTTTAGGAACAACAAATAATAACTTGACTTCTAGTTGATCATGTGGTATCAGAAGTGGCTTATTTTCAATTATTTAATTAGGACTGTAAGGTCTGACTTTGCTTAGACAAAAGTCTTGTCACTTAACAGAAATAATGTACAGTATAGAAAATAAAGTCATGGTGCAGTGGGAAAATACTTAATGTTGTGTATGACTCCCATGAGCTTGGAGGACTGCATCCATACATCTCTGCAACGACTCAAATAACTTATTAATAAAGTCATCTGGCAAAGAAAGTGTTCTTACAGAAGTTCATCAAGATTCTTTGGCATTTTGGCATTCTTTGGCATCTTCAATGCCTCTTCCTTCATGCTTAACAATGTTCATATCTGGTGACTGAGTTGGCCAATCCTGGAGCACCTTGAACTTCTTTGCTTTCAGGAACTTTGATATGGAGGCTGAAGTATGAGAGAAGTGCTATCCTGCTGAACAATTTGCCCTCTCCTGGGGATTGTAATGTAATGGGCAGCACAAATGTCTTGATACCTCAAGACAATTGCTGTGTCCCAATTCGCATACTTGTACTACGCCCTAAAGTATGCACTTTTTTGTGAAGGAAAAATATATACTTTTGAGTGTGTAACAGAAGAGTATGCAAGCTTTGGGACATACTACTTCCTCGTTAAACAGATCGTTGTGTTGCTTAGTTAAGAGCCCTGCCAATCATCCACATTTCTGTCGTATTTAATTTCCTACCTTATTGGAGAAGCAGCAGCAGGATAATCTCCCATTCACGAGTCTTTCATGCAGAGAAATCTCCTCAGGTCTTTCGATAATTCTGCATTCAGACGGTAATGTCCAAACATGTCTTTATATAAGTTCAGTATTGTTGTTGCAGATGAAATATAACACAGACAACACCATTTAAACATTCTCCAGTGGGTTAGATATTAACTAACAGTCATTACTGAAGCCTCTCTGCTTGATGGTTGGTCTCGCGCGTCCATCGTGTTTGTAGTTTGTTTACACTTTTCACCCGCGTTTTGTAGTTCTAATCAAATTCACGTCCAACACGCAATGTGCTGTGGGCAAGATCAGCGGTTAGAGTATTGACCCTTCTACACTTAAAATTTTGACCGGAAATAGTAAACCATACTAATTCTACAGGCAGTGCAGAATTATTAGGCAAATGAGTATTTTGACCACATCATCCTCTTTATGCATGTTGTCTTACTCCAAGCTGTATAGGCTCGAAAGTCTACTACCAATTAAGCATATTAGGTGATGTGCATCTGTAATGAGAAGGGGTGTGGTCTAATGACATCAACACCCTATATCAGGTGTGCATAATTATTAGGCAACTTCCTTTCCTTTGGCAAAATGGGTCAAAAGAAGGACTTGACAGGCTTCGAAAAGTCAAAAATAGTGAGATATCTTGCAGAGGGATGCAGCACTCTTAAAATTGCCAAGCTTCTGAAGCGTGATCATTGAACAATCAAGCGTTTCATTCAAAATAGTCAACAGGGTCACAAGTGTGTGGGCAAACCAAAAACCAAGGCGCAAAATAACTGCCCATGAACTGAGAAAAGTCAAGCGTGCAGCTGCCAAGATGCCACTTGCCACCAGTTTTGCCATATTTCAGAGCTGCAACATCACTGGAGTGCCCAAAAGCACAAGGTGTGCAATACTCAAAGACATGGCCAAGGTAAGAAAGGCTAAAGAACGACCACCACTGAACAAGACACACAAGCTGAATTGTCAAGACTGGGCCAAGAAATATCTCAAGACTGATTTTTCTTTGTCTTGATGGGCCCGTGGCTGGATCGGTAAAGGGCAGAGAGCTCCAGTCCGACTCAGACGCCAGCAAGGTGGAGGTGGAGTACTGGTTTGGGCTGGTATCATCAAAGATGAGCTTGTGGGGCCCTTTTCGGGTTGAGGATGGAGTCAAGCTCAACTCCCAGTCCTACTGCCAGTTTCTGGAAGACACCTTCTTCAAGCAGTGGTACAGGAAGAAGTCTGCATCCTTCAAGAAAAACATGATTTTCATGCAGGACAATGCTCCATCACACGCGTCTAAGTACTCCACAGCGTGGCTGGCAAGAAAGGGTCTAAAAGAAAAAAAACTAATGACATGGCCTCCTTTTTCACCTGACCTGAACCCCATAGAGAACCCGTGGTCCATCATCAAATGTGAGATTTACAAGGAGGGAAAACAGTACACCTCTCTGAACAGTGTCTGGGAGGCTGTGGTTGCTGCTGCACGCAATGTTGATTGTGAACAGATCAAAACACTGACAGAATCCATGGATGGCAGGCTTTTGAGTGTCCTAGCAAAGAAAGGTGGCTATATTGGTCACTGATTTGTTTTTGTTTTGTTTTTAAATGTCAGAAATGCATATTTGTAAATGTTGAGATGTTATATTGGTTTCACTGGTGAAAATAAATAATTGAAATGGGTATATATTTATTTTTGTTAAGTTGCCTAATAATTATGCACATTAATAGTCACCTGCACACACAGATATCCTCCTAAAATAGCTAAAACTAAAAACAAACTAAAAACTACTTCCAAAAATATTCAACTTTGATATTAATGAGTTTTTTGGGTTCATTGAGAACATAGTTGTTGTTCAATAATAAAACTAATCCTCAAAAATACAACTTGCCTAATAATTCTGCACTCCCTGTATTTTCACATACTATTTAGGACGGATAGTATGCGGATTGGGACGCAGAAAATGTCTTGATGTTGCCATCCACCCTGCAGATCTCTTGCACGCCACCATACTGAATGTAACCTCAAACCATGATTTTTCCTTCACCAAACTTGACTGATTTCTCTGAGAATCTTGGGTCCATGTGGGCACCAATAGGTCTTCTGCAGTCTTTGTGATAATTGGGATGCAGATGATTCATCTGAAAAATCTGTCTTCTGCCACTTTTCCAAATGATCAACTAGAAGTCAAGTTATTATTTGTTGCTCTAACAACTGAGATTGACAACAAGACTTTTGTCAGGTAGTGTACAATAATGTTCTTAAGTACCAACATTTACAAATTATACCTTTATACAGACAAAAGCACAACCATAAGCATGTGTTGATGAGTCATATGATGAACCGATGCTCATCACAAACAACTTTTCCCACAAGCAGAGAAATGTACAGGCTATCCGTGGGGTCTTAAAATGTTGTGAATTATGTTTAATATGTAGGTTGCAAAAAATATATATAACTAGGGTCTGATTGTTTTGCCACAATATTTAAAAAATCTAGCTAAGAAATAACTAATTATATTTAGTTTTTTGATAGGACAAGTAATTGTTTTCCCCTTCTAAACTTTAGCGTTCAGCCCTATATACTGTAAGTCTGAAATTTCATTCTTCATGGTCTTCAAAGGTTGTAAAAAGTCTTATATTTCACTTTGTGAAACCAGGAGAAACCCTATATAAAAGGTGCTCAGTGTCATTCACACAGCTACTAAACACTATCATGGTAACATGCATAAAATTAAAGTAATGCAATTAACATTATTTATGAAAATTAGATGTAATATAAAACTCTAATGGACATAACTGATAAAGAAAAACTAAGGGCTCTATTTTAACGATCTAGGCGCAAAGTCTAAAGCGCATGGCGCTAAAGCATTAAGGATGTGTCCGAATCCACTTTTTCTATTTTAAGGATGGAAAAATACGGTTTGCGCCGCAGCATATGCTCTAACAGGGTTGTGCTTATTTTCTTAATAAGTTATGGGTAGGGCCAGACAGAATCTGCTGACATTTTTTGTGGAGAATGTTGTAAAAAAATCTGCGGATTTATGCAGAATGATTTTGGCAGTATCATAACAAAACCTAATATATGAAATAAAAATAATACTTTTTTAACTTTTATTTAATGTTTCCAATGCAAATATAATTAGATCCACTAAACAAAGCAAGTCTACTAAAAGAGAAAATATTACTTTACAAACAGTATTGTAAATAAATATGAACATTTTATTATATCACAAAATATTAGTGAAATTATTTAAAAACTGAATAAATATAAATTTACACAAGTAAATACATCGGCTCAATGATGGGTTAAAAATGCGTAGGCAGATTCCGTGTGGAGCTAGCTATGAGTGTGTTTTGAGCATAACAAGCATTAAACTAACCAGAGTCTCATCTCCCATTCCCTTTAAGAGTCAGTTTCAATGCTCCATGGCGCATTTGCTATTTACATGGCAGACTTTGTAAGAGGAAAAATTGAATGGAAAAATTGAACGCTTCACTAGTGAGAAAACCATTAAACAAACCATCTGCGCAGAGATAAAGAATGAGCCTCCTCCATTTGTCCTCTTTACTTTCCCTTTACTTTACTTTTACTCTTTACTTTACTCCTTTACTTTTGTGGAAAAGGAAATGGTGTTGTAGCACTCCACTGAAAACATCCATCAGCCTACATATTTAATTTTGTTTGTTCTAAATTAAGTTCTAATTTCCAGCAAATAAATAAATGAACAATAATAACGAAGTGTGGTAAAAAAAAAGTTATATTCAACAAATCTAAACTTGTTTTTATTAAAACAAATATAAATATGCATATAATAAATAATACTGTTAATAATAATAACATTATACAAATGCAAATTGTCATGAATAAACTGAAAAAAGCCCCGTGGACATAAAGAAGGCAAGTAGGTAGTGTTTTTACATCTATAAATAATGCACTCTGCGCTGGACTTTAGACCAGCTTTTAGTTGGTCAATGGCGTGGTATATTTTAGTTTCTCAAAATAGCAACACGCCAACAATGCGCCTTAACACACCTCCTTTATAGACCGGCACACCCATAAGTCCACAAAGTGGCGTAAATGGATTTGCTATTTAAACAATGTGGCGCAAAACTTGAAAACTAGGGTTGCGCTGGTCTAAAAATAGCAACAGATTGCGCAAAACACGTCTTGCACCTTATTGCACCTGGTGTATAATAGAGCCTTAAAAGTCAACTAAAAACAAAAAGTGAAATGCCCTAAGCCAGCGTAAGTCAGGATGATTCTAAGGGCCGAAACTCTGAGTCAATGCCAATTATTTGATAGCGCCCCCCCCTGGTTAAGTGTTATGCAGTGAGTTTTGAGAAAGTCAATTTATGGTTATTCATTACATATATTAAGGTAATTTATTATTAACCAAGTTACAGATTTTCAAGGTAGCTTTTTTCATTTACTATTGAAATCATGGCCATTTTTACAGTATATGATATTATCTATTCATTGAAAAGCAGGTGAAATATGAGAGAACGTAAGGGATTGAGGTGAGCAAAAATGCAATAGCAGATACTGTATACATGCTTACCTTTTTCAGTATAAGGTAAGAAATGGACGCATTAGCATCAATAATTATTGTAGCTATTTTGTCGTCACGAATCTCCTTCAGTAATGGCGTTGGGTCAAGGTTGTCATCCAGCATCCTGATTGACAGCGTCTCTCGAGAGATCAGAAAACGCCTTATCAGCTCTTCCAGTCTCAGCAGACCTGTGGGAAAGAAAACAAGTTAGTGGGCAAAATCATAAAGACACTGGGATTAGGGGGTCTAAACCCAGCTCTATACCTGAGATGGTTTGTGTCTGCGGTTGTTTGTAAACAGCGTGCATCTGTGTGTTTGCAGTGCTGCTGGGAACAAAGTGAGTCGGTGGCAACACAAAGCCCAGTGAAAATGTAAATAACTAGCTGCGCTCTCAAGGGAGCCTGAATGCACAGTAAAGCCAGTGCCAAACTTTAATTAGCTTGAGGGAGGAGAGAAATCAATGCTCTCCACACTCTCTCTTTCTCTTACTTTCAATACCTCCCTTTCTTCTGTCTTTCTTTCACTGATTTCTCTCGCTCATTCTGATTTTCACTTCATTCCACTGCATTCGTCTTATTCTCGATTTTTTTTTACTTTCTTATTCCCTCTGCTGTGTTATAAATGAACTCAGATCTTGTTTTCCACTAGAGACCAGCGCTGTGACACTATGAAACAAACATTATCAGACCCAGACCAGCCTTGTGCTTAATGACTCATGTGTGACAGTGACTAGAGCTCTGTTGTAAAACCTAGTGAGCTGCCAGCATTGTAGGACACCAGGCACGTTCCCAATGCAAAAACCTGTTCAAAAAGGTACACTTTTTAGTTCTACCTAGAATTGTAGAGATCCTAGTATGACATGCAAAACAGAGGTGATTAATTAGTGTGTGGAATGTTTTATTAATGTGTTTTAGAGGATTATGGTGGACTCCATTTGTTCCGTTTAAACCTCAACAACCTCAAATTCAATATCCAATATTGCTGTTCGGTGCATCAACAGCTGTGAAACAGTATATATTGTTTTTTTAGCATTTCTAATTGTCTGTGTCTCAAAGTAAATTGGGTCCCACTTTATTTTAGGTGACCTTAACTATTATGTAAATAAATAAATGCAATGCAATGCACGTATTTACTTCAATTGAATTCAAGTTTATCTATATAGACCATTTTGAGGGAGGAAAACGAAAACACTGGTCCAAACGTATTTCCTGTTTTACATTTTTAATTTATATAGCTTCCGAGAATCCAAAAACAGCCACATATTGATAAATAATGTTATGTTAGCTATTTTAACATTAAGTTATGATTGAATTACCTCTTGCTATAGTTATGAAATAGTTTGATAACAAACAGGAAATGTTCATGGGCCAATGATATTACCACATTGAAATGGTCTATAGCGCTTTTACAATTTAGATTGCGTCAAAGCAGCTTAAAGGTTCAAGAAACCCTCAAGTACTTTTTTTTTGAGATTTTAACAAATTTGTGTGTTGAGCATCAGTTGGCACCTTTCAGCTTTAATTGTGGGGAAAACTGTATAATTTTGAGCTTTTGTCAGATAATTTCATCTTCCGGGTTTAAAATTATTTTTATGGCGGGATCAAAATCGGTGACGTAGCCTGAATCTTCTAGTGGAGTGATGAGGCGTCGGTTTCTCATTATTATTCATAGCTGAGTTTTCTTATCCTATGAGAAGACCCCGCTTCTTAATTATTCATGAGAGCACGTGCTTTACAAAGGCAAGGCAGACCTGCCAAGCTGTGAGACTCAATGACTGGGTGAGACCGCGTCTGCACGGCAAGCAATATTTAGCCGTTCATGAAGGGTCGTATGTGTTTGTTTCCATGATTCACAGGGTTTGTTGCATGTTTTTCCCCTCGATGCTGTCAGGGCCGATTCAGCAAAGCTGTTGGTTTGCAGCAAGCATATCTGTCAAGAGAGCTGTACAAGAGTTAGAGAATGGCGGACTTTGTCTTTTAACAGTTGACTTTGTTACCATTCAGACACATTGCCTATACGAGCTGCTGTGTTCACTTATTTTTAACATTCTCCAGATTACCGGCAGGGCTAATGGTTTGAATAGACAGGAAAAGAGACCTCCTGCACTGCTATCCACTGTGTCTGCATTCAGACCCAGGAGTTCAGGAGGAGAGAAGTCCTCCTCATTTATAGTGTTTACATGGTTATCTTTATATAATGATATAACAAATTGTGGTTATGTTTATATGAAATTACGAATAACATGTAGCAGGGCATTAATATACTGTTTATTTCTTTGCATTTTAATTTTGTAAACTATAACTGTACGTTCACACCGAAAGCGGCGAGAGCGTCAAAGTATCCGGAAGTCATTTATTTTCAATGGGAGTCGGCGGCGATAAGCGGCAAGGAGCAGCGCGGCGCGTCTTCGCCAGTGTGAGCGTCGAGGAGAGTTGAAATCAAGTCAACTTTATGGTAATGAGCTGTGACGCGGTTCGGCGGCAAGCAATCGGAATGTAGAAGTCCACCGCTTGAGAGGAGTCCAGAGAACACAGTCACTGAACTTTGGTTCCGACCACAGTTGTTCCCAAGGGTTTGATTATTGCGGTCGCTGGATTTCCAATTATTTGCAATGTTTTCCTTACAGGAACATACATTAAAAAAGTTACTGGCAAGTTACTAATGTGCATCAATGTTATATTTTTTTTTTCTTAAAAAAAAAAAAGCGGGAATTTCATGCGACAATACAAAACAGTATTGCTGCTTCAGAATATTTCAGGCATATGGACACATATTGGAGCAAAGCCACACCACATGCAACTTGATCTTCCGTAGTTAAGTGAATTTGATAATAAGTGTGCAACATCTTCACGCTAGAATGCATATTTTATGCGGGAATGTAACGGATATCATATGCAGCAACGGCTCCTTTAAGTACAAGATCAATGTGGAGCGAATTTTGACGCTCTCGCCGCCGGAGCTAAAGGCAGACAGCGTTGTTGCCAGGGCGGCCAGAGCGACCTTTGACGCTCTCGCTGCTTTCGGTGTGAACGCACAGTTAAACTATGCATCTCCTCATGGTTTGTGACAACAGTTGATCACTCCCCTCTTTTTGCCCTGCTCTGCTGGCCACGCCCGCTCCTCCCTCTGCTCGCAGAGCTCCACGCCCATTATGAAGCATTTTTTGAAAAAATTAGGTAGACTTGAACCCGAATAAGGGGGTTTTCATGGCCCTTTAACACAGAAGTTCTAGTAAATTGAAACCGTGTCAGTCCAGTTTTCAGAGTTGAAGTTCAGTTTAGTTCAGTTCAGTGTGGTTTTGTTTTCACTGCTGAAAGCCCAAACACTGAAGAGCAAATCGATCGATGCACAGCTTTCAGAAATAAAGGTACAGGAGCTGTCACTGGGGCAGTACCTTTTCAAAAGATACATATTTGTACCCAAAGAGTCCACAATGGTATCTCAAAGGTGCATATTAGTACCCAAATGTACCTTAAAAATTCCTTTGAGGTACCATTATGGACCCTTCAGGTACAAATATGATCTCTTTGAAAAGGTACTGCCCCAGAGAGCTCCTGTACCTTTATTTCCGAGAGTGCACAAGTCCCAAACCAAGCAAGCCAGTGGCTACAGTGGCGAGGAACAAAACTTCACCAATAGACGAAACCTCGAGAGAAACCAGATATTGTGTTCATAGTGTATTGTAAAATAATTATGGTTGTTTTAAGGGGGATTTAAGTAAGGTTATTATTTTCACGTCAGATGTTTGTTGTAATTCAACAATAAGTCTCCTGCAAAGGGGACTCCACAGGATATTCTGCTATGTTTTCATTTTGAAAGGAGCATGTTTCATTCAAATGCCATTGTAGTGTGTGCTATGTGAATGTATATTGTATTTATTTACAGAGGCATATTATGTAAAACACACTTTGCGCTTCTCTGGTAAGATGCTGTGGGTGATGCTGTTGTGAAAATCCATGAATGAACATTCTATAGTGAAATAAAGGTTTCTTGTGCTCAATGAAGGATAAGGGACTAGGGAACAATGCACACTACATAGGGATGTGTCAGTCAGAATACAGTTGATGCATGGAGCTTTCCTAACAAGCTGGTTATCTAAGGCTACGTTCACACTGCAGGCAAATGTGGCCCGAATCTGATCTTTTCGCCCATATGTGACTCAGGTCCTGACAGTGTGAACAGCCCAAACCGCATGGAATCTGATCTTTTCACTTCAGATTTGTGCCACTTTCATATGTAGTCTTAAATCTGACACAGATCTGATGTTTTGCAATGCGACCGCAGTGTAAACGGTTATGTCGGATTTCATGTGACTTTTACATAATCTTCGAGCGACTTACGTCATCATTCTGTGCTGCAGACATCATCTACACCTCTGCAGCATAGTAGATTAACACACAGGGCGATTACTTTACCACAGAAAGTTTGTTGTTCATTTTGAAAAAGACTTTGAAGGCAAAACTGGTGCTTGTTAACGATCGGGGCACGGGATTATCACGATGCTAAAGAGCGTCGGGGGTGTTGCGGAAAGGGGATCCGTGCACAAAGGAGCGGGCACTTTCATTTTAAGGACGAACATCATCTCCGAGCGAATAAAGGGCAGGAGCTCAAGCACCCAAACCCCCCATCTGCACGTGTCTGTTGTTTATAACGAAGTAAAATAAAATAACTGCAAACGGAGATAAACCAACTCCGCCTTCAGTTCAGTCTGCGGCTGCTCATTAACCCTTGATGAGTTCACTACAGCGGTGGTCAGACAGACGCGCGCCGCTGTTGTCATAAATCACAAATGATCAGTGTTTTCAATCACAAGGGACTTATTTTAGGTTTTAAATGCCGAAATACACATTAGTAGTAGCAGAACAACCCTTTACAGTTTATGTAATACACCACGGTTGTCTGTGAAAAGGGCAATAATCATATTAAGCATAATCTGACAGCGTGCTTCATACAGTATACACATTGTGTGCATAATTAGACATGTTGTGTTGTCCGTAACTATACTTCTGCGCATGCGGGTCAGTTTACGACCATGATCTGTTCACACTGCAAATCTGATATTGGCCACATTTATAACAACAGTGTGAACAGCTAGGCAAAAAAATCAGATCTGAGAAAAAATCAGATTTGAGCACTAAGCCTCGCAGTGTGAACGTAGCCTAAATCAGATGTGTTTAAATAAGAGTGATGTGCAAAATATGCAGTGAGGGTTGTGAGGAGCAGGATTGTGAAATGCTGGATTAGAGACCAGTTTGGTTGTATGGGTTGGTTTAAAGGTATAGTCCAGCCAAAAATGCCTTCAAATGGTTTTAAAGTTTTGTGAGTTTCTTCTGGTGAACACAAAACTAAGAACTAAAAACTGGCAGTGACCAATATCTATAGAAGGGTCACCGGTTTTCAGCTTTCTTCAAAAAAAATTAGTTTTGTGTTCAACAGAATAAAGAAAGACAAACAGGTTGGAACAAATGGAGGGTGAGTAAAAGATGACAGAATTTTCAGTTTGAGGTTAAGGGCCCTATCATACACCCGGCTCAAGGCGCGACGCAAATGTTGTTTGCTAGTTTCAGCTTGAAGCAAGGGTCGATTTCACATTATGCACCATGCTGTTTAAATAGCAAATACATTTGCGCTCATATGTGCGCCCATAGGCATTCTAGTCTAAAAAAGAAGGTGTATTAAGGCGCGTTGCTATTTTAAGGAACTTAAATAGACTGTTCAATAGACCAGCTAAGAGAACGTCTAAAGTCCAGCGCAGATCGCGTTAGATATGCGCCTAGCTTAAACATTGCTTAATACACACGATGTACAGCAATACGCAAATATCTTTACAAATAAAAAAGAATTAAAGGATTAAAGTGTTACAAAAATTATTACTTTCTACATAAATATAAAAACCACTGCATGCCTTCTTCATCTCGGGGGCCTTTTTCAGTTTATTCATGACAATTTGCTTTTGTATAATGTTATTATTAGTAAGATTATTTATTATATGCATATTTATATTTGTTTTATTAAAAACAAGCTTAGATTTGCCCACCTGTCAGGTTTTAGACCATATGGGGCATAGCATGTGTATTTGGAAAAACTCAGTTTTTTGACCACACTTCGTTATTATTGTTCATTTATTCGTTTGCTGGAAATTAGAACTGAATTTAGAAATAGTTTTGAAATAAATCTTTGCGTTTAACAAACAAAATTAATTATGTAGGCTAATGGATGTCTGTGCGTACAGCACCTTTCCTTATCCACTACAGAGAGTGAAAGTGAAAGTAAAGAATGAGGAGACTCATTCTCTCATTCTCGCGCTGCAGATGGTCTGTTTAACTGTTTTCTCGCTAGCGAAGCGCTCAGTTATTCTACTTTCAAAGTCCGCCATGTAAATAGCAAATGTGCTATGGCGCAACACAACTAGGGAGGGCGCGACCCTTAAAGGGAATGGGAGATGAGACTCTGATTGGTTTATACTCAAAACACACCCATAACTCATTAAGAGAATAAGCTCAACCCTGTTAGACCATGCACTGCGGCGCAAAGCAGAATTTTCCGTCCTTAAAATAGCAAAAGTGGATTCTGACACGCCCTTAATGCTTTTGCGCCCTGCGCTTTGGACTTTGCGCCTAGATCGTTATAATAAATCCCTAACTGTCACTTTAAAAATAGGATTAAGATTAGGTCAAGAGTTTGTGTAATTAACAGTAAAAATAACGGTGGCTCAGTGGTTAGCAATGACACCTCACAGCAGGAAGGTCGCTGGTTCGAGTCCCGGCTGGGCCAGTGGGCATTTCTGTGTGGAGTTTGCATGTTCTCTAGAGTCTAGCATGGGCCTTAAATCTAAGTCCTAGCCTGGCCCTGGCCCGAGACGCACAGGCCGTACCCCTGCCCTTGTCCAACAGCTTATCAAAATGTTTGGTCTGAGTCCGACCCGAATCCCATATTTTTTCCGCCAAACAGCTTATACTGTTACAGCCATTAAAATAGACCAGATTTGTATTTAATGGAATGTTTTTCGTTTCGTTTTTTTTTTTTTTTTTTTATCAGAATAATTTAGAGAAATGTTTGGAGTTTTTGTTTGTTTGTTTTAAATGTAAGTTTTAGTTTTTTAAGTGACATCGATATCCAAGTGGTATGTGGTCCACAGTGAGTTTACTCAGTTTACAAGTTGTGCATTGCAAATAACCAGTTGACTCATCATTTAAAGTGGTCACTATTTGAAAAGTTGATCAGAAGTTTGCCTTTTGTCTAGTGTTTTTCAAAGTTTTAAGTGTGCCATTGGCAATTTTTCTCTTTATGTTCTCCATTGCACGTGGCTTGAAATTTCTATGTGCAAGGCATCACTGGTGCTTCTGGACTGCAAGCATTAGATCAACTTTTTAAAAAGTATTTTCTAAAGCAGGCCCAAAGCCCAATATGCATGCTATCTATGACTTGAAAATTGCCCTGAAGCCCGGCCCTAGGGGCATAAAAAAGTCGGGCTCAAATGCAGGGCTCTAATGTTCTCCCAGTGTTGGCGTGGGTTTCCTCCAGGTGCTCTGGTTTCCCCCACAGTCCAAAGACATGTGCTATAGGTGAATTGGAGGAACTAAATTGTGCGTTTTGTATGACTGAGTATGTGAATGAGTGTTTCTCAATACTGGGTTGTGGCTGGAAGGTCATCCGGTGCATAAAACATATGCTAGAATAGTTGCCGGTTTATTCCACTGTGGCGACCTCTTTAATAGTGAGCCGATAGAAATTGAATGAATGAATGAATTAGAGACGTGCAAATTAAGTTTAATGTACCAAATTGTTTATTTAAATATACTGTAGGTACATAGTAGTTAAGGCCACTTAATATAAAATGGGACCATCAATTGCATTATCTGTTTAAAATTTTAATTTTTTAAATTACATCTCATTGATTTCTATCAATGGACTTGTTTTTCTGATTTACTCTGGTGTGACGTCATGTCCAGCTCCAACATACTGTACAACATCTGAGGCAAATTGAATTGAATATTCTGAGTAAACTTAATAAACACAACACATTAATCAAACTAATGCAAATAAACTCCTAATCAGATTAACCATAATCACACTAAACTATGTGGCTTACACTGATTTTAATCACAATAAGCAGTCAAGTAAACACCTTAATTTTTTTCACTGTTCTGAAGAAAGTGTGCATGTGTTTGGACGTGCACAGATGCTGTGTGCTGTTCTAGAGTTTTTCCAAATCACTAAACTGTCAATACATTCAATGCACAGCTGCTCTTGTGATGTAAACATCTTACTGTGATTTAATAATTAAAGTGTGGTCAGATGGAAATTTCCCTGCAGCAAGATTGTCAAATGTGACATGCAGTCATTTTGTCATCACAAAACAAGAATTTGAGTTTTTTTCAGGAGGGTGAACAGTTTTTTATCACACTACATATTTTTTTTCCATTCCATTTCACTGCTTTCTATTGTTGTTCTGTGAATGTGGGCTAAACGGCTGTATTTGGTTGTTTTCATGTCATGTTTTCAGTGTGACAGACGAGGTCACCAGGGAAAAAAAATGTTGAAGCTAAAATAAAGTGTGTGGCTTCAGAAAACAGTTCCATAAAATAATGGCAATGAAGTTCAGTATAAAATCAGTGTACACAACACACATATAAAACATGTCAAAACAGGCTTGCTTTTGTTTACATTTCTGTGAGATTTTCTAGCAATAATATATTTTATGTTGTCAAATGTAGTAATGTGTGCAGCAACACTCACAAAGAAGTCACATTCAATCCAAACACCAGAAGGTTCACATGGGGGTAAAAGATTTCCACTTGGAGAATATGGGATCGATTTTAAGGATCTAGGCGCAAAGTCTAAAGCGCATGGCGCAAAAGTATTAAGGGCGTGTCTGAAATCCACTTTTGCTATTTTTTAAGGACGGAAAAATACGCTTTGCTCCCTGGGACATGGTCTTATAAGGTTGTGCTTATTCTCTTAATGAGTTCTGGGTGTGTTTTGAGCATAAAGTGCATTAAACCAATCAAAGTCCCATCTCACATTCCCTTTAAGTGTCAGTTGCATCAAGCCAATGGCGCATTTGCTATTTACATGGCGGACTTTGTAAGAAGAAAAACTGAATGCTTCACTAGCGAGAAAACAGTTAAACAAACCCTCTGCAACACAAAGATAAAGAACGAGTCTCCTTCATTTGGCCTCTTTACTTTCTCTTTGTTTTACTTTTACTCTACTCCTTTACTTTCGTGGATAAGGAAACAGTGTTGTACGCACTCCACTGAAGACGTCCATCAGCCTACATATTTAATTGTGTTTGTTAAGCGCAAAGATTTGTTTCAAAACTATCATAACTAAATTCAGTTCTAATTTCCAGCAAACAAATAAATGAACAATAATAATGAAGTGTGGTCAAAATACATTCAAACACACATCCTATTCTTATGCCTCATTTAGTGACTCATACGTCTCCAAAACCCGACAGGTGGACAAATCTAAACTTGTTTTTAATAATAAATAATACTGCTAATAATAAGAACATTATACAAATGCAAATTGTCATAAATAAACTGAAAAAAGCCCCTTGACATGAAGGCATGGAGGTAGTGGTTTTTATGTAGAAAATATGTTTTTTTTTTTTT
This sequence comes from Danio kyathit, assembly GCA_903798195.1. Classification (NCBI taxonomy): domain Eukaryota; kingdom Metazoa; phylum Chordata; class Actinopteri; order Cypriniformes; family Danionidae; genus Danio; species Danio kyathit. Next base: position 28,408,035 of record LR812534.1, read on the forward strand.
TACATTTTAATCCTTAAAAGTTTCTCATATGTAAAGATATCTGTGTATTGCTGTACATCAGGGATGTCAAACTCAATTCCTGGAGGGCCGCAGACCTGCACAGTTTAGTTCCTACGCTGGACTTTAGACCAGGTTTCAGTTGGTCAATGGCACGCTCTGTTTCGGTTCTTCTAAATAGCAACGTGCCAACAATGCACCTTAATACACCTCCTTTATAGGCCAGAGCACCCATGAGTCCACAAAGTAGAGCAAATGGATTTGCTATTTAAACAATGTGGCGCAAAACATAAAAAATTAGGGTTGCGCTGGTCTGAAAATAGCAACAAATCGCGCCAAACACGTCTTGCACCTTATTGCGTGGGGTGTATGATAGGGCCCTATGTGTCAGGTGTGTCAAAAGTTCACATGACCAACTTAAACTTTCAGCAAATTGTCAATGGAAAAAAAAAATGTCTTATAATATAGTAAATTACTTATAGTATACCAGATTGCATTGATTCCTTTTAAAATAACTGGATTTCACCTACAAAATTGCTTAGTTATAAATGTGGCAACACCAAAGCTCCAGAAGCATCAAATTCATTACTAAAAGGCTTACTTATTACCAAATGTATCACTGAAGTTGTATTACTAAAATTCAATACTTTTGGATCTTTGGATTTGCTTTTTTTGTAAATGTGATCACACCATTAGAGAACTAAAATGTTTTTATAAGCTATCAGACACATCTCCTATAGCTATTGTGTGTTGCTCATTTGATTTGATAACAATTACAGTACAGGCCATTCACATGTTTTTCCATTAAATTTTTTTCTTCTTCTTTGTCAATGCGTTAAATAGACATGTTTCATTATTTAGTCCTTCTTTTCATGCCTTTTCAGTCTTACAGACAAGGTCAGAGAGAGAGAAAAAAAACAGTTGAAGCTAAAACAATTACGTGACAGTTACATAAAATATATGCAATGAGGTTCAAAATGAAATTGCTGTACAACTCACATTAAAACATTCCCTGTCAAATCTTGCTTGCAAATTTATGTTTCACGTGCAAAATTCTTAAATGCATTGATTCCTTATGAAACAACCTGCAAAAATTCACTGTATAAAGAATAATGTTAAGTGTTCAGTTACAGTAAACTACTGAATTGTTGTTTATCTCAAACTCGACTGACATCATTTGTAAAAAGCATCTTATGTGTGCATTGTGCGTGTGACTCTTTGTTTCATCATTCTTAAAGAGAAAGTAACCCCCCACCCCAAAAAAGAAATTCTGTTATCAGTTGCACTTTACACTTCCTCTAGTGTAAAACCTGTTTGAGTTTCTATCTTTTGTTGAACACAAAAGAAGATATTTTGAAGTATGTTAGAAAGAAGCAGCCATTGACGTTTATTTGTTCCTACTATGGATGCCAGTGACGACTTGTTTCCAATATTCTTCAAAATATTTTCTTTTATATTTAACAGAAAAAAAGAAACTCACAAAAGTTTAGAACCTATTGTGTCTGAGTCAATAGTGAGGAAAATGTCATTTTTGGGTGACGTATCACTGCAAGAACCATTCCCACAAAATATGCTTTTCTCTTCAGTTTCTCTGGTTTTACATTGTTTTTAATGTAAATGTGCTTAACTGACATGCTTGTTTTGCATTTGTGCTTGACACAACATTATAAAAACACTCAGGTTCAAGGTAGTTACACTTTTAAAAAATGTCTCTACTGTATACCAATGGTAAGGCTACATAATGGTAGAGTCAGTAGCATTGGCAGCAAGTTCACAAAATAGATTCTGTTGGAAAGAAGCAAAAATCCTACATGGTAAACATGTAAAGAACAAGAAAGACGCTATAAGATTCTGGTGGATGAGTGCTGATCTTCCAGATGTGGACTTCTGTTCTATGCCAAATGGAAAATGCAAAAGCTGTCAGTCTGAGTGATCTATCCAATCCAAGTGCTCCCCCACTGTAAAACAGTCCCAGGTTGGTCTTTTTTTAACATCCCTACTAGGGCTGTAAGATACTGGAAAAATGTAACATTGCAATGTATTTTTTATTTTGCTATATATTGCGATATGAATACAATTTCACCATATGACTTAATATTTCTGTTTGGAAAGAATTTATAATGTTAGATCAATTGAGAGGATTCTGTGATGGGAGTACATCTCCATAAAATCTAATAAACAATCTATCAAATTTTTGGGGTCCCCGGACACATTTTCGTTGTTGTCTGTGTTACTTGCAGCTCATTTCTGTATTTGCATGTGTTGTAAGTATTTTAATGCGCGTGTTTAGTCAGAGATTGAAAAATCACACTTAAGTAAAAGCACCATTACTTGCCTAAAAATGTAGTGTAAGTAGAGTAAAAGTATGTGTTGTAAATATTACTCAAAGTATGAGTAAAAAGTAGCCCTTTTAAAAGTACTCATGAGTAGTGAGTATTACCCTGTAAAAAGCTGATGTATTTACATGTAATTTGTGTGTGTGTTTAAACATAATATTCTGTAGTGCATTTAGTTATTGCCTAGCAGGCAAACAACGTCATAAGACGTTAATATTAGGTTCACTTTAGGTTGTGATGTCAGGTCACCAAAATTCAATGTCTTGCCAGCGTCTAAGGACAGTGTTATTTTGATGTCCAATAACAACATCAAATGATGTTGGTTTATTTGTTGGTTGATTTGGTTGATTTTAGGTTGTGTTGGAAAGTGACCAAAATCCAACATTGAGCCAACATCTTAAACCAACGTCATATTGACATCAAATACTGACATTTATCTGTCTGATATGGCAAACAAAATCCAACGTCTGATAGATGTCATAGTGGTTCACACAAAGTCAAGCTGTAACATCATTAGACGTTGATATTTAGTTGATTTTAGGTTGGACATTGACGCCGGCCTGTCGTTGAGTTCTGACGTCAACCCGATTTTCATTTCCAAACAAAATGCATCATCCCCACGACATTGGGTTACAACTTCAGTCTGACGTCATGTTGACATCTTGTGCCTGCTGGGTGTTTAAGGCCATTTCACTCATCATACAGTAAACATCCATCATTTTTTCATCAGTGACATGCATCTAAACAATCTCTGGGTCATTGCGTATAAAGATTTTGGACATCTTCTTAGACACTTTAAATGCTTCCAAACAGTTTGCTGCAATTATAATTCGCCATGTCTTGAGGTAGTTCATTATGATGCTATTTACCTCTTCTATGTGCGATTTCAACAGAAATCTCAGAACTGAATTTTCTAATCCCCATAGACAAGAAAAAATAAAGTAGTGACTGCAGGTTGAAGAAAAGTAGTGGAGTAAAAGTCCCAATACAGCACTAAAAATGTACCCAGGGAAAAGTAAACGTACACATTTTTAAAGCTACTTAGTAAATTACAACTCCTGAGAAAAACTACTCAATTACAGTAGTGTGAGTATTTGTAATTAGTTACTTTACACCACTGGAGACTGATGAATTAATGTTCACTATTTGCATCTCCATAAAATCTAATAAACAATCTATAAATGTTTAGGGGTCACCCGACACATTTTCGTTGTGGTCTGTGCTATTTGCAGCGCATTTCTGTATTTGCATGTGTTGTGAGTATTTTCATGCATAACAATCTATACGTTTTCCGAGTCTAACAGTATTCAAGTTCAGTAACTGAATGATAAAAATAATTCAGTAAAATTAATCATAATTAAGGTTGCAAATGGTACAATTTCTTATACCTGAATGTTTTTAAAATTATTATGCAATCACAGGCATCAAAAACTCGTGCAAATGATAAATTATAATACAAACTCAGCATTGCATATCCTGCGATGTGCCTATTGGAAATGATCACATTGCAATATCGATGCTGAAACAATATATTGTGCAGCCCTATACCCACTAAACCCACCAGTTTCTATTGGCTGAATTTTTAAAGGTGGCATATAATAAAAATATGAATATAACTATAGGCTGAATAATTAAGAGTTCATTATAAAACAGACATACATTGAGAGTGAATCACTATTGTTGCCTTGTTCAAATATAAATCCCATTAGTGTATAATTCTGGTGAAAATCAGGCCAAATGGATCAAAACACCAACTCTGATGACTCACACAGGATCATTAATATGCTTGCCGCAGGCTGCACTTGATTGGCCACAATGTTTCCAAGTGAGATTATAATTTATTGTAAGTAGATTTAATTATTTTGTCTCTTATGTTTACATTTATCTAAGCTTTTATCACTGAGAATGGGCCCAGGTTGTTACAGTGCAATGCATTTTGTGAATTTGAGACACAGGAACCTGGACCGCATTGATCTATTTAGGTTTAATGTATCATGTATATACACTGATTTGCAAGTGCTCACACTACACGTAAAAAAGAGAATCATATAAAGAAGAGTTTTCTTGCGGCACATCGTTGATACTCTGTCACTTATGGATAAGCTCTTTCATTTATTTGATCCTCTCCCTCTGCATCTGTGCTCGGCTTCTCGAGTTACACTTTAGCGCTGGAGACAGAATTTTATGGATATGCATAATCCATATTTTCAGCTTCTCAGACAGACAAAGAGCATTTATAAAGGTATCTACACTAGTACATTTTATTCTGAGCATTAGTAAGTAGTATTTTTAAAAAGTTTTACTGTGTTGATTGTTTTAAAGTTTTACTGTTGATTTGATTACTTACTTTGAAAAGTGAAAGGCAGGCAGCCACGATCTCCTGTACATCAGAATGCAAAATGAAGGATATACAGATTATAGTTGTATTCAGTGCCACCCCAAAGAGGCATAATGTCTGTTTAGTTTGACATGTATATTGGGAAATTTGCTACATATGTTTGTAATTAGTCAATTCAAGCAGTGACACTTTGTTCACACTCTTTTTCGGAAAAAAAATGAAAAATTGTGTTTATCCAATCCACTGCACAGAGAAGAAGGAGAGTTCACCATTTTATCAAAGAGCTGCAAGAAATTATCCTAAAATTCAACCTTTATTTCAGGAAATCAGTGGCATTATGCATTGCTTTTGAGCCACATAACACGAATTTCCATAAAAAAAATTAACATGAACAAAAAACTACAGAGCGACGCAGTGGCTCAGTAGGTAGTGTCTGTGTGGAGTTTGCATGTTCTCCCTGCGTTCACGTGGGTTTCCTCCGGGTGCTCCGGTTTCCCCCACAAGTCCAAAGACATGCGGTACAGGTGAATTGAGTAAGCTAAATTGTCCGTAGTGTATGAGTGTGAATGAGTGTGTGTGGATGTTTTCCAGAGATGCATCGGCTGCGTAAAAACCTGCTGGATAAGTTGGCGGTTCATTCCGCTGTGGCGACCCTGGATTAATAAAGGGACTAAGCCGAAAAGAAAATGATTGAATGAATGAAAAAAGAACAGAAATTTAAATATTGACATGGGTCTACATCATTGAGGTGTGGATGTAAGAGTACCAGGCACTGACAGAATCTGCTTGAACATGAGAATAGAGTTCATTATTATTCATGACCCTTCCAAATATGGTCAAAACTTGTCATATCAAATTTGGTTGTGAAGCCACATACCTTCTATTTAAATATCAGAGAACAATTTGAAATATTTCGTCTACTATGGCACCTTTAAATTTTTTTGGAAATCAGTTTACCATCATCATTTCAATACATTTAGATCCCAGATGTCCTATAGCTTTACTGTAACAAAGTAGCATGTAATACAACTCATTGAGGATTTGTGTTTGGGCTCCCTGCTCTAAACAAATAAATATGATGTATTATGGCAGTGGTTCTCAAACTGGGGGCTGCAGCACACTAAGGGGCCTAAATGGTAGCTTAAAATTAATTTAAATATATTCCTACAATTCAATAGTTTAATTTTACAGTTAATATGTTGACTAAATTCTTGGGCTCAGAGCAGTTGTTTTTCATTGCTCTGTGTCACAAATTTTTCACTGTACATTGTCTCTAATAACATTTTGATGGATGATGATTATAATCAAGGTAAAGCCAATGCAGTGACATACCATACAGGAGACATACATTAGGCATATTTGAGTCTGTTATTATACATGTGAAAATAATAACATGTTAAAGCTGTTATAACTGAAGCATGTTTTGGAGATTATGATGTTAATTAGTGCTGTTTATGTAGATACTGTCATCAGACACTCCAAACCGGGACAGTTATTATAGATTCACAAACAAACAATGAGTTGAAGGTAAAATGATTGGTCCTGTGAAATAAATTTATTTTATTTTTTTTAATTTCCCAAATTCTGTTTAACAGGGCAAGAAAGTCTTCACAGTATTTCCTATATATATTTTTCTTCTGCAGCAATTCAATATATTCAGATAGGTGTCAAAATGAATGCACCGCCAGTGTTTTATAAGGGACGCACGTTAATATTAGGCACTTCAATCGACAGTTAATATTGAGTTATTATTGATGCTCAAGCAAACAGTGCATATAAATGTATTTTAAAATAATGTAATGAAGATTAAACGTATTAACACTAGAATACAAATGTGACTAGACCACAAAACCAGTCACAAAGGTAAATGTTTATGTTTGTTTGAGAAAACTATTTGAGGGGTGACATGGTGGCGCTGTGGTTAGCACTGTCGCCTCACAGCAAGAAGGTCGCTGGTTCGAGCCCTCAGTTGGCATTTCTGTGTGGAGTTTGCTTGTTCTCGTGTTTGCGTGGGTTTCCTCCGGGTGGTCAGGTTTCCCCCAGAGTCCAAAGACATGCAGAATTGTGAATTGAATAAGCTAAATTGGCCGTATTGTATGAGTGTATGAGAGTGTGTGTGAATGCAAGAGTGTATGGATGTTTCCCAGTACTGGGTTGCAGCTGGAAGGGCATCTGCTGCTTAAAACATATGCTGGATAAGATGGTGGTTCATTCCGCTGTGACGACCCCTGATTAATGAAGGGACTAAGCCGAAAAGAAACTTATCCCCCACGTTTTTACGCAGCGGATGCCCTTCCAGCCGCAACCCATCTCTGGGAAACATCCACACACACTCATTCACACTCATACACTACGGACAATTTAGCCTACCCAATTCACCTGTACAGCATGTATTTGGACTGTGGGGGAAACCAGAGCACCCGGAGGAAACCCACGCGAATGCAGGGAGAACATGCAAACTCCACACAACTGACCCAGCCGAGGCTCGAACCAGCGACCTTCTTGCTGTGAGGCGACAGCACTACCTACTGCGCCACTGCGTGAATGAATGAACAACTATTTGAAAATATGGAATCTGAAAGTTAAAAAAAATCAAATAATGAGAAAATTGCCTTTAAATTGTCTAAGTGAAGTTAATTACAATGCACATTACTGTGTGTTTGTCTGAATAACACAGTCGAGAACCAGGTTAGTAACTGTATTGTGGTGTTAGTAACTGTACTATTGCCCGGGTTTCGGGCAGCCACTGCAATCAAATAGTATACCAAAGTTGGTGACCTGTGGGTATTACAGAATTTGCCAAAAAGCTGAAGAAATTACAGGAGCTGGGTGAAATTACAGGAGTTTTCTGGGAGAAATAACAAAACGGGAGGGTGGCGGTAGATGGGCAGTGGTGTAAAGTAACAAATTACAAATACTCAAATGACTGTACTTGAGTAGTTTTTCTCAGGAATTGTAATTTTAAAAATGTGTACTTTTACTTTCCCTTAAGTACATTTTTAGTGCAGTATCGATACTTTTACTCCACTACTTTCCTTCAACCTGCAGTCACTACATTATTTTTTCTTGTCTATGAGGATTGGCTGAGTAGAAAAAAACAAGTCTTGTGATTCTTGTCCAATCAAATCACACATGGCCTTAAATAGCATCATACTGAACAACCTCAAGACATGGGTGCTTTAAAAATGCAGCAAACCTTTCGGAAGCATTAAAAGTGTCCAAGAAGATGTCCAAAATCTTTACACACAATAATCGTGAGACTTTATAGACTGCATGTCATTGATGAGAGAATGGTGGATGTTTACTGTATGAGGACTGAAATCAACAACTAGTCTTAAAAAATAACCAAATGCATTACACAATGTTACGTTTACACACACAAACACAAATTGCATGTACACTCATCAGCTTTTCACGGTGTAATATTCAGTACTCACTACTCTTGAGTACTTTTAACATGGCTACTTTTTACTCATACTTTGAGTAATATTTACAACAGATACTTTTACTCTACTTAGACTACATCTTTGGGCTTAGTAATGGTATACTTTTACTTGAGTGTGAACCACTGGAGATGGGTCGGAAATATGGAACACTCCCAGGAAAAACAGGAGTGTTGGCAGGTATGCAATAAACCAAAATGTGACCGTAAACAAACACACAGTACTGAATGTATACTGTACCACCACATATGATTGAACTTAAAATTTTTTGGCTTTACCTGAAACAATTATTCTTTTCTTCTGATATAGACTATAGTCATTTTCATTTAATTATTATTTTTTGGTTAAAAAATGGTTACGCTGTTTTTAGTGGTTGATATTTGCACCCCTATATTAAAATGATGTAGCCTACTGTAGAATAATGTACTTTAAGCTCTTAAAGTCAAGTGCTATTTTGGGGTCCCCGCCTGGATTTTGCCTACCCAAATTAAAAAAGCTTACCAAATCCACATTTACAGGTGTAAATGCAAAAGTTTAGTATCATTTTAAAGAAAATCTTTTGAATTTTCATAAAACACTGTCTGTGTTATAATAAACCCCTCAAAAAAAGAGGTGCTTTTTCTTTGTAAACTTAAATTTGAAAGTGTACCTTTTAGATTTTGTGTGGTCTAGGTTGCTGTAATTAATTTTGTTGGTTCCTGCACATGGGCGATGCGGTGGTGCAGTGGTGCAGTGGGTAGCACATAAGCCTCACAGCAAGAAGGTCGCTGGTTCGAGCCTCGGCTGGGTTAGTTGGCTTTTCTGTGTGGAGTTTGCATGTCCTCACTGTGTTCGCGTGGGTTTGCTCCGGGTGCTCCGGTTTCCACCACAGGTCCAAAGACATGTGGTACAGTTGAATTGGGTATGCTAAAATTGACCGTAGTGAATGAGTGTGTGTGTTTCCCAGTCATGGGCTGTGGCTGGAAGGGCATCCTCTGCGTAAAACATATAAGTTGGTGGTTCATTCCACTGTGGCGACCCCAGGTTAATAAAGGGACTAAGCCAAAAAGAAAATGAATGAATGAATGGTTCCTGCACATGTCAGTAATCATCGAAAAAAAGAAAAATGGAACCATTTATGGGGGCATTGAGCCAGTACGGACCTTTAAAATTTAAAGAATGGGGAAGTAAATGACGTCATGGACCCAGTAGCCGGTACACAGAGTTTAGGTCACTGAGGTCCATACTATTTCACCAGCATCCACTCACTTTAAAATTTTTGGATTTAAAACTGTTCTATTACATGCATTTTGTTTTTCATTTCACTGCCTTGCATCTCTTTTTTAAAACCTGAAATGTATTCTGTGAGAATCGCCCTTTAGGATGCTAACTAGCTATCTAGGCTTTGAAACAGAGCTTTAGTGTGTTGGAGACCATAAAAATCATGTGGTCAATTTCTGTTTGAAACCATCTCTTTTTAAAAAAAGTGACTTGAAATATGTTTACGCAGTTCTTAAGTCATTCTTTTCATGCTTTTTCAGTGTGACAGACGAGGTCACCAGAGGAAAAAAAACTGTTGAAGCTAAAACAAAGTGTGCGGCATCAGATGGCAGTTTTATAAATTAAAGGCAATGAGGTTCACAAAGAAATCGCTTTACACAACGCACATGAAAACCTTCGTGTCAAAACAGGCTTGCGAAATTGCTTTCTATCTGTTAAACGAGAAGCAGTAGCGCAGCAGCGAGCCTCTCTCCATCTCTTGCCACCATTTTAAATGAGCTTGATGAGTGGCAAGTTGCACCTACTCTGCTGCCATAGCAACCATAGTGCAGCCAACTGGGTCAGAGCTGAGCGTTATGTAGCGATGCCCTCTCTAACACACAAGAACGTCCGAACACACAAAAGCACACACGCTCTGCATACGTGGCGCTGTCTCACACATTAGCACGCGCAGCAGGGGAGGAGATTTATTCTCAGATTACATGAACGTTGTGTTGTCCAGTGACATGCTGCGTAATTGCCCAGCAGTATGTTTTATTGGCACAGCTACCTATTACAGCAAAGTAATTGTTAGTGCTTGCAGTATGGCAGCACTGCAGTATCATTATCAGTCTTTTCAAGAACTTTTGTAATTTCATCTCGCCCATTAACCTTGAATGCATATTGTTATTTGAGTGTTTGATGAGAAAAGACGGTTGATTGGGCAGATAAGATGAAATCATTTGAAGCATTTAATTAGCCAAGGGTTTATTATAGTAGATGTATAGTAACGATGTTTTCTTGATCTATTGGTTACCATCTGTATAACCACAGTTTTACTACAAATACCGTGGTTAAAGGTTAGTGTAGCAAAAAAATGTGATTGTGGTTACTTTGTGGTTTAGCTGCAATAACTTTTTTTTAATTTTCAATGCCCTCCTGTATTATTGGCACATTTTTAAGCAAAGCTAAGGCTGGGAATATGTCTTTATTGTTAGATGAGAGCAGAGGCTTTTTTTTTTTTTACCCCTGAAACCTTTCCTAACAGTTTGTGGTGATGTGCGTGATGTCGGATTGTAGTTTTGGAGACTTTCTAAACCCAAGACACAATAAAGTCTGCAATTCTCCAGCTTCTTGGAGATTTTTTTTAACCACTTGAACCATCCTCCTAACCTGGGGTGGACTTAGGCCCAATCCTAATTCTACCCCTTAGCCCTTCCCCTTACCCCTCGTTTTGCGAGAAGTGTGTCCCAATTCTTTTTAGCTTGAAGGCGTAGGGCTAAGGGGAAGGGCTAGTTACCCCTCAAAACTGAGATTTTTCAGGGCCACACTCGAAACCAAGGGGTAAGAAAATTTCCCAGAATACAACATGACATATTTTTTGTCATTATTACAAATGTTTACAAAAAACAAGCATATGTTTTAATACATTCATAACGGTGTTCATGTTTTACCGTCATGATTTAAAAAAAAAAAAAAAACGTTAAAAAAAAACCTGCTAAATTCCGCTATCTATAGTCCCTAATAATAACTCTTGTATAGTATTCCCACATATAATGTAATGTTGTTTTTGTGTGTTTAGATGAATATGGCCATGGTGTAAATGCACAGTAAAGTTACGATCTTATTGCCACATTATATCGTTATGATAACATGAAATATGCCTTCAGTGATTTTCTGAAGATAAATACCAAAAAATAACACAACTAAAATAAATACAGCAGTCGCGATTGTCTGATCTCATATGAAGCAAGAGATCGCGATGACATATGATGACATGTGCAGGTGTGGTAGTGCTGTTCCGTTTCTTAGGGGTAAATTTTGAAGGGGACACTCTGTTTCAAGGGGTAGGGGTACAACATAGAATTGGGATCGGGCCTTAGTGATTTTGGGGCCATAAGCAATTTCAGGTATGGGGCCCTAGCATTGAAAGTCAAAATATAGATACATTTTTTCTCTGTAAATTTAAAAAAAATTTTGTAAATAAACTGCATGTTAAAAATATATTTAAAGTAGATATTTTAATATTTAAAGGAACCTTTATCATCTTAATGTAAAATTAAATGCAATAAGTTCACAAATAAAAAAAAACAAGCTCACAAACGAGCCATTTTTTGTGATTAGATTTTAATATTAATGAAGTTGAATAATTCCTGTTTGTGAATCGGCGTCCATTAATTCTTTTACTGGAAAATGTTATTTTATTCAAACAATCCCTCTCTTAAAGGTGCAGTATGTAAGTTTGACACCCAGTGGTTGAACTAGGTATGGCAAGCCTGCATCAAAACACATTTTCACTCAGCTCCTCCTCTGACGAGTCCACACAAGCACAGGTTGCCAGATTGACGTGAATGTGCTCTACTGTGGAGCATACTGATTTGAATCGTTTCCTATAACTAAAGGCACGGGCACGCAATAGGTTAAATAAGGAGTTTTTGTCCTAATCAACACCTGAAATTTATATTTTAGAAACGGCTTCTATTTTTCACAGGTGAACAGCAGGATAAACTGATCACTTCAGGTGCACCTCATGTTCTTCATTCAGTGTTAAATGCTAATAATGTGAGTTTGAAGGACATTTGAGTAACATTTATTGTCATACTACTGAAAGCAGCAGCAGATAGTTTACCTCAGATTTTAAAAATAAAATAAATACATTTGAAATTGAACTTCAGAACTGTAACTTAGTGCAAGCCAACACATATCAGTGATTCAGCATCTACATGTAATAATGTTAAAGAGTTTTAATATGTATTATTTAGATTATAAACCTTACCATTTCGCTGGAGTGCAGTGTAGTATTCTGTGCTTCTGAATGGCTGTATTTAAATTTCTTGCGTGTTTCGTATGGTGCAAAAAGCCAAATTGCTTATCACTGCAATTCTCGTCTCGGTACTGCGTTTTTAGGTCACGGGGTGACAATGTAACCTGCTCACCTAATGTTTACATTCATAATATTTATATTATTTACTAATTAATAACCTCCTCATGTGGAACTCTTAATCTGCATCTCATTTCAGGGCTATTGTCCACCAGAGGTTGCATTTCGATTGCGGGCACATGCTTTGAGAGCATTCATGACTGAATGAATGAAATATGCAGTTTTGGACCAAGGCAACCCGGGGTGCTGAAATATAATTGGCTAAAGTGGCATTGGGCAGATTAAAAAACCCAAAACAAAGACAGGCACACATAATGCACATTTTCAAAGCAGAATATCTGACTTCAGCATTGTTTTTCAGATAAACAAATATGTTCACTTAGCATGTTTCTTAAATATCTGCAAGCATATTATGGAAGAGTCAAGATATTATTTAGAAGACTTACATACAGCACCTTTACCAAGATCACAGCACTCATCATCTGACAGGTGTTTTGGCCAGAAAGCAGGATTGTGGAGGTAGCTGCGTTTCATTTTTTGTTTTATTTTTACTTTTTTCCCCAAATATTCTCAAAATTCTCACTCTTGTACACAATACCTACCTCTACCTCAGCTTTACAGTACTTTGATCGCTGGCAGACTGGCAGTGTCTTTGAACTGCTCACACCTCGAGCATGTGCAGTACGGTTTTGAAAAGAATTAATAACATTAAAATCTTAACGGTTATAGATTGATTTTACAACATTTGATAGAAAATGTATAAAAGAGCTATATGATTAATATTATAATATTAATATTTCTTGGCATTGGCGGCTGCTTACCTCGCTTATTGGTTAAGTCCGTCCCTGCTCCTAACAGTGTGTGGGACAACGCACATCCTCTTCCAGTCTGATTCATAACACTTCCAGTTCACTGTAATTTCTTAATTATTTCCTAAAATATTGATGGTGGAAAATGAACCACTGAATTGTCAGTGATACTGCTATTTTCTGATAGCCAGTTCTCATTTTGTGAAGCTCAACACTTTTGCCACAGCTCTGTTATTTGGTCTTACCGATTTTGATAAATGGCATTGTAAAACAGGTGGTAATGGCTGAACAATTTTCTGTTCCTAGTCAACCAGGTGTGCTAAATTCCCTAAAAATTGATTGGTAAATATTACAAATATGTTGCACATATGAATTCATTGGGGTGCAAATAATGTGGCACACATATTTATAACAAAGCATTTGCTTTTTGATAAAACTGTGCTGTGTTTGCAATTGTCTGTTTGCAGTTGTTCATATGTGGCAGATATTTTTAAAGTAAATTAGCACTGATTAAAATTCTTAAACGATAAAAACAGTTTTTCAAGGTGCATTTGCTCATATTTATCAAGGATGAAACATTAGAGGAGGGCACTGTATTGTAGGTAAATTATTTTGGTGAAATACTGGGAAATATTGTGAATGGAAGAAGAGCCATTAACTCATAATTATAAATATTCATATGCAACAAGTGTTTCATTTCTCTGTTTGTTTGTTTGTTTGTTGTCCAGTTTTACATATTCAAGTTTGAATGCAGACCGGAATAGCTGAGAATGAGTAGAGCAGAGGTCTTGGACTCACATTCGGCTTTAGCGCAGACCAGACTAGCCGATGGATAGCTGAAAGAGCGTAGGATGGAGCCGATGGCAAGGCTCAGATCCTCGTTGCTAGGATACAGAGTAACAGATGCAAAGCGCAGGTAAGGAAGCCGTGGAGTCTCTTCTGGACCGATTTTGACGTGCGGAATCTAAGAGAGAGCAAAAACAAGGGAGATTTTATAGTTAGTGAAAGAATTAACACAAACAGATGCTGAATATTTAAATGAGGCTCACCTCCTTTTCCCCACATATGTGACTGACTATAGAGCCGGAGGCAGGACTGGAGGCGGGGCCGATTACAGAGACCACGCCCTTTGGTAGAATCTGGCACACTATGACAGAAAAAGTAGAGCATTTCATTCTTCAAATCCTTTTACTGTAGGCTGTACTGCTCCTCTATATACTTCAAAGGTTGTTTTCTCTTTAGTGTGCAGGGTGTCTGTGTGTGCGCATTACTCACTAGTATCTGTAGTCTCATACTGTGAGTCTTTCTGGAGTTCAAATATGTCGACCTCCACGCGAGCACGAGCCGGGCTCTCCATCACACTGTTGATGTTCTCACGTGCTAATGCTAAAGCTAACCGCTCCCCTCGCCCACAGACAGAGCTGTCATCCAAAATAGCCGCTATGGGAGAAGAGAAGGAAGAGTGGTTAAGTCAGAGAGCATAGAGAGAAATTCTCAGAAGGACTGGTTAAAGATTTATATGTGCTATGTTAATCTACCATGTCAAACAACAATAATAAAGTCAATAACAAAGACAGTTTAATCAAACATATTTAATCTTTAAGCACACCCAAAACCAGAAAATGTTTTTACCCTTAAGTAATTCCAAACTTTTATGGGTTTTTTGTTTCTATTTAACACAAAATTAGATATTTTGAAGAGAGTTCAATATTTTGAGCATTTTACAAACTAGCTTTTGTGTTCAACAAAATAATTAAAATGAAATGGGTTTAAAGGAAGTTAATGGTGATCAAATGATGACAGTATTTTGGAGTGAACTACCCCTTCAAGATTCATTCATTCATTCATTCATTTTCTTTTCGGCTTAGTCCCTTTATTAATCTGGGGATGCCACAGCGGAATGAACCGCCAACTTATCCAGCACATGTTTTACGCAATGGATGCCCTTCCAGCTGCAACCCATCTCTGGGCCCTTCAAGATCTAGCAACTTATTTCTTAGTCAGTAGTTTTCAGTTTTTTACAAACCAAATCTGTGTCACACACTATGCTAGATGTAAATAATACAATTCAAGCTGCTTCAACATTCAAATATTTCAGGACTGTGTGATTTTTAATTTTTTTATTTAGCATTTTTTTATATATTTGTATCATTCATTTAAAAAAATGTGTACATTTATTCAGCAAGACTGTTTTAAATTAAACAATAGCGACAGTAAGTAAAGTTTAAATTGTTATAGAAAAATATTTTCAAATTAATACTGTTCTTTGGTTTTGACCACTTCCACAAACACTGAGCAACACAGCTGGTTTTCAGGATTGACAGTAATAGAACGTGTTTTTTTTTTTTTTTGAGAACTAAATTAGCATATTAAAATGATTTCTGGATAATTTAGGATTGTGTGAGATAAAGGATTGACTAATCACTGGTAAACGCTCAGCTTTACTGTTGAAACAGGAAAAAAAATCCAATTGAAATAGTTCAATCATTCATTTTCTTTTTGGCTTAGTCCCTTTATTAATCAGGGGTTGCCAAAGCCTGCCAACTTAACCAGCATGTTTTACGCAGCGGATGCCCTTCCAGCTGCAACCCATCACTGGCATACACACTTATTCACACACATACACTTTGGACAATTCATCTATAGCACATGTCTTTGGAATTGTGGGGAAAACCGGAGCACCCGGAGAAAACCCACGCGAACACAGGGAGAACATGCAATTCCACACAGCATTCCATGCAGAAATGCCAACTGACCCAGCCGAGGCTCGAACCAGCGACCTTCTTGCTGTGAGGCGACAATGCTAACCAGTGCACCACCATGCCGTCCCAATTAAAATAGTATTTCATATTATTATTGTTACTTTCTGTAATTTTGGTTGAACCGATCAGATATGGTGAGCATTCAAAATAAAATGATTACTTAACTCTGGTTGTTCAAATTGACTACCCTTTTTGTAATTATTGGCTGTTTTTCCCATATTGACTTCCATTATAACCATATTTTTTTTTAATTACAAAGCCATGACACCAAATAATCATGCATTCTTAGTTGTTGGTGGTTTTCCCTGTTGGGAAGAGGTAAAATTTGTAATGTTTACTGTTAATCATCAGTTGGCACCATTAATTCTTTAGATAGACCTGTGCAAAAAAGTGTCTGGCTTTTATATGGCGTTCTATTGAAAACAGCAGATTATAGTGTGTATGCATAAATACACTTACTATGTTTACTATGTTCTGAGAGCTGAGGGGCTTATTTTTCATTTTCTCTAACATATCAAGGTAAGAGGCAACCCAGTGGCGCAGTAGGTAGTGCTGTTGCCTCACAGCAAGAACGTCGCTGGGTCGCAGGTTCGAACCTCGGCTGGGCTGGGTCAGTTGGCGTTTCTGTGTGGAGTTTGCATGTTCTCCCTGGGTTTGCGTGGGTTTCCTCCGGGTGCTCCGGTTTCCCCCACAGTCCAAAGACATGCAGTACAGGTGAATTGGGTAAGCTAAATTGTCCGTAGTGTATGAGTGTGAATGTGTGTGTGGAAGTTCCCAGAGATGGGTTGCGGCTGGAAGGGCATCCGCTGCGTAAAATCGTGCTGGATAAGTTGGCGGTTCATTCCGCTGTGGCGACCCCGCAAGGGACAAAGCCGACAAGAAAATGAATGAATGAATGAATCAAGGTAAGAAAAGGTGTCTCTTACACTCTCAAACACTTACACACACAAACACTCAGACACACACTATACTCCAAATAATAGCCAGAAACTGTGCTTTTTTTGCACTGTAACTAATGATCAACAGTAAAAATTACAAATTGTACATCTTCCCAACAGGGAAAACCAGCAACAATCAAAAATGCATGATTATATGGTGTCATGGCTTTGCAATAAAAAAAATGTTGTTAAATGGAAGTCAACGAGGCAAAAACAGCGACTAACATAATGAAAGGGTAGTAAATTTACCCAGAGTGTGTTCTTGAGTTTTTGAAAAATTCCAGACAATTTTCCTAAAATGTGTCAAAATAAGATTTGTCACCAAAAGTCATTCTATTTGCTGAAACAGAAAGTTGTGGCTAAATTAACGGTGCAGTATGTAAGTTTGACACCCAGGGGTTCAATTAGGTATTGCACAGTTGTCCAAAACCCGCCCAATCGCACAAAAAATTCACAAAATATTAGATTCATATTTTATTTAATTATAATTAAATAAATTAAAATAAATTGATTTAAATCGAAATTAGCCTAGTTACTTTAACTGTCATATATTTTTAAACCATACAGCAACCAACACCAGCAGTCACAGAACCACAACATAACCGGATCACATCGAAACACTGCCCCCCTCTCACCCACACACTGCACTTGTTGTGCAGATTACACTACCTATTAGAGTATGTTTTACTTTCAAAATAAGGTGTAAATATGAATGAACGATAAAAGTTTCATGATAAACCACTGTGAGCTTAACTGGAGGTGATGGGCGTGCATAAGGAAAGGGGACAGATTTGTCCGGGGAGTCAGATTTTGATACAACTTTTTTGTTAAATAAATTGCATATAAAATTTACTTTTCAAAACCGGCCAAATTTTGTCAACCCGCCTATGCCATTTTTTACCCGAACAATCAAATTCAAAACCGCCCAATCTAGCAATTTTGGTGCCTGACTGTCAAACCTAAAGGCAGATTTATACTATGTTCTAAATAAAAGCAACGGCACGCGATAGAAGGAATATTTTCCATTTTAAAAGGAGTTTTTGTTCCAACCAACACCTGAAATTGATCAATTAGAAACGGCTTCTATTTCTTGCAGCTGAACAACAGGATAAACTTACAATGATCATCTCAGGTACACCTCATGTGCTTTATTCAGTGTTAAAAGGTAATAATGTGAGTTTGAATGACATTTTACATGACATACTACTGAAAGCAGCAGCAGTTCACTTCAGATCTTGAAAATAAAATAAACCATTTGAAATGGAACTTCAGTGCAAGGCAACACATATCAGTGATTCAGCATTTACATTTAATAATGTTAAAGAGGTTTAATATGTATTATTTAGATTATTAACCTTACCATTTTAGTAGAGTGACGTAAGTGCACTATTCTGTAATTCTGAATTTAAATTTCTGTCGTGTTTTGTCTGGTGCAAACAACCCAATTGCTTATGACTAAAAATTTCATCAGTAGTGTGTTGTTGGGACATAGGGTTACAGTGTAACCTGCTCATCTAATTTTTATGTTCGTAATATTTATATTATTTGCTAATTAATAATCTCATGTGGAGTCTGCTACTGTCTACCGGAGGTTGCATTTCGGCTGCGGATGCATATGTACTTTCTGACTGAATTAATGAAATACGCTTTACGTTTTACAGCAAGGCAACCCAGGGTGCTGAAATATAATTGGCTAAACTGGCATTGGGCAGGTTAATGGGACCAAAACAAAGACAGTCGTTCCAGCACGTAACTCATTTTCAACAAAGAATATCTGACTTCAGCATTGTTTTTCAGATAAACAAGAATGTTCATTTAGCATGTTTCTTAAATATCTGCAAACATATTATGGTATTTTTATGCTTTAGAAGAGTCAAAAACTTGCATACAGCACATTTAAGCCTCAAAATCACACCTGTTGTGTAAATTATAATTGCATATGGGTAGAACAGCAGGAGTTATTAGTTTGGTCCTCATCCTTGAAAATCATGAACAAAGCTAAAATTATTCTTGTTCAACAGATTTCATCGTAATAGTTTTAACATCTTTGGGGGGCTTTTGCAGTTCATAGTGGTGCATTTGAGTTTAGTGCAATAAAATTTTGCTAAAAACAAGTAGGAAAAACTATGGAAGTTTACAATTTACAATTTTTTTTAATATACAGTTGAAGTCAGAATTATTAGCCCCACTAAATTATTAGCACCCTTGTTTATTTTTTTCCCAATTTCTGTTTAACAGAGAGAAGATTTTCTCAACACATTTCTAAACATAATAGTTTTAATAACACATCTCTAATAACTGATTTATTTTATCTTTGCCATGATGACAGTAAATAATATTTAACTAGATATTTTTCAAGACACTTTTATACAGCTTAAAATGACATTTAAAGGCTTAACTAGGTTAATTAGGTTAACTAGGCAGGTTAGGGTAATTAGGCAAGTTATTGTATAACGATGGTTTGTTCTCTAGACTATCGAAAAACTAATTTGCTTAAAGGGGCTAATAATTTTGTCCTTAAAATGGCTTTTAAAAAATTAAAAACTGCTTTTATTCTAGCCAAAATAAAACCAATAAGACTTCCTTCAGAAGAAAAAACATTATCAGACATACTGTGAAAATTTCCTTGCTCTGTTAAACATCATTAGGGAAATATTTAAAAAAGAAAAAAAAATTAAAAAGAGGGCTAATAAGTCTGAATTCTACTGTATCTTATTTTGTGTTCAACATAGAAAAGAAACTCAAACAGGTTGGGGAGAATAGTTTTTTTGTTTTGGGTGAACTTTCCTTTTAAATGCGTGTCCTGAAAAAAATGTTTTCACATTTCTTTTTATTTTAAGACAGATATAGGGCCACATATTACCATACATTTCCTTAAATGTGTAACTTACCCATCCGTACGGATGACAGAACAGGGGTCTGGCTCAAGGAAGAAGGCGGCATGGTAACCACAGTGACTAACAGGAAGCGGAAGTAAATCGACAGCAGGAGCGCTGGCAGTTCCGGCATCTTCTACCGCTCCTCATGGAGATGCCTTCTGCTGCCTATAGCACCCCCTATATGAACACACAAATGAAGATCAAACATGTTAGATGTGAGAACATGCAACATATAGACTAGTTTCTGAATAGATACATACTAAAATCATGACAGAAATGGCTGCTGAACATTCCACCACAGATACAGTTCACTGCACACACATTTGACCTTTATGACAACTTGCCCCAGTGGTAGACATGAAATGATTTGTGACGCAACAAAAATGTAAAAGGTAACATGAAATATCAAACCATTATTTTGACCATGTTTTTTTAGTGTGTGTCAACCTGACATTTATGAAACATCACCTTGCCCTGAGAACACAGTTCAGCCTTAGCCTGAATACATGCTGGTGTGGTTTGATTTTTTTTTGTTTCTTCGAACAATATTTTTATTTGTTTATTATTTTATTTATTTTAAAATACAATCAAATATTTTTTTTTAAAACATATAGTTCACCCCAAAATTTAAATTTGCTCACTCTCACAGAATCCAAGATGTAGGTGACATTAATCTTCAGTAGAATATTAACACTTTATTTGGCGATGAACTATATTTGTTAACGTCATTGAAATTGAAAGTCACCTTAAAATAAAGTGTAACCTATTTAAGTCATAAAAGTCCAATGAAAATTCTTGTAATAACCCATTTACTCCAAGATGGTTTCAATGAATTTCAATGAGTGCCCTCCTTAAGGGTTAAAGTTTTTTTTTTTTTTTTTGCTGAAATTGTGTTTCTTCCTGATTTGTCAAATGCAATTCAGTGGCTATTGGCACTTTAACAGTCAAAAGAATGTTTACAGGCAAAACAAAAGCAATCCCAGTAACCCCTGTCGATACATTGGGGGTTTTGTGAATTGAAATCAGCATTATCTTTAATCCACAGCCTCAGAAATGGTCTTGAGTCTAGCGTTTGAGCTTCAGTCAAAGATGAATGTCAAAGTCAGTCTTTCTCTTTTTTTATATAATTTTATACAATTAAAAATTGTTCTCACCCTTCACTTGTTCCAATGGGTTTATTTTTTCTGTTGAACACAAAAGAAGATATTTTGAAGAATGCTGAAAACTTGTATTCATTGACTTCCATAATATTGGTTTTTCTTATTATGGGAGTTAGCTGTTACTGGTTCCCCTTCGGGAGGGGAACTTCAATGCTATGTGGAAAAACTTCCACTATGGGGATTTCGTCAGAATCCAATCATCTGAAAGAGTATAAAAACGGGCCAATGAAATGCCAATGAGTTGGCGGCGTCAGCGTGCACAGCTGTCTTGAATGACAATCAGCCTGGCATAAAAGGCTAGCATGTGCTCAGCAACGACATCCTTTTCGCTTTCAGAGCCTTTCACGAGCTTCTGAGAGAGTCTATGAGGGTATCTCCAACCTGTGTCTACAGAGAGAGATCGAGAAGCAGCTTCTCCCGGTCCAGAGCGTGTATACGCAGTGGCAGATGGTCGAGCTGGGTTGTTCTCCCTTGCCTGGCGTCCTTTGGGTCCGGTCCTCCAAGAGCGGTATGTATATAGGAAGCAAGTTTCCTAAAAGAGCAACACGGTTGTGCAGCGCGTCTTTTTCAAGACGTCGCTCCGACCGTGCGTTTCTGGTTGCGGTGGTTTCCTGTCCCCGGATGATGGGCACGAGCACTGCGTTTCATGTCTGGGGGTCCAGCATGTTGATGCGGTGCTCGCGGGCAGTGCATGCCATCATTGTGATGTCATGTCTGCTGCGCAGTTAAGATCGCGGCTCGCTCTTGCAAAAGAGCGACCCACCCCAGTTGTCCCCCGCACTGCGGTTGGCACTCGGGCAGATCTGAGGGTTTCAGTGGGAGTAAATCCGCCGCCCTCGGGCTCGCGGACCTCTCGCTCCTCCACGCGCTCCATCCAAGCTTCAGGTGAGAGAAGCGCTCCATCCTCGGGTGGTCGCCCTCTCACTTGATGACACCGAGGATCAGATGTCCATCGCTGCATCGGAGGATGGGCTGTCATTGTCTGATGAGGATGCGAACCCGCTCGCTCCCTCCCTCCGGGGTGGAGAGCACGGTGTTGGCATCTAAAAAGCAGACATGATGGCCGTGCTTTCCTGGGCTGTTTCGGCCGTGGGTCTGGTGATGGTTTATCCCCCAGCCCCGCGGCCGGACCGACTAGATGGGTGTTATGTGGAGGATATAAGAAGGCAAGACCTTCTAAGCCTTCCGTCCCCTTCTTCCCGGAAAGTGCGCAGTAAGCTCACGCAGTCTTGGAGGGCACTTTTTTCTGCCCGATCTGCGTGCGCTTTCATCCTCACCATCCTTGGAGGGTTGGTTGTCATTGTCTGATGAGGATTCGAACCTGCTCTTTTCCTCCGGGATGATGGGCGTGGCGTCGAATCCAGAAGCAGACTTTGCAGCCGTGCTTCCCAGGCTGTTTCGGCCGTGGGTCTGGAGATGGTTTATCCCCCAGCCCCGCGGACGGACCGACTAGAGGGGTGTGATGTGGAGGAGATAAAGAAGGCAAGACCTTCTAAGCCTCCACGTCCCCTTCTTCCTGGATGTGCACAGGAAGCCCACGCAGTGCGCTGCGTGCGCCTCCGCCCTCACCATGCATGCTACGGCCACCTACCAGCGCTCCCTAGCGCAGGCGCTGGCCCAGCTGCGCGGGGATGGTTCCGACCCAGGACTGAGCATGAGCTCCGCACAGCTATCGACTGAAGTCGGCTGTGTGTGCCCCAGGGAAGGACGATGGTCACATTAGTGGCCCAGGAACGCCACCACGGGCTAAACCTGGTGATCTGCGTGATGCTAACAAAGTTCGCTTTCTTAGCTCACCCATATCCCAGGCTGGCCTGTTCGGCGACACCGTCAGTGAATTCGCCCAGGAATTCACGCCGGTGAGCGAGCAGTCGGAGGCGATGGGTAATACCATCTCTCGGCGGGATCGTAAAACCGCTCCTCCCCGCCGAGCCATCCACATCCACTGCTTCACGCCGAGAGCGCCCGCCTGCGGCTTTGCTCGGTCGCCCCCGCCTGCGCCTCTGGCCAAGCGGCTGCGCCGAGCATCTCGCAGGCAACCAGCGCTCCCCGCCCCAGGGCGCCGCTAAGTTCGGTAAACGAACCGCGAAGCGTCCCTGAGACGGGCCATCTGGAGAGGAGGAAATTTGCTCTTTCCCCGCTGGAGGGCGGGGCTCTTCTTCTAAACAGCGTTAAAAAACGCTATCAAAACCTCAGAGAAAGAGCATTTTTTCCCTTCCCCAGATGTGACAGCCCGAACACTGCCAGTCTGGGACGCTATGCTTTCCAGCTCGCAGGATCGGTGCACTTCGCCAGTGGCTCGCGGAACGAGAGAGAACGGTCTCCTTTCTCTCCCCCTCCCAGCCCCACCTCCGGAGTACGGGTGCGAGACAAGAGTGAAGCTCTTGCCTCCTGCTCTCCTGTGGGACCCCAGTGCTTCCCGGTTGAGCCCACCCACTCCGCGCTGCCCCACCGCTGGTACGTCAGCGATCGTGCGGACGAAGCCACTTGCGAGGGCTCTGCCTGCCTGGTTAGCGCGGGCCAGCCCATCGCAATGGCTCGTCCGCGCGATCAGACTCGGCTACGCGATTCAGTTCGCGAAACGGCCTCCCAAGTTCACGGGTGTGTATTTCACCAGGGTCAGCCCTGCGTCCGCCCCTGTCTTGCGAGAGGAGATTGCTGTCCTCCTGGCGAAGGATGCAATCGAACCGGTCCCTCCAGCCGGGATGGAGAGCGGGTTTACAGCCCGCACTTCATCGTACCCAAAAAGAGCGGTGGGCTACGGCCAATCCTTGATCTGCGCTTTTTGAACCGCTGGCTTCACAAGCTGCCGTTCAGAAAGCTTACGCAGAAGCGCACCCTCCGGAGCGTTCGTCCTCGGGATTGGTCTGCAGCAGTAGACCTGAAGGACGCGTACTTTCATGTCTCCATACTTCCACGCCACCGTCAGTTTCCTGCGGTTTGCGTCTGAAGTTGAACCTGGCGGTACAAGTCCTCCCCTTTTGGCTCTCTCTGTCTCCGCGGGTTTTCACCAAGCTCGCGGAGGGTGCCCCAGCTTCGGCTTGCGGGCATCCGCATACTCAATTGTTTCAAGCGACTGGCTGATTTCAGCGCGCTCGCGGGATTAATTGATTACGCACAGAGACAGGGTGTTTCGGCACTTCGACCAATTGGGGTTTCAGGTCAACCGAGAAAAGAGCAGCCTCGCCCCCGTGCAGAGCAACTCTTTTCTCGGGTTGGAGCTGGACTCGATCACCATGACCTCTCAGGGGAGGCGCGCCGGGCTGATGCTGGCCTGTCTGAGAGAGTTCGACAGGAAAATATGGTCCCACTGATATTATTTCAGAGGCTCCTGGAGCATATGACATCCGCAGCCGCGGTCTCGCCGCTCGGATGCTCCATATGAGACCACTTCAGCATTTGCTTCACGATCGGGTCCCTAGACGCG
Source organism: Danio kyathit (assembly GCA_903798195.1). Classification (NCBI taxonomy): domain Eukaryota; kingdom Metazoa; phylum Chordata; class Actinopteri; order Cypriniformes; family Danionidae; genus Danio; species Danio kyathit. Next base: position 28,432,463 of record LR812534.1, read on the forward strand.
CATGGCACGCGAGCGCGCACCGGGTGACTGTCACTCCGCTGTGTCGCCGCGCCCTCAGCCTCTGGATGGACCCTGTGTTCTACAGGCCCGCGGGCCTCTAGAACAAGCGTCCAGGCATGTCGTCGTTTGACGGATGCTTCCAGTTCACGCTGGGGGGCCGTGTGTTGCGGGCATGCAGCTGTGGTTCCGTGGTAGGAAACTGGTTGCATTGGCATCTTAACTGCCTGGAGCTGTTGGCAGTGTATCTCACGCTGCACCGTTTTTTACCGGTATTAGAAGGGAAACACTTGCTGGTCAGGACGAACAGCATGGTGGCGATGGTGTATATCAACCGCAAGGGAGATATTCGCTGTCGCCGCATGTCTCAGCTCGCTCGCCGTCTGCTCCCCCGGAGTCATACGCGGCGCAATCGCTGCATTCCATTTTTCCCCGCCGAGCTCAACCGTGCAGCCGCTGCGCTCTCACGGCAGTTCGCCTGGGAGAATGGAGGCTCCACCCCCGACTGTCCAGCTGTTATGGGTGCGTTCTGCGCACTGGCTACACAGCTGGCCCCGGGGCGTGCGTAATACGCATTTCTCCAGTGAGCCTACTCGCACAGATGCTGTGTAAAGTCAGGGAGGACGAGGAACAGGTCTATGCATTGCGCCTCTCAGGCCCAATCAAACCTGTATTCTAGCTCTCTCCTCGTGATGGCCCCTCCCTGGCATGTCCCATGGAAGAAACTTCTTCTTTGCGGACAGGCACCGTTTGGCACCCGCGCCCAGTTCTATGGACATCACGTGTGGCCCATAGATGGAGCTCGGAGGACTTAGGTGACCTACCGTTAGGTGGTTAACACCATCACTCAGGCCTAGAGCACCCTCTATGAGGCATGCCTATGCCCTGATGTGGAGTCTATTCGCTGTGTGGTGTACTTCTCTCCGAGAAGGAAACCCCAAACATGCCAGATCAGTGTGATGCTATCCTCCTTCAGTTGGCTGGAGCCAAGGCTGTCCCCTCCGCACTGAGGGGTTGGCGTGGCGATCATCCCCGCTCTGAGGATGCGGCGATGGCGGCGCGCTGGGAAAGCATCGCCTCATCATCCAGTCCCCAGAGGCGCGAGACGTGGATATATATCCTGTCCCCTCTCTTACCCATTTGAAGATCTCTCTTAGGAGAGGTCTGCTCGATCACTCGACTCAGTATCTATATGATTTCTGTCCAGGTAGACAGCTCTGCTGGTCGCGTTGGCATCGGTCAAATGGGCGGGTATCTGGAGGCATTTTCGGTCAGCGAAATGTGCCAGCGTTTTGGGCCGGCCCACTCTCACGTTTACCTGAGACCCCGGCCCACCTAGGTGCCCTAGGTTCCTACAGCGCTCGTTTAGACTATGTAGTGAACCTGCAAGCGCTGCCCACGGAGGAGGCAGACCCAGCCCCTTTATTGCGGTGTCCTGTTCGCGCTTGCGTATTATAACGGACCGTACTCAGAGCTTAGATCCTCTGAGCAGCTCTTATATGTTACGGTGATTGGCAGATGGGAAGTGCCATATCTAAACAGAGGTTGGCCCACTGAACAGTGAATGCCATCTCCCTCGCTCATCGAGCTAGGGCGAGCCGTGTCCCCCAGGAGGAGCGCGCTCCACTCGGAGCGCGCATCCTTTTGGGCGTTAGCACGCGGCGCCTCTCTAACAGACATTGTAGAGCTGCGGGCTGGGCGACACCTGAGCATTTGTGAGATTTATCTTCGAGTGAACTGATTTCCTCACGAGCGGTGAATGAGGAAATTCGGTTAGGTGTTGTAAAACGCTTGCTGCGCCTTTCTCTCTAACACAGAGATACGTGCGCTTTTCTTGCTTTGTCAGTTGAGTTCCCCACTCGGCGAACCCTGCAGAGTTCCTCCGCGGCCCCCAGCATCTGACTCAGCGGAGCAGTCAAATGTTGGCCCATTACGCTGTAGGTATGCCCGCTGGTCATCCCGCGTTCTGGGTATAGGTGCCTGCTATGTGCGATCCCCGCTGGCGATCCCATACGCTCACTCAGCCACGATGTAGTCCCCCCTCCTAGGCGGGCTCGTGTCTTCCCTCCCCGCTAACCACCTCTTCATATGTGCACTCCCCCTTCTCAGGGCTAGTCCATATGCTATTTTGCCACCAGGTCTCCCCCTCCGGGCAGCAGGTGACCTCCGCAGCGTCCTCCCTATCGGGACTGAACGCTTTCCCAACGTACTGTCGTTTTTAAAAATTCCTAGAAACTAACTAGGTGTATTTTACGACTCCCCGAAAAATATATCTAAACCAGAAAAGGTAAGTAAGGTAAGTAAGGGCCAGGGGACACGTTGGAGGACTGTGTCTCCAGCGATGCAGGTGCGCTCGTACTGCTGCGTGGCGCGCCCCTCACTGGAGACATGGTAAGGTTCTTTCGTTGTGGCGCTTTCCATAAATTTCCCCATAGTGGAAGTTTTTCCACATAGCATTGAAGTTCCCCTCCCGAAGGGGAACGCTCTGGTTACTAAAGTAACCCTCGTTCCCCGAGGGGGGGAACGGAAATGCTATGTTCCTTCGCCACAACGATTGTCCCTTAGCTGTTGAGTGTGAAAGCCTCTTCAGCTAGAAAAGGATGTCGTTGCTGAGCACATGCTAGCCTTTTATGCCAGGCTGATTGTCATTCAAGACAGCTGTGCACGCTGACGCCGCCAACTCATTGGCATTTCATTGGCCCGTTTTTATACTCTTTCAGATGATTGGATTCTGACGAAATCCCCATAGTGGAAGTTTTTCCACATAGCATTTCCGTTCCCCCCCTCGGGGAACGAGGGTTACTTTAGTAACCAGAGCGTTTTCAGCTTTCCTCAAAATATATTTTTTGTGTGTTCAACAGAATTTAAAAAAACTCATAAAGGTTTGGATCACTTGAGGGTGAGTAAATGGTGGGTAAATCTAAATGTTTAGGTGAATTTTCACTTTAAATGTGTTGTCTGGAGCTACTGTCTTTTTCAAATGAGTTAATTGTAATTAACATTTTTATAATTATGCACAATTAATTTACTTAATAATTGTAAGACAACAGGTTTACTCACATATTTAAAGTCCTTTATTTGCTTTAAAATCAACATGTTTACTCACTTTTTGAGTAAAGTCAATTAATTGCTTTAAAATCAACAGGTTTACTCACCTTTCTAAAGTAAAGTCATTTATTTGCTTTAAAATCAACAGGTTTATTCACTTTTTTAAAGGTATTGTAAAGTCAAATAATCACTTTTTACAGTATAGTTGCTTTAACAATATTTTTAAAATGCAATTTTGTAAAGGCAAAGCAGAATTTCCAGAATGATTTCTACAATTTTTTGTGTTACATGGTCTACTTTAATATTCTGATTTGGTTTTTGATTTAAAAACATTGCTTATTTTAAAACATAATTTCATAATTTGCTTCTTTTCTTTGAGTCTTTGAAATAGAAATGTTTGTAATATTACAAAGGTCATCAATTTTAATTTTGTACCTCTTCATGTTGAATTGCTTAATGTCCACTGAAAGGGGTGGTTCTTTTTTTCTCAAAAAAGTGGACCTTTTTATTCGCTTCATTTTCTATTTAATTATGAGATTGAAATACTTAAATTAGGTGGCATTTAAGGACTATTTTTAGCTAAATTAGCTTGTTGGAACCACACTTTTTGATGTACTGAAAATATTATTAAATATTTAGAATAAAGAAATATGACAAATATTTATTTTTAAAATACAAATTAATTACATCATATATCATTAGAAAAAAAAGGTTTTAAATTAAAAACTGTAGTCTATTGCAATTTATTAGGCAAATACTAAATGGCCATCATATTCGACTTTCCTCAGTCAGAATTTGGCCATTTGAATAATAAAAATAAAACATAATAATAATAATTATTATAATAATTTTGTGCTTCACAATTTTTCCAGCCTCTCTTGTAAAAAAAGTACATGTGAAAATTCATGGATAGCAGCGATAGCCAAAATAGTATTCAAATTGATTTTAATATGGGCCGCTTTTGGTGCTTTACACCTTTTTATTGGTCATGTTTTCAAGAATAAGGTCAAAGATTTAGAATAAAAGTTACTTGTCAAATGTTTTCCCCATTTAAAAACAATACAGTAGAGAAAGATGACTTCTCCTAGGTCAGATGATTTCTTGCACAGCTGGACTCAGTTAAACTGATTAACTGAAGTCACACCAGGATTCCCCTTGGTCTTAAAGCCTTTCTTGATGGGTTATTTTCACTATTTCTGATGGCATAGCATTAAAAATAGGACAAATAAGCTCATGTATAGAGCACATTCTGGACCTTTGTCAGTTAGGGGTGGGTCTTCCAAACCACCTGAATCCTAAACTGAGGTCCTGACTCTCTGTAGTTGTTAAAAAATCCCAGGATGTCCTTCGAAATAGAGTAGGGCCTCCTGCCCAAATATTATTAATAAAAGTATTCATAAAAATATTGCTTAATAAAAACAATGCCCCAAACTCTGGAAACTCTGCCTTCATGCACACACACAGTTTGATCTTGTAATGGAGTGGAGAGTGCTGTTTGAAGCATCATCAAGCATGAATTAGAAAATCTCGTGACAGTTTACTGACACGGGTCATGACCGTGTCACACACATCTTAAAAGCAGCATCGGGAAATCACTCACACACACACACCTGAAATGTTTGATTCATACACGCTCTCTGACACGCACAACTCAGAGCAATCTCTATGAACTCTGACCTTTACAGACCTCACAAGATTTATCTGACCACGGGGAAGAAATGATGGATGGGCTTCTCTTCCCCTCTATCTTTGTCCATCTCTCCTCCCCCTCTCCTCTCAGTCACTTTGGACGTGTCAGCAGGGCACGGAAAGTGAGAAGGAGAGCAAATGAAGGGAAGCAGCGTGTGTGTATACAGAACTGGGAAAAGCCATTATTGTCCTACTATAATTATTGCAGGCACAATACTAATGACCAGCGTGGCAAAATATAAATCTAAAGTTCACACCCGCTGTTTTGCATATGAGCTTGTCTGAATTACTTGGCAGTCTGCGAGTAAACTGTAAAATCTAAATTATTTAGCGGAGAGGGTGGGAGAGCGCCTAAAAAAAGAGAAAGAGGCGACCAGAAATGTGGAAATAAAAAGCAGGGTATCGAAAGCAGAACAAAAAAACGAGAGAAAGAAAAAAGGGAATGAAAGACAGAGAGGAAAAGGGAGAATATGCTTGAAGAAGGAGCCCTCGGGGAAAGGGAGGAGTAGATAGCAGGCGCTTCATTTGTTTCTTCTTCATCTTTGTAAGTAAGAAGTGAATCTGACAGTTATAATAATAGCGCAGTGATTCATTCTCCTTAATTGATTTGGATTGTGAAATGAGAGTGCTGGATGCAAAGCGTTGCCAGTTGCTGGTTGATACAGACACATTAAGATGTCACCAGGCTTCTGCGAGACCAAGAGGAAGCGTCGGGGAAGCCTTTTTCCCTTCTTATCTTTGCCTTTTCCACTTGTGGAAAGATTCCAGAGCGGAGGCAGGAAAAGACACCCGTCATGTGTCCCTCCTGGCACTCCATGAGCCCAAAGCACAAGAGCTTCATAAAAACCATCAAAAGCCCTCTTCATCAGGGGCTGAAATCATCAGCGAACATAAACACACACTGGCGTGCTGAGGGGCAATTCACTAGGAATGAATTGCACTCGATGATGGAGCCTTTTATTTGCACGCCGTCTGCATTGTTTTAGTGTCTGATTCATGAAAAGTTAACATACAAATCAAATAAAAGTGTAAATACAACCATCAATTCTGTTCTCGGCTGTGGAGGGTGCAGCACTTCTGTCAAAAATTACACTTTAAAGCATCCCTCTTCGTTATAGTTTTTGTGTTCTGTAAACCAAAATATGTTTTAATAAAAATAATAATACATTTTGGGGTGACGCAGTGGCGCAGTAGGTAGTGCTGTCGCCTCACAGCAAGAAGGTCGCTGGTTCGAGCCTCGGCTGGGTCAGTTGGCATTTCTGTGTGGAGTTTGTCTGTGTTCTCCCTGCATTTGCGTTGGTTTCCTCGGGCTCTCCGGTTTCCCCCACAGTCCAAAGACATGCGGTACAGGTGAATTGGGTAAGATAAATTGTCCATAGTGTATGAGAGTAAATGAGTGTGTGTGGATGTTTCCCAGAGATGGGTTGCAGCTGGAAAGGCATCCGCTGCGTAAAACGTGCCAGATAAGTTGGCAGTTCATTCCACTGTGGCGACCCTAGATTAATAAAGGGACTAAGACGAAAAGAAAATGAATGAATGAATGAATACAATTTGTACATGTGTATCTTAGGCCTCTGGATATTGTGGGGCTGTCTTGGCGGAGGGACTATATCTCTCGGCTGGCTTGGGAACGCCTTAGGATCCCGCCGGAGGAGCTGGAGGAAGAATCTGGGGAGAGGGAAGTCTGGGGTTTCAGACTAAGACTGCTGTCCCCGCAATCCGGCCCCGGAAAAGTGGTTGAAAATGATTGAATGAATGGATAATACATTTGATTTATAACTAACTTTACATTTTAAGTAAAATATCAAAGTGCTACAGGAAAAAAAAACATGAGAGACAATGAGATAAAACAAATGGACAAGTTAAAATCAGCTACCAACTAAGATTCACTCAAAAAAAAGCTATTTAATCATTAAAAAACTCTTAAATAGGTATCCATTCGATGTTTATATTGCTCTCAGATGTTCTACGAGAGCATTCCATAGGCTGAGGGCAATATGTTTAGGGTTTGTTCAGGCTTTATGTTCGGTTTGATTAAATAATCTCTTGTGCAGTTGCTTTGTTAGATTGCGTTATTTGAATAAGTATGAACACAACCATCCAAATCCTGCTGCGCAACAAACAAATGGATCTGTCTACATCCTAATGAAGGCTAGAGTGGATTGACTGTAATACGAGTTGCCAGACAGACTATAAACATCACAACAAATAAAAAAACTGGACATTGTGTTATAAAATGTGACCATAAAATGGACAGAGTGCTCAATCATACACTGTATAGTCCATTACTGTTCAATACCGGCGTCTGAAGCATGTCTCCATTTCAGATTATTGATTGTGTGCATGAAGAATGAATTCCTGGTCTGTTTTGACTCCTTTACACATTTTATAATGTCTTCGTGAGTTAAAAACAAACAAACAAAAAATCACATTGGCAGTGCACAAGCCATAAACAATTGTTTTGGATGTTTGGTAACTTTTGTTGCTAAATTTATATCATAAAAGGCAAGTACACGTTTTGTGTTGAATCTTAGAAATGAGAGTGTAAATGCTTAGTAAACCAGACTTAAATATATAATTTTTGGTTTTGGCCTGGACCAAAAGAACCAAGTTGCAAATGTGAATAGGTACTATTTTGTCAACATTAGGGTATATACACTCACTGGCCACTTTATTAGGTACACCTGTCCAACTGCTTGTTAACACAAAATTCTGATCAGCCAATCACATGGTGGCAACTCAATGCATTTAGGCATGCAGACATGGTCAAGACGATATGCTGCAGTTCAAACCGAGCATCAGAATGGGGAAGAAAGGTGATTTAAGTGGCTTTGAACGTGGCATGGTTGTTGGTGTTAGACGGGCTGGTCTAAGTATTTCAGAAACTGCTGATCTACTGGGATTTTCACGCACAACCATCTCTAGGGTTTACAGAGAATGGTCCAAAAAGAGAAAATATCCAGATCAGTTCAGTGGGCGCAAATGCCTTGTTGATGCCAGAGGTCAGAGGAGAATGGCCAGACTGGTTCCAGCTGATAGAAAGACAACAGTAACTCAAATAACCAGTCTTTACAACCAAAGTATGCAGAAGAGCATCTCTGAATGCACAACACGTCCAACCTTGAGGCGGATGGGCTACTGCAGCAGAAGACCACACCGGGTGTCACTCCTGTCAGTTAAGAACAGGAAACTGAGGCTACAATTCGTGCAGGCTCACCAAAATTGGACAATAGAAGATTAAAAAAACATTGCCTGGTCGGATAAGTCTCGATTTTTGCTGCCACATTTGGATGGTAGGGTGTGTGTGTGTGTGTGTGTGTGTGTGTGTGTGTGTGTGTGTGTGTGTGTGTGTGTGTGTGTGTGTGTGTGTGCGCGTGTGCGTGTGCGTGAGATTTCCCGATGCTGCTTTTAAGGATTTGTGTGACACTGTCATGACCTGTCAACAAACCGTCATGAGATTTTCTAATTTGTGCTTGATGATGCTTCAAACAGCACTGTCTACTCTATGACAAGACCAAACTGTGTGTGAAGGGGGAGTTTCTAGAGTTTAGGGCATTATTTTTATTAAGCATTATTTAATAATAATAATTAATAATTCCTTACATTTATATAGTGCTTTTCTGGACACTTAAAGCACTTTACAGATTTTTGGGAAAATCTCCTTATCCATCAACAGTGTGCGGCATCCACCTGCATGACACGATGGCTGATACATCCTGCCTTGTATCAATGGATCAGGCTGGTGGTGTAATGGTGTGGGGAATTTTTTCTTGGCAAACTTTGGGCCCATTAGTACCAATTGAGCATCGTTTCAATGCCACAGCCTACCTGAGTAATGTTGCTGACCATGTCCATCCCTTTATGACCACAGTGTACCCATCTTCTGATGGCTACTTCCAGCAGAATAAGGTGCCATGTCATAAAGCACAAATCATCCCAGACTGGTTTCTTGAACATGACAATAAGTTCACTGTATTCAAATGGCCTCCACACTCACCAGAACTCAATCCAATTGAGCATCTTCGGGATGTGGTGGAAAGAGGGATTTGCATAGTGGATGTGCAGCCGACAAATCTGCAGCAACTGTGTGATGCTATCATGTCAATATGGACTAAAATATCTGAGGAATATTTCCAGTACCTTGTTGAATCTATGCCACGAAGGATTGCAGCAGTTCTGAAGTCAAAAGGGGGTCCAACCCTGTACTTTTAAGGTGTACGTAATTAAGTGGCCAGTGAGTAAAAAAAAGCTAAACTGAAATGCATGGTCATGGTACAAATAATAATAATAATGTCCAAAAATGTAATTGAATCATTCTGTCTGCCTGTATTAAACACAATATTAAACTGACAATACTAAACTGAGAAATTTAACATTCTATTAGGTGGTTAATTCATAATTGACTTTTTTTATTACTAAAATCGAATTAAGCATGACAACATGCAGAAATAAAATAGAGGAAAATAAAACTAGAAGTAATAGAGTGAACAAAAATGTAATCCAACCTGACCAAAAAAAAAAAAAAAAATTAATAAAAATGTAGTACCCGTTCACTAGCTGTTTAAAATGCAGAAAGTGTTCTCTGGATATCATAAATGCTTCCCATATAGTGGGACGTTAATCACACTACACAGGTACATAAAACCCTGACATCTGTGAATGAGGCTAAATGTACAATTGCCAAAATGTTTAAATTAGTTGTCTTCATTATGAAAAGAATAACAATGTATTAGGAGGTTAGGAAATGAAGTTATCAAAAAGATCATGTTTCATTGTAATTTTCACTTTCTTCCTCATAAATAATCTAGCCTAGACCAACATAGAATTTAGGGCCATCAAATAAAGCCTGTTTCAACCGTTACCTTTCAGAAATGTAAGAAAATGCCAACCACTGCAATTGGTGAACTTCATTGCACAGAATATGGGATGCACTTTGATACTTGAAATGACAAGTAATGTAATACAGCTGTATACTTTATGTTTGAACCAGTGGGATCACAGAGATTGCAAAAGTTTTAATTCTTTACTCAAAAAAAAAAAAAAATCTAGATAGATTAGAGTGATATCTGCCGAATTAGACAGTTTTTCCACTGAGGCAGCTGCAGAAAACATTTAAGCCCAGATGCACACACAATCTGATTTCTTCAGCTGTAGTTCTTTGTTGTTGTGAATTACTAAGAAGAGTCTCATTCAGTCACTCAGTAAAGGTTTTTAAAACCACTTTCAATAGCTTGATCTATGTAAGACTACATTCACACTGCAGCCAAATGTGGCCTGAATACGATTTTTTGCCCACATGTGACTCAGGTAATGACAGTGTGAACAGCTCAAACCGCATGGAATCTGATCTTTTCAGTTCTGATTTGTGCTACTTTCATATGTAGTATTAAATCAGACCCAGATCTGATGTTTTGCAATGCGACCGCAGTGTGAACGCTTATGTAGAATTTCATGTGACTTTTACATAACCTTTGAGAGACATGCATCATCTTTCTGTGCTGCAGAATGATGGGCAATAACTTTACCACAGGAAGTTGGTTGTTCATTTTGAAAAAAAAAATTGAAGGCAAAACTGGTGCTTGTTAACCCATCTGGTTAACGATTGGGGCACTGGTTCATCGCGAAGCTGAAGAGCGTCAGGCGGTGTTGCAGATAGGGAATCCGTGCGCAAAGGAGGGGACACTTTCATTTAAGGATGAATTTTCTCTTTGACAGAAAAAAAGGGCAGGTGCTCAAGAACTCGAACCCCCCTTGTGCACGTGCCTGTTGTTTATAATGAAGTAAAATAAAATAACCCAGAGAACAGAGCAAACAGAGATAAACCAACTCCGTCTTCACAGCAAAGTTATTATAGTTAACGAAAACGAACGAAAACTAAAATTTTAAATAATTGTCGTTAACTGAAATAAAAATAAAAACGAGTTTTTAAAAAAACTAGAACTAACTGAAACTGTATTGTGTACATACAAAACTAACTGAAACTAACTAAAATTATAGCAAAAACCTCCTTTGTTTTCGTATTTGTGAATGTATTTAATACATAATCTTACTGTAAGCCGTTTAGAAGTAAATCTAATTCGCGCTGCAGGTGTTTGACCCTTTCGCACCTCAGAGTCTGTAATCCTGCTGCCATTGGCCAGATCGAGCCGGTTCTCCTCCAGTCAGTCCTCGTTGTTGCTCCCGCGACAAAAGCAACGATTGGACAAACAGTAACAGTAGCACGATGACAGCATTACAGGCACTTAAAACTATTACTTTAACACATTTGTGCCCAATAATGGGTTTTATTTCTGTATCTCGATCACGAACGAATCTTTTTAACCGGATCTTCTAAGTGAACCGGTTGAACTAGTTCACCAAAACGAACTGAATCATTTGAAACGATTTGCGTCTCCAGTAAGCACTTATTCACAAACTACTTACTTTTTAACAAGCCTAATACCCCCTCTGACTCTAAATAATCCAGTATATTCTCTTTTTCAGTTATTAGAACAGTAACGTTACACTGAGATCAAATTTGAGAAGCGGTGAATACTGCGCATGCGTGATTCAGTGAACCAAACACAAACAGCACACGACAGCCTGCTGTGACTGAACTAAACTTGAACAACTGCAGCTCGGGTAAACCAAGGGCTTAAATGAGAGGGTCTGACGAAAAAACGTAAGTTTATTTCATAACAGAAAATCGTAATGGAATTTAAATAAGTGAATCATGAACTTTACTTTAAGACATTTTTCAGATCATGATGATGTTTTAACTGACTGCAATTATGATTGCTAACCACATAATTTTGGTATGTTGAGTCCTAACATCCGCTTTAAATATCTGAATTTCCATCACTACTGTGTATCTAACCTCAGAGCAGCCTCGCACACATATTGTACTTAAGGCTGCTATCTTGTGGGCTGTTGTATTTGAATTTGAGGATGGGTACGGTAGTGGTAGATGATAGTGTCCTCTAAATACAGGTTTCAAAAAATGTATGGCTGAGTTTTTATTATACAATATTTATTCTATTGATTTTGAGTCTTGCACCTTATTTAGAAAAAAAACTAAAACTAATACTGAAACTAATAAAAACTAAACTCAAAGTAAAAGTAAGTCATTTCAAAATATAAAAACTAATAAAAACTAGTAAATCTACCTCTAAAAACTAATTAAAACTAATTTGAAATTTCAAAAATAAATTTTAAAAATAATTCTGAATTTGAAAACAAAAAGTCAAAACGAAATAGAAACTAAAACTAATGAAAAATCCAAAACTATAACCTTGCTTCACAGTTCAGTCTCATTAAACCTTGATGAGTTCACTACACCGGTGGTCAGAAAGACACACACCGCGATTGTCAAAAATCACTAATTATTAGTGTTTTCGAACACGAGACCTTTTTTTAGGTTTCAAATGGCAAAATACACATTAGTAGTAGCAGAACAACCCTTTACAGTTCATGAAATACACCATGATTATCTGTGAAAAGGCCAATAATCATATTAAGCATAATCTGACAATGTGCTTCGTACAGTGTAAACATTGTGTGCACAATTAGACATTCTGTGCTGTCCGTAATTGTACTTTTGCGCATGCGGGTCAGTTTAGGACCATGATCTGTTTACACTGCAGATCTGATATTGGCCACATTTATTACAACAATGTGAACAGCTAGGCAAACAAATCTGATCTGAGAAAAAAAGTCTGATTTGAGCACCAAGCCTTGCAGTGTGAACGTAGCTTTGAGTGTTTGATTTCGGAGGTGCAGTTTTGGGATCCAGGGTCAGAACAATGTCAGACAGGCTTCTCAAAAGCAGTCTTATGATTGATGGACAGACATGAGTTGTCCATCAATCCATCAGTTTGAGGTATTTTATTGCTTAAATGTGTGCATTTCAAGGGCATTTAGATTTTTCATTTCATCACACTTGTACATTTACAGCTTTGTTAAACTAAAATGGCCAATTGATATGAAGCAAGAAGCTTGTTTTTGAGCTCAAATGCCACATTCAGAAATGGAGTAGCTTCTCTCAATGGACGAATCAGACAAAAGCGGCTCGTCTCACTCTAATTCACCATCTCTTCTTGTCAGTTGATTCACTTTCTTACTCTGACAGTCTTTCAGTGGCGCTGCGCTTTGAGCCTCTTTCTTTGTCCTCAACCCACCTCGTAACACACACACACATGCACCTCTCACTTTCACAAAGAGAAAATCCACCAGCCTGACAGTCGATCCTTCCTTTTTCTTGCCTCTTTCTGATCCTACACGTCTCTTTGCATTTCTACCAAGCTTCCTCATACATTTCCAAGCTTTTGAAGGGGGGGGGCTGTTTCCATGAGCTGTCCTTTTTGACAACATGGGTCACTGATGCTGTTCACACATAACACGCAAACACCAGTTCATGTGTGTTTTGACAGATCTGCTCCTCCGACATTGACAAGGCCGGCCCTGAGGTACAGCACAAACATCTGTGTCAAATCCAGATTCGTCACACACACGCACTCGCATGGATGAACGGATGCACTAGTGATTGGCGCGGGCCTTGGACTTTGTTCACAGGATGCTGACTTACCTCACAGCAGAAAGCAATTCGCTCTCTGCCCACTCACAGATAAACACCATGCAATTAACAATCCAACAGTCGTGATCGTGCCAGTGACGGACCAGTGTCTTGGCAGGATTCTAAAGATTTGCTTTGGGATGCAGGTGTGGTCTGCATATTTGATGGCGTTTTAACACGTCGAGGCTGGTACATTGTAAATATGTGATAAGATATGAAGATGAAAAGCGTACACCAATGCGAAATCTTGTTCTTTGTGTCAGATGAATGATTTAACCGACCCTGCTGTGCCAACAGATTTAAATGAGAACATTTCAGCTGTACGGCTCTTTCAGCATTCCCTTTGGCAGAGTAAACAAACACGATGATTCCTCAAGCATGACGTTTGCAGACGCTCTCGGGAGCCTCGGCACGTTCAGACTTTTGAGTTCTTATGGCAACGTAGAGCACAGACCGCTGTTAAAAGTGTAAAGCATAGCATTAATGTAAAAGACTTACGGGGCTGCCGATTTACAGATTGCAAAACATTGTAGGGAATCTGGTGATGAATATGCATACTTCATTATAACACAAACACATACTGTAGCATCTAAAGAGTGCATATCTCTTCATATCAGTGCATTTGCTCTGACACTTGAGAAGGGAATTTAAATAAAATTTCTAAAATAATGATTTGTGTATTAGGAAATGATTCCCTGTCTGAAAGAATATGTTTGTCGGAATAAATGTGGCATAAATCATCCATTCATTTCTACAATTCCGTGGTTTAACCTGTCACATTTCACTCGCTTTAAACTGAATGTGCTGTCATAATCTGCCCACCATCATGTTGATTGAAACTGTCAACTTCATAACTTTTCTTTTTAAAATGGAAAACAAAGTTATGGTTTTGCACGATTCAAAACTGAATTGAAGATTTGTAAAATTGATAATAAAGTTTTTGAAATAGGCATTCCGGTCTCTGGAGCAGGAGTTTGGTTTTCATTGCAGCCAATAAATCAGACTTGTTCCCGCGACATGTTGGGCTCCGGCAGGGCTGCCCTTTGTCACTGGTTCTGTTCATCATTCATTTGAACAGAATTTTTAGGTGCAACAGCATTTCATCTCTGCTATTTGCAGATGATGTTGTCCTGTTGGCTCCCTCAGACCTGGACCTTTAGCAGGCACTGGGATGGTTTGCTGCAAAGTGTGACGCTGCAGGGATGAGAATCATCGCCTTCAAGTCCGAGGCCATAGTGCTCACTCAGAAAAAAAGTGGCTTGCCATCTACAGGTTGGAGGATAGTCCCTGCCTTAAGTCAAAGAGTTCATATCTTAGGGTTTTGTTCACAGGTGAAGGAAGGATGGAAAGTGAGATTGACAGGTGGATTGGTGCAGCAACAGCAGTGATGCAGTCGTTGTACTGGTATGTTGTAATAAATAAGTAGCAGAGCTGAAAAGCAAAGCTGGTCAATCTACATTCCTACTCTCACCTATGATCTTGAGCTTTGGGTCATGACCGAAAAGACAAGATCTTGTATCCATAGCTGAAATGGGTTTGCTTCGCAGGGAGGCAGGGCACATGCTTAGAGATATAGGGTGAGAAGCTCATAGAGCTGCAGCTCCTCCACATCTAGAGAAGCCAGCTGTGGTGGCTCAGGCATCTGTTCTGGATTTCTCATAGATACCTCCCTAGAGAGGTGTTCCAGGCATGTCCCACCAGAAGAAGACCCTGGGGAAGAGACAGGACACACTGGAGGGACTATGTCTCTCGGCTTAACTGAAAATTCATTGGGATCCCCTGTGTCTCGGGAGAAGGAAGTGTGGGGTACTAGATAATAATGATGATGATGTTGATGAGGATGAAAAGTAGATTACAGCATTGTCAAAATGGTATGTTGTCATCAAAAAAAAGTAAAACGTTTTCAGTTTTTGGTTGAAAATTTTAATTGTAGAAATGTCAACATGTGAATTTGAAATAAACTGAAATTTGAAATTAGGAAATAACTAAAACTTTTACTTTTCCTTGGATTCTAACTTTTAACTATGTACAAATTGTAAATGTCTTTGCGTTCGAAATGTTTCTACATTTTTATAAAACTTTTTATAAACCATTAAACTTTTTTTTGTTTTTATTACAATCATTTTAACAGAAGAGTTTTTGCAGAAAAAAAATACCCATGATGTGTGGAGTCAGTCAGCAAAATGTGCAAAAAGAAACTCCACACTCACATGAATGTTGTAAAAAATATTTCAATTATGTTATTTGCAAAGCTTCAGAATTAGAGGTAGACATTTTGACCATTTTATTCATTCATTCATTTATTCATTCATTTTCTTTTCGGCTTAGTCCCTTTATCAATCCGGGGTCGCCACAGCGGAATGAACCGCCAACTTATGCAGCACATGTTTTACACTGTGGATGCCCTTCCAGCTGCAACCCATCTCTGGGAAAAGTTTGACCATTTTACAGTTTTGTAATTAAATAAATTAATAAACCCATATAACATATTGTCCTGATGTTTCCTAAATGTGTGTACATTTCGTTCTAGCATTTATATTTTACTAATGAGTTCAAAGGAGTCAAATTAACCGCATGCATTTCAACATCTGCAATGTTTTCCTGTGCCTTTGAATATACCTACCTCTGTTGCCTAGCAACTTTTTGCTAACAAAAACATAACTTTCCAAAAACAAAACCTAACTCTCCCATAGCAAAAACATAACTGTACTGCAGAGTACATGTCTTTCTCTGGGTGAAAATAGTTTTCTTTCATGCTTACATGATGTACGCACCTTTGGAGCAGGAGTAACTTGTACACAATTATAGGCTACACAGTATTAAAAAGGTCATATTTTTAGGGTGATGACTTCATGAAATTAGATGACAGACATTCAAAGCTTATTTCAGATTATCAATAGAAGCTCTGAATGTAAATATGATTCGTTATGGTTTTATTTGAATAGTCAGATTGACTGCTATGGCCATTCTAGTAGTTATAGAATTCTGGTTGTTCTAGTGTTCAAGCCGTTTAGGACACTATACCTTTCTCTTTTTTCTGATTCTATTTTTAAAGAGGACGAATTATACCCCTTTTTACAAGATGTATAATAAGTCTTAAAGGGCTTTAAGGGTCAAACAGCAAAAAATAAGGTCAAGAATCTTGGTGTTATTTTGGAGTAAGATCTGAATTTCAATAGTCATGTCAACGCAGTTAGTAAATCAGCATACTATTATATTAAAAACATTGCAGACATTAGATGCTTTGTTTCCAGTGAAAAACTTGTTCATGCTTTTATCAGCAGCAGAGTTGATTTCTGTAATAGACTCCTCACTGGCCTTCCCAAAAAGACAGTCAGACAGTTGCAGCTCATCCAGAACGCTGCTGCCATGATTCTGACCACAACCAGAAAATCAAAGCACATTACACCTGTCCTCAGGTCTTTACACTGGCTCCCAGTTACATTCAGAATAGATTTTAAAGTATTATTACTTTGTCTATAAATCGCTGAATGGCCTAGGACCTCAATACATTACAGATATGCTCTCTGAATACAAACATAACTGATCACTCAGATCTTAAGTATCATATAAACTAGAAATTCCAAGTGTTCAGTCAAAGCAGGGTGAATCGGCCTTCAGCTACTGCGCCCCCTGCTGCTGGAATCAGCTCACTGAAATGATCAGATGTGCTCCAACGTTAGGCACATTCAAATCAAGACTTAAATTACATCTGTTTAGCTGTGCCTTTACTGAATGAGCACTGTGCTACATCCGACAGATCGCACTAATGTCTTTAATCCTTTTTAAAATTCTTTTACAACTTGTTTTAACACATTTTAATCTGTTTTTATTTTTGTTTTAATCATTTTAAATTCTTAGAATCATTTTTATTGTCTTGTTTCTTTTATTCTTGTTTGTGTAAAGCACTTTGAATTACCATTGTGTATGAAATGTGCTATATAATTAAACTTGCCTTGCCTAGAGTGTGAATGTGAACTTAAAATACCCCACAAATCATTTTTGAAACTGCCTCTTTTAGGCTTCGATCCAAATTGTGCCATTTTGGTGACTGTTGCTTTCAATTTAAATGATATTGTGTTCCCACCCCTCTTTTCAAAAGACAGTGGAGGTACAAACACCTATGCGTAAGCCTAGCAGCAGATTCAAAACAGGACTAACCGGTATCTATCTACTGTATATTTGTAATTCTTACATGAAAAATCAATGGGAAAATATTTCAGGAAGCCAGTGAAAATGGCACTATTTCTAATTTCATTTCCTGTGTTGTGGCCATTTCAAATTCCATTAATTGAAACTCTTTGCCCTACCACTGACAGTCAAGTGCAATTGCATTTTTTAAGTGAATACAAATCTAAATCTTGAGTTTAACCAGGGAATTCATCTTAACTACTTTCATTGGTCATGTTTTATCTGGCCTAGGGCACCAAGTGAGTCAGAGTTGCCATCGGGGCCACCTCGAATATCAAAAGTAGGTGCGTGGCAGTGTATTGGAGCAGCAGCTGTCAGTATGTTTTAACCTTTACAAACACCGGCCGTATTAATTTTGATGAACTTTTTATCAGACAATAGTGTTTACAGAAAAGGACACTTATTGCTTGTGAAGATGTTAAGTCGCAGCTCAACCAATGATTTCCATGATGTGTTGTGACATTCATCTCGTCTCTCCTGCTCTCTCTATCACACAGCCGCTCACACACATATTGACACCAACATTAAATGAGTCAGATGACATTTGCTCTATCCGTCCCTTTCTCGCATAGCCAGATTATGCTGCCGTGGCAACAGGGTGAAATGGGAAGAGAGAGAGAGAGAGAGGGGGAAGAGAATGCATCTGATGTTTCAGGATGTTAATGTTGGTTTTTCATCTTCTCCTTGTCTCTTACCTTTGAAGTTCATCAGTATGAAAATGATACAGTGAAGTTTAATCTTTTCACTTGCGGTAAAGCTGAATTTGATTATAGGCTCCTTAAAACCGAGATTATTGTTTATTCCTGACTAAAATAGGATGTTGCAGTTAATTCTAAGTATCTCTGTAATACTGTACTGTACTACAAATTCAATATTTGTTATTACATGTATACAAGAAGGCAAATGCTATACTGTAAAAATGTATGCTTTTCACACACCTATTCACTTAACAGTTAAACTACTTTTGTATGTACTACAGCCATGTGTCAAAGCCAGTTCCTGGAGGGCCGGAGCTCTGCACAGTTTAGTTCCAACCCCAATTAAACACACCTGATCAAACTAATTGAGTGCTTTAGGCTTGTTTGATACCTACAGATAGGTGTGTTGAAGCAGGGCTGGAACTAAACTCTGCAGGGCTCCGGCCCTCCAGGAATTGACTTTGACACCCCTGTACTACAGTATATTGCTAATATATATTTTACTTTTATTCACTAATCATCAGTAATCCTGTTAACCAGTCACAACATTTGGTGAATATATCGCCGCGGCTTGTCTGTTTAAATTAAGTCATTCTTTTCAGCTCAGCTTCTTTCTGTGTGAATTAGGCTTATTATAGATTGCGCCCACAAAATTGCCTGCATCGCAATTACCGTCATGCTATTAACACACATAGATGTTTGAGTACGTTTTCTATTGATCATCAAAACATTCTGCCGATTTTCTGCTTGCAAATTGTTTATGTGGACAATTTGTGGGTGTGCTTGCGTGGTTAATACATTGAAACAGTGAAACGGTGCCAAAAGCAACAGATCAGTTTGTGAGCAAATAGGAATTAAAAGCAAACAAATTGTGAGTGAGTCCTTGGAGTACTTTCTTCATCCAACAAATCTAATTATATCATGGTACAGATGATCGAATGAGTGTATTTTTAACACAATTATGTGGTGTGTTAGTTCGGTTAGCTCATTTGCATAATTATTTTAGTGAATCAGGCATTAAAATAATGAAAATGTCAACAGCTCAATCTTAGTGAATGCTGCGGTATGAATAAAATGTGTCATGAGGGTTAGTGTTTGGAAATTGAGATATTTACATAATAATAATAATTCCTTACATTTATATAGCGCTTTTCTAGACACTCAAAGTGCTTTACACATTGGGGGGAATCTCCTCATCCACCACCAGTGTGTAGCATCCACCTGGATGACGCAAATGCAGCCATATGTGGTGCCAGACCGCACACCACACACCAGCTGATTGGTGGAGAGGAGACTGAGTGATGAAGCCAAGTATGATATAGGGATGGTTAGGAGGCCATGATGGAGAGAGGCCAGTGGGCAAATTTGGCCAGGATAAACCCCTACTCTTTTTCAGAGGACATCTTGGGATTTTTAATGACCATAGTTTAACCTCAGTTTAACGTCTCATCCGGAAAACAATGCTCACTGAGCAGTATAAAGTCCCCTTCACCATACTGGGGCGTTAGGACCCACACAGACCACAGGTTGACTGCCCCCTGTTGGCCTCACTAACACCACTTCCAGCAGCAACCTAGCTTTTCCTATGGTCTCCCATCCAGGTACTGACCAGGCACAGCCCTGCTTAGCTTCAGTGGGTGGCCATGTGAGAGTTGCAGAGAGCTAGCTGCCGGATTGGTTTTGATTGGTTTTGATACATCTGAATCTGAATAAATAAGCTTTCTATTGATATATGGTTGTTAGAATAGGGCAATATTAGCTTGCGATACAACCCAGCAGGCACACAACATCATATGATGTTAATATTAGGTTAGATTTAGGTCGTGATGTCAGGTGACCTAAATTCAATGTCTAGCTGGCGTCTAAGACAACGTTACTTTGATGTCCAATAATGGCATCAAATGACGTTGATATTTGGTTGATTTTAGGTTGTGTTGGAAAGTCACCAAAATCAAACGTCGAGCCAACATCTTAAACCAACGTCAAATTGACGTCAAAAACTGACATTTATTCGTCAGGTATGGCAACCAAAATCAAGGTCTGATAGATGTCATGGTGGTAACGTCCACACAACGTCTGTCATGATTGCCAGTGATCTATGCTGGGGAGATCACTGGTGAACTACAGACTGGTAATGAACTACAAATCCCTACATTCCACTATGCACACACCGGCTTCTACTTCCACTGATCACACACTTACAGCTGTCACCTATTTTCTAAGATTGCTTGAACTATAAATATACCCCACACACTTAGTTCATGATGGAGTCTTTGATTGTATTGTCATGTGTGTGTACCAGAACTTTGTCTTAGTTTTGTTTGTTTTCTGTTTGTTTATTTGATACTTTGTTTTTTTGGATAGCTGTTTTGTGTTTGACTATGCCTATTTTGATCATGATATTGTATGCCTGTTTTGTACCTGAATTTTTGCCAGTTTTTTTACCTTTTTGTACGTTTTCACAAATAATTTCCCATTAAACTGCACATGGATTCTACCTTTTGTCTTCGCCACGTCCGTAGCACATGACAAACTCAAGCTGCAACATCATTAGACGTTGATATTTGGTTGACTTTAGGTTGGACATTGATGTCAAACTGATGTTGAGTTCTGACGTCAACTCGATTTTCATTTCCAAACAAAATCCGTCCTGTGCCTGCTGAAAACTATGTAAAAATCTCCTTTAAACTTGTCCAAAGGAAGTTCTTAGCAATGCATATCACTAACCAAAATTTAAGTTAGTGTAGGGAATTTACAAATTACTTAATACTTCATTTTCTAATGATTTTTGGCATAATAGAAAAATCTATCATTTTGATATATTTTATGTCATGCAACTTAAGATTTACTTTTACTGTATTTATATAGCATAAAATAACAACAATAAAAGCCTTTTCTAAAAGATTAAGTTTTAATTTGCTCTTGAACACAGATTCGGGAGATTTTTCTAGTCGAAAGAGTTAATAGACTATTCCACCTGCATTAATCTGCTTATTCTCAAAAATATATATTTTTTTACTTATTTAAAATAAGCTGAAACAACGCAGTTTTTAAGTTCTTTGGAGGGCAACTTAATTGATTTATGTTCAAGTTAATTTAACTTAATCGATTTGTGTTGGGACAACACAAATATATTGTGTGGAACCCTACTTTTTTACAGTGTATCAAATAAGATAGAGTCAAAGATGACACTTACACTCAAAAAATTATGTTTGCTGTTTGTTCAAACTACTTGTTTAAAGTGAGCTGCGACAACCAACACAATCTCACTGCAATTCGTAACTTTTTTTATTTAGTGACGAATTCATATGAATTCATGATCTCATTCGTATGATTTAGTATGATTTGCTTATCTCCCAATGACCGTTGGGTTTAGAGGTGGGGTAGGGTGCCATTTTACATTTTCATACAACTGAACTTGTACAAATTCGTACAAATTAGCCACTAAACTGACAAAACGTAAGGCTGGCAACAACACAATTATTGAGTTTTTTGGGACACCTTAATTGTTGTATGATCAATCCACTTTTCTTTTGTAAAAAAAACTAATACGTAAATGTAGTTCCTTCTTATTGTCTCAACACAAATCGATTGCATGCAACCCAGTATTTTTTTTACAGTGTAGGTTTTTACTGATGGCTTTACATAATCAGCTGAACTGCACATCATTTGATTCAAGCTACCAGAGACAGTTAATGGTCCAAAGGTAATTGCCTCAGTGTTCCTCTCAGTCAGTTTTTTTTTTATTGGACATCCAAGCTTTAATGTCTGACAAGCAGTTAAGACGCATAACCCAGCACTATCAGATCAGATCAGATTTTGAGGTCCAGACTCACAAGTAATATTGGTAAAAAAAATAATTCAAACTTTTTTTTATCTTTCTCCTCTGGATATATTTGCAAATTGTTGATGTAAACGATCTGTTACTGAATCATTATTAATTCAATGTGTTGATGCGATGAAGTGAATACAAAATCATTTTTTCTTTCAATATCATGTGAACACTGAGGAGGGTCCCGTATGACCGAAAAGTTTGTTTATTTTTAACATTCACTGAGCACATTTCTGCACTTTACAGTATATGAATAAGCAGGTCTGTAGCCAGGTGGGGTTCGAGTGGTTCAAAAGACCCACCCCTCACTTACAAAGGTCCAAATTTGTCCTATACATGAGCTCATTTGTGCCATTTTGACTGTTATGCCATCATAAATTGTGAAAATAACCCATCGAAAAAGGCTTTAAGACCAAGCTGAATCCTTTGCTCATTTCAGCGTGACTTCAGCTAATCAGTTTTGTCCAATGTAAACAATTATTATTTATCCAGTGCAACATCCAGCTCTGCATAAAAACATAAGAATCTGACATAAGGGAGGTCATCTTTCATACTGACCTACTGTATTGTTGTTAAACATAAAAAGCGTTTTACAAGTAACTTTTATTCCTAATCTTGGAGCTTATTCTTGAAACAAAGAATGATCAATAAAAAGGTGTGAAGCACCACTAGTGGACCATATTAAAATTAATATGAATAGTAATTTGGCTATTGTTGTTATTCATAAATGTTCAAACATACTTTTTTTACAACGGCGGCTAGAAAATTGTGAATAACTAAATTATTATTATTTATTTTATTTTATTTTTTTATTATAATTTTTTTTTCAAAGTGTTAAATTCTGACTGAGGAAAGTTGAATGTAGTCTACTGGTCAGTTTGTTATTTGCCTAACAAATATCAATAGACTAACAGTTTTTAATTTACAACTTTAACAGATTCCTATTTTGTCTAGTGAAATATGATGGAATAAGTTTGTATTTTAAAATATATATTAATATTTCTTTATTGTCTGTATTATTTTCCGACAAGCTATAATCTAGCTAAAATAGTGGTTGAAATGTCACTAAAAAGCAGTATTTAAATGTCAAAATAAATAGAAAATGAGGCAAAAAAAACTGCAAAAAGGTCCACTTTTTGAGAAAAGCGGGCTGGCTACGGGCCTGATAAGTACAGTATATATGAAGTAATCCTTTTATTTGTATACACTGTAAAACATTTCAAGATGAGATTTTGCCTTTTGATTCTACTTAGTGATTCCACTTGACAAATCTGGTTTACAGTATGAGATAATAAAGAGTATTTTTAAAATAAAAGTATTTTCAATCAAATTTTGTTGAGTATTTGTTCGGTTACTTAGTTTGGATAATTATTTCAAGGAATCTTCTCTCAAATAATTTAGATGGCCACAGTTCATTCACAGTTTTAACTATTCTAACACATAATGGCAACCAGTGCAGAGAGAGTAAGATAGGGTAATGTGCTCAAATTTATGAGTGCCAGTAAACAACTGCGTTTTAGATCACTTGTAGGCAATTTACATTTGATGTCAGAATTATTAGCCCCCCTTTGATTTTTTTTTTCTTCCTTTTTAAATATTTCCCAAATTATGTTTAACAGAGCAAGGAAATTTTCACAGTATGTCTGATAATATTTTTCTTCTGGAGAAAGTCTTATTTGTTTTATTTCAGCTAAAATAAAAGCAGTTTAATTTTTTTTTAAACCATTTTAAGGTCAAAATTATTAGCCCCTTTAAACTATATATTTTTTCGATAGTCTACAAAACAAACCATTGTTATACAATAACTAGCCTAATTACCCTAACCTGCCTAGTTAACCTTATTAACCTAGTTAGGTCTTTAAATGTTACTTCAAGCTGTATAGAAGTGTCTTGAAAAATATCTAGTCAAATATTATTTACTGTCATCATTCATTCATTCATTCATTTTCTTTTTGGCTTAGTCCTTTTATTAATCCGGGGTCGCCACAGCGGAATGAACCGCCAACTTATCCAGCACATGTTTTACGCAGCGGATGCCCTTCCAGCTGCAACCCATCTCTGGGAAACATCCATTCACACTCATACACTACGGATAATTTAGCCTACCCAATTCACCTGTACCCCATGTCTTTGGACTGTGGGGGAAACCGAAGCACCCAGAGGAAACCTACTCGAACGCAGGGAGAACATGCAAACTCCACACAGAAACAGCAACTGACCCAGCTGAGGCTCGAACCTTCAACCTTCTTGCTGTGAGGCGACAGCAATACCTACTGCGTCGCCGTCTTACTGTCATCATGGCAAAGATAAAATAAATCAGTGATAAGAAATGAGTTTTTAAAACTATTATGTTTAGAAATGTGTTGAAAAAAATCTTCTCTCCATTAAACAGAAATTAGGGAAAAAATAAACAGGGGGGCTAATAATTCAGGGGGGCTAATAATTCTGACTTCAACTGTATATAGGATTGACCAATACCTATATAATTTGAGTTGCAGTAGTCCAGAGGCGAAGATATAAATGCATGTATTACTCTCTTGAACTCAGCAGGGGTTAAAAAGCCTTTGGCCAGTAATCTCAACTGAAAAAAGCATGATTTAACTACTGCATTAACCTGCTTACACTGAAATATATATATTTATATTTGCTGCTTGTTCAAACTACTTATTTAAAATAAGCTAAAATAACACAGTTCTTGAGTTTTTGTGGGGGCCAACTTAATTTATGCTCAAGTTAGTTTAACTTAATCGATTTGTGTTGGGACAACATGAATGTATTGTGTGGAACCCTACTTTTTTACAGTGTATCAAATAACAGGACAGAGTCAAAGACAACACTGACACTTTAAAAAAATTACATTTGCTAATTGTTCAAACTACGTATTTAAAGTGAGCTGCGACAACTGACACAATCTCATGGCAATACGTAACTTTTTGATTTAGTGGCTAATTCATATGAATTTGTATAATCTTATTCGTACAATTTAGTACGTACAATTTAGTACGATTGTGGCACCTAACCCCACCCCTAAATCCAACTGTCACTGGGGGATGACAGTTGGATTTATGGGTGGGGTTGGGTGCCACGCCTCTTTTTTAAAATGATACATTTTCGTATGACTAAACTAGTACGAATTTGCACACATTAGCCACTAAACTGACAAAATGTAAAATATTAGCATTTTCTCATGAGATCAGGCTGGCAACAAAACAAATATTGAGTATTTTTTGGGACATCTTATTTGTTTTATGTTAAAGGGCCACGAAACCCCCTGTTTCAGCAGGGTATTTACACACCTCTCTCTTTTTCTCCTGAAAAAGTCAGGAAAGTGGGTGTGTCCAGCTCTGGTTAGGTGGGAGTTTCGGGGGAGGGAAAGAGGGAAGGTGCATAAACATTTGCATAAAAATGGGAGTGTCCATTTGGGCACGCGCTGGTTTTCACAAGCAAAACAAACGCAGGGAGAAAGACAGTGACTGTGTTTACATGGACATCAGTAATCAAATTATTTGCCAAATTATTAAATGGTGGACTTTAACTGCAGTTTGGCACTTTCATTAAGGAACATTTCCTGCATGCCCCCCCATAACAAATGAGATTGATTCGAGGAACTGCTGGAGAGTGTAGTTTTAATGCAATGCTTGATACCTCACGGCGAATGGGAGGGGAAAAAAACCTCTGCATTTCTCGGTAACTTTGATGCACTCAGTAGGTAGCTTCAGAAAGCCGTGTGTGTATATCCTGTCACAAAATGTGGTGAAAATCCTACATGACGGTAATAGTTTGATTGCGGTGTTTACATGTTTACACTCGGAGAGCAGCATTTACAGCGGATCTTTCAGTCCATAATATTGTAGCGATATTAACGTACTGTAAACTTAGTAACTTAGAAATTAATTTTGACTACGCCATGTCTTTAAAAACTGAAAGAGTATTGCTGATGATACGAACTAACCTTGCCATCTGAATAAACCACTGATTACGCACACTTACCAAATCTGTAGAGTCAAGACTATCAACACCAACTGGAGCCGCGTCTTTTTTTAAAGGAGACAAGCGGCAAATTGGGATTTCCCCATTTTCACATGCGAAAAGCTCTCGGGTAAACAATGTTTCATACAAACGTATTTCTGCGGCGTGTGGCGTCCACTGTAATCCACACGTGAGTCCAGCTGCGCTCTTATAGCGGGAAATGAAAACAAAACGTTTGTTGCAGCACATTTATTAACACAACACTGACGACTCATGTCTCCAAACAATTCTTCTTCTTCCACTTGTTTTGGCAACACAACATGGCGTCTCTCTTGCGTCTGAACACTGTAACAGGTAAAAACTTTCTTCGAAGCTATCATGCATATTAATGAAGTTGCGCCGCATACACAATAGAGCGCGCTGATTGGTTTGAACCAAGTCTTTCTCATGAATTAGTGCTGCACACTCAGAGACGTCACAATGCACTCGCAGATACAGACATCCAGTCTACACGCTGGAATACACACAAGTATCTAATCGCCGTGACGCAGCTTCAAAAATTTGTTTCAAACCGGAAGAACGAATTTGCTCGAAATAACGTAAAACAACCAATTTTCATTTTCTGTTTATAGCAGCGTGGGACACATATATGACTGTCAAAAGCTCAAAAAACTTGTTTTGGTGTTTCGTGACCCTTTAAATCCACTTACACTCAACATTTTGTTGCGTATTTGTTCAGTTACTTAGTTTGGATAATTATTTCAAGGAATCTTGTGTCAAAATGCAGATGGCCAATGTTAATTCTTAGTGAATACTATAAGTTGAATAAGAAGATGTGAGTAGTTAAATAATTAAACATTTAAATAATATACTTTCCTCAATGAATCTCATCTCATCAGAACAGATATGACAAAACAAGAGTATTTTTAACACCATTTAGCACTCAAACAGTGCAGATGGCCACAGTTCATTTGTAGTGAATTATTTGAATAAGTTATGCAAGTATTGTATACTTTACTCATCAAACATGATCTTATAGCAGGTATGATAAAATGAGAGTTTAACACATTGGTCCAGTTACCCCTTTTAAATAATTATTTGAGTAAATAGTTTTAGTGAATTTAGTCTGAAACCATGCAGATGGCAGCTCATTCTTAGTTACAGTAAAACTGATGTAAGTAAAAGTGAAAGGAATGATGTGAGCACTTAGTGGGACTCGCGTTGTTTACTTACCACAGTATACGTAGATGATGAAATGAATGTTTTATCAACACTGCCTCAAAGTGTTGAGAGAGTGTTAAAAAACAACTCATTTTATCGTCTGTACTCAGATTTGGGAAAGCAAAGTAAATGATGCGAGCACCAGCAGATGCAGTGTGCATGTACTAATGCCTCTAAACAACTTTTGACCTCAGAGAACATGATTTTCTCTCTACTATGCTCACAGACGGAGATACGCTAAATCCCCCGGGGGTCTCGTCTGAATTAGTCAACACCAAGCTCATCACCTCGTGCGCACACACTTTTGAAGCAGCTCCACTGCTAAAGCAGCTGTTTCAGACGGGATTGGGCCTGCAGGGTTCTTGCTAATTTCTGAGTACACACTGAGTATTCCTGGAGGTTCAGGGGGTAAGCGCGTGGGACACCTGTTAGCAAGCACAACAGAATCTCATTAGATAAGCAAAAGCCTGTTGAAATCCAGTTATCGAGCTCACTGAGATCTAATTAAGCTTAACTTAACCAGCAGAATCCCAGGTAGAATTTGAGATGACTTATTAAAGCCCGTATGAAGTTCCGCAGATCTGGCTCCCGTGATTTTTTTTATAGCTAAAATGTTTATCAGGCCACCAGCGATGTGTCATTATGGTAATGGGCCATATGCTAAGAGGAGAAACCAAATAAGCGAAAAGACTTTGTATTTATGGAAGCACAAACATTTAATGCGAGATTAGCATGGCCTCGTTTCATAGCTCAGTGAGTCGGGACTAAGGGTTTGAACACATGCATAATGCATGTGTGTGTTTGTGTGGGTGTGTGTCAGTGTGTGTGTCCTTCCCAAAAAAACTTTCCACCATTCATAAGAGATCAGAAGATGATCGCAGAAAATATTACCATACAAATTTCACAAATGTGTTTTTCATTCTGTTTTAGTAGCACAGAGTCTGCTGTGATTCTTCTCAAAATCTGATTTATATTTGCGTATTTCTTTTTCTTCAAGCTGTACTTTTTTTTCTTTTTTATTTGCCAAATATATTTATTAACATTTTATACTGATAACATATCATATACATACAAAAATAAGTAATACACTGTTCTGCTTTTTCACAACTAAGAATCAATGACCATAAAAACAATATATTATTATAATGTGTTAAATAAATAAATAACAAAAACTAACAATAAAAGTAATAAATAAATAATGAAAAAGCTTTATTTCTCTTCTGCTTCAAGATCAATAGAGTGGAGAAACTATGACGTCACATTGTAGGCTAATCGGCTGCTAGCATGAAACTGGTTCCCTCGATAAAATCCCTATAGGATTTTCCCATAGGCTTTTCAAAGATTACAAATAATGAGCTCTGTGTTCAAACACAGTTCATTACACTTACACGTTTTGTCCAGCCGGATAATCCTCACACGAAAATACAACTTTTAGCACTTTTGGATCTTAAATGCAAATGCAAGAACTGAAAAGCTAACATTAGGCTATAAACGGACTACAGTGCCTTCGGGGCGCTCGCCTGTGACGTCGGTACCACCTTGCTACAGACAACTTTTCAAGCTTATTTTTAGAAATATGGTCCATGACAACGATTTACTCTCTCTGTTTATTATATTATAATCTACGCTATATATTATAAACAAACAAATGCGCAAATAGACATAGACCCACGTGCCTTTTGAATAGTTTTTTCACATGGGAAATGCATTTTGTTTTGCTTTACGGTTGTTGCAAAAGTTTTAAAACTGTATGTATTAATGTGCCTACATAGTATTATCATGACATATTTAAATAAGTGTATCACGCGCGCATACCTTAGTAATAGATGACAGAAATGAGGCGTGAGGGACAAGTTTATATACCTACAAGTTCCATCATGGACACAGAACAACATATCTTTTTTTGTCATGAAGTACAGCGAAAAGCAACCCATTCAACCACATATGCTATAAATTTTCAGGAGGAGTGTAAATAATGCAGTTATGACAGAGCTAAATGTGTTCAGATGAAGAAAAATCAATGAAAAATCTAATGATCACGTTAAAATGACAGTTAATATGTATGTATTTTTTTATACATTTATTCACACCTTTGCATTACTGAGAGCAGGAAAGACAGGCTGCACTGGTAAGCAGTATCTTCATAATATCGTTTAATTAAAATAAATGATTAAAAAATGTATCTGTCTTGAAAGTCTTTACAGGTGAAAGCATTATCTACACACAATATGAATTCCCAATTAGAAAAATACTACAAACTAAAATACTATTCATGAAAATACTTTAATAACAGACAATTGCAAATGCCCAACGCAAGCGGGCTGCGCTCCAGACCAGTTCAGCTCGATGACGTATAATGTCTCCGACACTGCCTGTAGTCCCATTTGGCAACTTGATTTAAAAATTCAAAAATGTGATGTAACTGATGTGTTTAATATCATAGAATAAAATGTAAAAGTATCTTGAGTTTATGTTAGACACAAATCTTATTTAAGCGATTTAACCAAAATCCCATTCAAAAAACCCATTGACATTGGGACGAGGGAACCAGAACTGCTAAAATGCTGACTCGCTTCCGGGGTTTTGCATACAAATTGACGTCATAGTTCCTCCACCCTATAGTGTCTATATAATTCAAGCTGCACTTTTAATATTATCAAGGACTGTCAATTAAAGTCATATTTTAGTTTTCTGTGAATATTTTCCTCCCTCTTGCCAGCCTGACTGTCTTTGTGCTGCTGTGCCTTTAAGAAACACCCACTTGCCTTTAGAAATGAGCAACAGCATTGAGTGCTGCTGTGCTCCAGTCCTCACACACTAGCAGTCATTCTTGCTGTTGTCAAATATAGGTTCTGGCCACCCCATCCATCAATAACAACCTCGGTGAAAAGCCTGCATTACATTGTTAAGTGAACCTTTCACAATCTTAAAACTGGCCTATGTGTGCTGCTCAGAATGTTCAGATCAAACTGACACAATCAGGGACCTTTGCTCATTTCTACTGTTGGGCTCCTTTAGAAAGATCTGCGATTGCTGCACACACGCACAGCCATGGTTGGCATTTAGAAAAATAACTCTTTGGCTGAATTTGTTTCAGTCATAGATAGTTGCCATACAAAACATAAACATTCTATTTTGTGTAGGATGAAGTTATTAGACATTATTAATCTAGTTATTTGAATGTTTCCATATAGTAAATTCTCACAAAATGTCAAGCATTAGCACTCATAAGATAATACTGATTGTTACATCCATGGAATTACTATTGTTGTTTTCATTAAATGTGCTAAAATTCTTGCTACCAGGTCTTCAGCTCAAGCACAATTTCACCACTAAAGAAAAAGTAAGACTTAAAACTAATAATAAGACAGGAAGTTTGGGCTGAGGAGAAATGGTCATGCCCAACTGAGCCTGGTTTCTCTTGAGGTTTTTTTCTCTTCACTTTCGTCAATTGATGAAGTTTTGTTCCTCGCCACTGGCTTGCTTGGTTTTGGGACTTGTGGAGCTGCGCATCAATGGATTTGCTCTTCAGTGTTTGAACTTTCAGCAGTGAAATTTAAACTACACTGAACTGAACTAAACTGAACTTCAACTCTGAAAACTGGACTGACAGAGTTTCAATTTACTATAATCTTCTATGTTAAGCTGCTTTGCTACAATCTACATTGTGAAAGCGCTATATAGATAAACAAGAATTGAATTAAATAAAAATATAAATAAATAGTTAATTCCTAATTAAATACAAATATAACAATAAACATTCATTCATTTACTCAGTTTCTTTTTGGCTTAGTCCCTTTATTAATCTGGAGTCACCACAGTGAAATGAACCACCAACTTATCCAGCACGTTTACGCAGCGGATGCCCTTCCAGCTGCAACCCATCTCTGGGAAACATCCATACACACTCATTCACACACATACACTACGGACAATTTAGCCTACCCAATTCACCTATACCACATTGGCCTGTGGGGAAAACCGGAGCACCCAGAGGAAACCCACACGAACGCGGAGAGAACATGCAAACTCCACACAGAAACGCCAACTGACCCAGCCGAGGCTTGAACCAGCGACCTTCTTGCTGTGAGGTGACAGCACTACCTGTTGTGCCACCGCGTCACCAACAATAAAAAAAAATTATGGAAAAAATAAATACTTATTAATTTAGTGTTTTAAGAAACATTTAAAGAGAATAAAATAATTGGACAGTTTTCTCAGGGGAGCAAACTTTGCAACATGTGACATGGGAAACTTTCGGCTAAAAAATGCCAATTGAAGACTGTCCAATGACTAATCTGGGCTGCTTTTCCAAAAGCATCTTGAGCTAAGCTTACCATAGAGACCACTGGTGCCAATGTTTCTGCTTAGCCTTACAATGCTTTTGTGAAAAGCAGCTCAGATCATTTATTCCTTTAATTATTTTTAGCATCCTTATGCTTTGCTCAGACTACGCAATATTTTAGTTTATTATTACAGACACTGTGTCAGACTATGTGTTTCTGACTGCTTAACTATCATGCACAAGAAACAAATTGCTTGTTGAGAACTAGCGTGTTTTCTACCTATCATAAAAACCCAAAAAGGCATCAGTCTATTGAATAATTCTGCGTAGCAGCACCAATTTTAACACGTCATTATTTTGCCAAGTAAGATGTGATCCTGGATTAACATCCTTTTTGTTGGAAAATGTAATCCATACCTATTCCCTACCCCTAAACCCAACCATAACTAAATTATTCCCAAAATCAGAGGAGAATAATCAACATAGTCTCATTCTGAAAACGTAGCCCTATATACGTTTCTGGAGACCGCAAATTATGTAGCCAGAGGTACGTATGGCTGCATTTCATTTTTTAAATGAACGCTACAGGCGGTATGACGCCATTCCTTTTCGCGCTTACCAGCTTACCGTTTACCTCCATATGGACAGCTTTCCCGCTGTAACCAGTTTGTCCTGTTACCTCGCCATGTACGTCGGGGGACTTGAGACGCAAAGAGGAGTTGACCACGACGATGGGGTTAGAGTCTGGTGAAGAATGGTTCCAGAAAGCAGGAGAAGACAAAAACAGAATACAAAAGATAATATAAACAAGTAAATAATAGGGTGAGAATGTGGTAAAAATCAGGCGAGAGCTTTTTTTTCTGGATTGCTTTTGAAAATTGTTGGTTGGATTTAGGGACGTGGGTGGGCGGGTCAAACAATAAAATTGGTTGTGTTTAGGGAAAGAGGGTGGATCAGTCAGTCATTCAGTCAGTCAACAGCGGCATCTGGTGGGTTTACACAAGAACAGCAGGTTCGAATGACACTCGCAAGAAAAATTTGAGATCTCAAAAAGTGTACACAGCGGTGAATCATGGATTCACAAAAACTGCAAATAACGTACCCCCTGTATGTAAAGGTATGGTTTCAGAATGAGCCTGGGTTGAGAATAATAGTTTGACAACTATCATGTAGAAGTGCATAAACCTACTGTAACTGTAAGCTTAAACTTAACATGAACGGTAAACGTATCCCTTGATTCTGATTGGCTGATTAGAATGTTGTTCCATGATCAACATACTGTAGATGTCAATCCAGGATTATGTCCTACTTGGTGAAATCAGGTTAGGGCCAATTCTATCTTCTCTTCTCTTTCATTTTATCTTGTTTGAAAGATGCTATCTCAGGACTTCAAGATGCGTCATATTTTCATTCATTTTGATACACACTATACTAAAATAAAATTATCACTTTTAGCTCCATGGTGACCTTGTTTTATAAATCAACACTACTTCACACTGCTGGGCAGTACATCAATATAATGAGCCTAAATCACACGTATTTAATTAATCTATGCTTCAGTAACAGATCATTTATATCAGCAATCTGCAAATATTTCCAGAGGAGAAAGGTAAACAAAAAGAAACTAACAAGAAAATTCATTAAATCCCTGAACAAATACATGAACTATTGATCTGTATACCGTGTGGAGGACATTTCATAAATTCACAGTATTACAACGTCCCAGTTCTCTTATCTCAAAATTTCCAGGAAAATCTGATGACCCCTTTAAAAGAGCACTGTTTAGAAAGCACTGTAGACAGGATGAGATTCAAGACCCTTTTAATCAAACGCACACGGTGGCATACAGGTGATTTATAGCGCGCCCCTCTCCACCCATTCATTGCGTTTAATCACATGGCCTTACAGCCAAGTATACAATCAATACTCATCACCTGACAGCGCATGCACACACAATGCAGGGGATTACGAACGACGGGAAGAAAATGAGAGCTCGCAAAGCTTCAGGAGAAACAGAAAAGAGAAGCAGGAGAACAAAATGTGTGCTGTGCCACTGGTTAACCAAGTAATTATGTGGCAGGCGGGAATAAGAGAGTGCAGATCACATCCAAGAGGGAGAATGCGAATGAAAGCGGATCGAGATGAACGTGTGATAGAAAGAGTGAAGAGGGAGTTGGTGTGGAGCGATGGAGAGAGCAGGAGGGTGGAAGAGTGGGTGGAGATGGAGGAGTCTATATATAACCGTAGGGTTATGGAATAAAAGTGAGAGATCATACTGTTGTGTTTGATTACTTAACTCGGACAGCCATGGTAACCAGTTAAACGGCACATGAAAAGCTCTTTAAACAGGCGCGCACATACATGAAACACTCGCGGACGTGCTAACCAACACACAGGAGGCCTCTTCCGAAGCCTGTGCCAACACCACTCTATAAAAGGAGTAAAAGCAGCATCCTGCAAACATCCCTTTGTTTGCCACGCGTCCAATCCGGCAACAAAAATAACACAGACCTCATAGTGCAGAAAAATCCATCAGCCTTTACCCATCTCAAAAAGCAGCGAACGAGCTTTCTTTCCCCAGCAGACCGATTCATCTCCTGCTCTCCTTCACCGGAGAATATTTATATAAGTATATATGCAGTTGATTCAACTTACCGCAAGCATATGTGTGTGCGTGTGTGTTCTGGAGATGTGCGATTGTGTGTTTACTCATCCTGTGTAAATCAGCTGGAAGCGAATAAAAGCTGGGTAGTGATGCTCTGTGGGAACAGCAGGAAAGGGTCACAGAAAGGATCTGATGCTGCTTTGTTTGTTAGTCTCTGGTGAGGGACGATAAACAATAAACAACCAGAGTCGGAGCGAACTCCACGCTTCAGGCCCCAGCTGAGGACCACTCTATCCTCAGCCGCCTGCAGACCCGGGTAGCCAATACTCAGAAGAAAGACGAGAATAAAACAAATCCAAATGCGGGCAGTGAATGCTTCCAGGAAACGTTGTGAGACCGAGCGCAGTGATGAAATGCGAGGAACATCGAGTTGGCTCGGTTTCTGTGTTGTACCTCCATCCTTTGGGGATCTCAAACTCCAATACGGTACATCACTAAACCAAATAGAAATGCTGAATATGAAGCAGAACTGTTGGAAAAATAAAAGGATGGTGTACTGACAATAGAATCAGCTTTACTGGACATCAACGGGATTTATGTGATCTTTTAACCAATGTTTGGTCAAATTTTTAAAAACGGTTTCATGCACCTTGTTAATAGGGTCCTATTCATTCATTTTCTTTTTGGCTTAGTCCTTTTATTAATCTGGGGTGGCCACAGCGGAATGAACCGCCAACTTATCCAGCATATCTTCTACGCAGCGGATGCCCTTCCAGCTAGAACCCATCACAGGGAAACATCCACACACACTCATTCACAAACATACACTACAGACAATTTAGCCTACCCAATTCACCTATAGCGCATGTCTTTGGATTGTGGGGGAAACCGGAGCACCCGGAAGCTCGAACTAGTGACCTTCTTGCTGTGAGGCAAACGTGCTACCCACTGCGCCACCATGCAGCCTCTAATAGTGTCCTATATGAACATGTTTTGCATTTATTTTCTCCAGGTTTTTTCAAGAAAATTGTATTTGAATATGCAGAAACTATAGTTGCCGGTGGGCAATGTGTTGTAAGAACCCTTCAATGTAAAATTTGAATAGGAGGAGAACATTTGGCATTCTAACTCAAAACAACTGCTTTCAAAAGATCAATTCGTATTTATAAACCCATTTATTATGTTTAAAATTAGAAAACCAGTTAAAATAACCCCCCGAAAATTATCTGTCATTTAATTTCATGAACATGAAAGCACAAAGTACTTTGTCATAAAGTGATTAAACACACTAGTTTCCCCAACAGACTACTGTGTGTCAAAAAGATAAATGAAATTTTTTTTTCAGTAAATCTCACTGCAAACTTTTGTAGACATCTGACAGAAATAGTCAAACAGCTTAGTAGTAAGTAAAGTTGCTGATTATGTTTGGGGAGTTGTTTAAGGATCCTGATGAGCTGAGATTCTGCCAGATTTATTGAATTTTCTCTTGAGTTCCTAAGGCCCTGTGCACATGTACACCAGTGACGTGCGGTGAGGTTTGTGGCTGGTGAGGCACGGACCCTTTCAAAAGTTAAAAGTCAGATTTACAAACATATCCACCCGATATATTTGCCAACTACAGATTGTGTTTCATATATCATATCAGCATTATTTCTCTACACATCCAGCATTTATCATCCATTATTTATTAACGTTTTGATTAAAAGTCCAATTTTGAGAATTTTTTAAGCTGATATCTGCGATTTTTGCAGTCAGTGAGAGCAAAACATAAAATAACAGACTCATATTGAGCTTTACTGTGTAGAAGAAGAGCAACCACTAAGCAAGAATAACGTGAGCTCACGCGCTCCCTCTTTATTGCGGCAGAGCTACTGCCTGCCTCACCTCATGTCTTTTCAGTGTGGCTTTATGTCAGATCCTAACACTAAATAAGTGATAGACATACGTGAAATACATTACCTATTGTATGCAAAGGGAGGACATATAATAAAAAATATCTGCAATGTGTAAAAACATTTCAATAAGGAATTACATTGGCAGCGTACACTGAGTGAGCAAAAGGGGCGGGCGCAAGCCAGTTTACAGGGGATTGGGCAATCTGACGTGAGGCACAGCTCGTGCTGCCTCACCTCTCTTCTTATGCTTTAAAGAGCACCTAGGTCACCCCTTTTTCCAGATTTAATATAAGTCTTTTGTGTCCCCAGAATGCGTCTGTAAAGTTTCAGCTCAAAACACCCATCAGATTATTTATTATAGCTTTCACTAGGTTGTTTTTTATAGCTCTCAGTACATTTTTGCTGTTTTTGTGTACTGGGCCTTTAAGGCTAGTCCTCCCCGCCCACCGTTTCCACGTGCACTGTTAAAAATTGTCCCGTTAAAAAACGGTAAGTTACTGGCAGCTGCAGTTGCCAGCAATGTACTGTTATTTTACAGTATGTTGCTGTAAAAATACATGGACTACATTGATATACGCAATACTCAAGTGAATTAATTTTGTTCATTAAAAGCGACTGCCTCAAATTGGCCAACTTCTGTATGAGTTTATGAAATAATGTGCTATATATGCTTAGAAGCATACGTATAATGCAAAATTATTTTAGTTAATTTGAAAAGTTACTTTTAACCCAAATGTCTTAAATTTCACAGCAGCACACAAACATGTAAAGCTGGAATTAACACAGAGAGATTCTTACTGCATCAGCAAAATAGCCACTGTCTTTAAGTAAAGAAACATGCGAAATAACATCAGCAGTTCATTGTTCATCTTTGACTCAAACACTGGCTCTACTCTTCTCCACAACGGTGACACACAGAAGAAATTTGCTTCAGGTTTTACAGTAAAATACTGTTTTTTCCTTGATTTAAC
The DNA here is from genome assembly GCA_903798195.1 of Danio kyathit. Taxonomy (NCBI): domain Eukaryota; kingdom Metazoa; phylum Chordata; class Actinopteri; order Cypriniformes; family Danionidae; genus Danio; species Danio kyathit. Next base: position 28,469,415 of record LR812534.1, read on the forward strand.
GGTAAACTACTGGCAGCTGTGGTTGCCAGCAATCTACTGTTTTTTTACAGTCTACTACCGTAGTTTAAAATAACAGTATATTACTGTTAAAATACATTTTTACACTGTGTTTTTACCTCTCACACCTTTAACCCTTTAAACCCCAGAGCAAATACCTCAGTTTTAATTGAACACTTCCAAGTGTCCACACTTCTGAATGTTCAAAAAACATGGAGCAAAGCTGAAGTAAATGAACTAATTAAATGACTAATTAAATGATAATTGAGGATTAGCGATGAACAAATGAAGAAATACTGAAGGAAAAAAACAAGAACAGAACATAAAGTAACAAAAAACTACAACTTCAGTCACAGCTTTATAATGAAATAACCTGAAGGTCAACAAATGATTAAATCATTAAAATGATCAGCAGATGATTAAACAACTCAACAAACATCATCAGCAGCTACACTTATTACTAAAACATTTATTTTTGTATAACATCTACTAAAGTTCTTCTTGAGATAAAGGTTAACGTTTTACGTCACCATCATGGAGAACAGAGTTTGCTTTAGTTGGGCTCTTAGCCCTGACATTTTTAACATTAATTTATTTTGGCTGCTGCAATTGTTAAGAACTTTGTTTAAAAAGCTCTTTTGATATGGCAAACAAGCCAAAAAAAATTTAATAAGATCTGCTGATGTTCATGTTGTTTTTAATAAGGCAGAACCTGTTTTTACTTAAAATAATTTACTGCTCTTATCCAATGTTTAATTTATTGTTAAACGTTATATATATGGCTGTATGTGGCATTGAATTCTGGAAGTTTTTAAGAATAACTTGGACAAATACACTTTGCTCTATGGTGTAAGTTGCACTCAAAGAGACATCAAGAATCAGCGTATGAACCTCAACAACGGTGAAAACAAACAAAATTAACTGTTTAACTCACAAACATCACTAACTGGCTACTGAAAGTCTAAACATAAACAACAGCAGAATCAAACGCAAATAAAGTAAACTGTAAGACCATTATACTACATCATTTATTCATGCCCCAATGCATGCTGGGATATTTGTACTGTGCCACATCCAGCATGCATTGTGGCATGAAACATTTTAATTGTTACCATTGTTGAGGTACAAGGTCTGATTCATGAGGTCTGAGTGTGACTGTGTCTTAACTGAACTGTTTTTGTCTGTTATTTCTTAACTCTGTAAAAGAATTAAGTATTTTTCCTGTTTCCGCTTCTCATTAATAAATTAATATCTGCACCAAGCATATAAACTACTGCATGAGGCTCATCATCCAGACCTTTATCAAAACATTTAGCAGAACAAATTTCAGACAAATAGATTTAACTACCTATTGGCTCCCCAGCTTTATTGCAATAATAAAAGTGTATTATTAACTTTGTATTTCAGCAGCTGGAGAGACCAACTTTATAAATTCAAGGGTGAAGAGCCCAACTAAACCAGCTCCTCACTCCATTACGGTGACACACAAAACAACAAAACGCCTACATTTTTGTTGGTTCTTAATAAGAATGGTATGGAAGTCAAAGCGGTCAGTAATAAGTGTGTCTGCTGTTGTTTGTGTTGTTTAATGATCCTCTGCTGAGACTGAAGGTGTTTTATTTTACTTGATTTTATTTAATGTTGTAACTGACGTCACTCTTTGTGTTTCTTGTTTCTCTTTCCTTCAGTGATTGTGATTATTACAGCAGGTGTTCATCAGTGTCTAAATTCACTCATTAGTGTTCATTAACTCTGTCAGGTGAACTATATTAGTGAACTAGTGTATGGAATAGTGAACAAGGGCACAAAGTGGGATTTCAAACACAGACTTGAAAACGTCGAATCTGAGCTCTGTTAACTCACAGTTTTCTGCTGTTGGTTACTTTCTCGAAAACAGAAATATTACCCAGAATGCACTGTTTTTAACAGCATATTACTGTTTTACTGAAAAAAACATTATTTTACTGTTGAATCTGACCGTTTTTTAACAGCAATTTTTTACAGTGTGCCTGTCAGCGTGCCTCAGTCTCCGCCCTCGGCTGCCTCAGACAACTGACACAGACATAAAGGAAGCAGATCTCACGTAACATTTGTGAGGAGAAACTACAGTAAGAACTTTCCTAATGATTATTTGATGCATTTGTTTTGTGGAGCTGCAGGATGAGTCACACACAATGTCGTTACAAAGTTCACGCACACACACACACGCACATACATACAGCGCGCACGTTTAGCTTTGCACGCAAATATGACAGGATACAGGTTAGTATCAACTGCTGTATGGATGTCTGTTACGTTAATGTACAAAATAAACCTGATTTACCGTCCACAAACCGGGATTGAAGCATCTTCTTGTATAATTGTTCTGACACGCGGCTGTGGTGATGAAGTAAAGCTGAAGTAAATCGCTGTAATTCATTACACAAATGCACTGTTTTAAAAGATTTTAAACTTGTAAAACTCACTCTTGATGGCATTTGATGATGATTGATGATCCTGACTGAACAGACCTTTTATTTACGTTGATTTGTGCACGTCCTGTCTTGTGGATATGATTATACACGTTACTACGGAGACATGTTAATACTCAGCTGTCAATCAATTCGGTGGGTGGGGGGACCGCACTCCTACGTCAAGTTGCGGTCGGTCTCAAAACCGTTCCAATTGGTCCACCGTTTTTATGTTGTTAAATTGAAAAAAAAGCACTGGGTGTGTTTAGATCACCCCAATATGACGGTCTATACACTATACCTACACATATGTCTGTCCAAACAGCTTGAAAAGTAGATAGGTGCCCTTTAACTGAACAGGAGATACGCAAAATACAGCGATTTTGATCATAAAAATGATTGAAATCATTTGAATCATACAGAAATTACATTTATAGCACAGATCAGTGGACAAATATTTATTTTATCATTAGTATACATCTCATGATGGCAGGTGAGGATAATGACAGGTGAGGCACTGACCTACACAGGTATTTTTGTAAACAAAAACAAATTCCTCATATTTTTAAAAAACACAGACCCTGGTACTTTTGAAAATCTTCACCCTGACAAGAGGTTAAAAAATTTGGTTTTCAGTGACCTGATACTGTGTTTTTGTGTAGAAAAAAGCTGCAATTTAGACAAAACCCATGTTTGTGTGGACAGCAGGGACTATGGTTGTGACTGAATTTGGTTGTAGTTTTGTGTTTTTCTTCAGTAATTCTGCTTTTTAACAGTAGGAGTTCATTATTATCTGTTCATTCACCACTTTAACTCTGCACCAGTGTTATTTTAACTCTTTGTAGCAGTTGGACCAGTGGCAGAAGTTGATTTTACTCTGATGATTTTGCTGTATATTAAATTGTGTATGAAAAAAGGCTTCTTTAAAGTAAAGATATCAGTTAAATGCTTATGTTTATATATAATACCCCATGTATTATGAAAGCAAAAATCATTAAACAAGACCAATAACCTTGATTTATTTACTTATTAACACATTATTGCCCATTTCCCCATGATTTATGTACTTATATATTACTATAGTTGCCGTTTGAACTTTTGACAAAGTATACAAAAACAACTATAGATCTCTTGAAAGATTAGTTTTATTTGGATGAATCTAGAGACCTTAATGATTACTTTGATATACATTTGTGAACAAAATATTATTTTTAGTAACATGAAAGTTGTCTTTCTTTGGGAGGGTTTGCCTTCATTTTACTTCCTGGAATTAGGGGTAGGTAGTTAAAGGACTCATGTGACAGGAAGTAAATCAATTCCTTTTTTTTCTTTCTTGAAATCTTTTATTTGGTTGTTTGCTTGCATGTCATTGAGAAATTAAACATGGATAACATGTAGAAAATTACTCATAAAAGGAAAATGGCAACTATGAACTTCCGGTGGGCTTAAATGGGTTAACCCCAGTCAGTAGCTATGTTTCCATCCACTTCACTGCAAAAAAAAAAAAAAAAGCTTTTCATACTTAGATTTGTTGTCTTGTCTCTAGTCTTAATATCTAAATATTCTTAAATCAAGAAGCATTTTCTAGACAAGCAAAACTCATTGTCTTGATTTAAGAAATAACATGCCAAAATGAAGTGAGTTTTTCCTTAAAACAAGCAAAATAATCTGCCAATGGGGTAAGCAAAATAATATTATTTTAAATTGAAAACAAGATTATTTTTCTTACTCCATTGGCAGATTATTTTGCTTTTTTTAGAGAAAAACTCACTCAATTCTGATACAATATTTCTCAAAACAAGACAATATTTTTTACTTGTCTAGAAAATGCTTTCAATTTATGTGCAAAACTGCATACAACATTTGTAAATAAAGCATCGTTTCCATCTAGTGAGTCAAAGAGAACAAAATCTGCACTTCCTAAAAACTGGCGCCAAATATCAAAAAGAAAAATTTAATTGCTGCGTTAGGAGTACCCACTGTGGGCCTTTTTTGTTATATAATAAATTACTTGCAACTTGGAAGATGAAGATGAAATCCAGTGTTCGTGCGGAGGCTTTTGGAAGTGTGAGACCACTCTTTGGGAACACAACCAGTCAGAACAGTTCTTTGAGGAAATAATACCGAAAACCTTTGGCTAAGGATTTTTTGAATGACCAAACCAACTGGTCAGAAGCTGTAAAATGTGGTTGGTCTGTTGGTTTGTCCATTATTGCTGTGCCGCCATCACATGATCTGTTAAAACAAAATCACATGACTTTTTTGATGCACATGCTGGAATTTATTTGGTAAATGTGTTTCCATCTTAGTGTATGCATGTTTTTTTCTGATTGGATGAAAGGTTTATGCTATTCAGTTGTGCACAAACATATTTTATGCACATTTTCAAAATTTATGGGCTTCTTTAAAACATTAATTTACTGCGATATTCCAAAATGTGCATAAAAATAGGTAGATAGCTATGTGACTGGTGCCACTAGCTAATTTATAACCATTATATAGTTAATTGAGAGAGTATTCATACACCTTTGTTTTTTCTACACTTTATGTTGCAGCCTTATGTTAAACAAGTTTAAATTACTTTTCCCCCAACATCAATCTACTATTCTTCATAAACAAAGACATTCATGACAAGATTGTAATTTTTTAAAAGGAAAAACTGACATAATTACACTGCGTAAGTATTCATTTCAATACTTATTTGGAGCACCTTTAACAATGATTGCAGCCTCCAGGGAATGATGCATCAAGCTTCAATCATCTCCATTTAAGGGGTTTCCTGCATGCTATTCTCCTCTGTAGATCCTCTGTCAAGGTTAGATAGGGACTGTTGGTCATTTTTACATTTGTCCAGAGATTCTGTCCAAGTCTTCTATAAGGTTTATTATCATTTTGGAAGGGAATCCTGAAGTCTGAGTGTTCTGGAGCATGGTTTCATTAAGCATATGTCTGTATGTCTGCATTCAACTTTCCTTTACCCTGAGACTCCGCCAGCATGGGATGGTGCTGTGCAGGTGATAAGCAAAGCCTTCTTTCATGCAGACAAATTCCATACAGGCTTTCATGTCTCTTCCACTGTGTTATAAAGCCCACAGTGTTGGTGGAGTGTTCCAGTGATGTACAGTATGTCCTTCTGTAAGTTTCTGCATCAGCTTCATGGTCACCACTCATTGTTACCAAGGCTCTTCTCCTCAGATTTGCTCAGCTGTAGAGTCCTAGATGTTTCCAACTCTACCAATTCAGGGTTATGTAGGTCTTGTGCTCCTGTGAACTTTCGCTGCAACATAATTTTTTGTGGTAATTGCCAGATATGTGTCTCAAGACAATGTGTGCACGTGATTCCTTTGACTACAGGGCTAAGTTATTTCCCTAATATGCATTTACAGCCATTAGACCTTACAGTATAGAAAGTTGTATGTCCAGTCCAGTCAAATAATTTTGGTTAATTCTGTAAGTTCATTCGAATAGGAGTACAGAAACATTTATTTAAATGTTTAATTCAGAAACATTTATTCAAATGTTGAATTTTTTTAAGATCAAGAAAATATTTTGAACGTGTGTTCAACAACAATCATTTTTTCGTGAGCCAAGTGTATTTTTTAGTTGTTGTCATTGAAAGCGCTGTGTGTTTTTAGACCGATTTCATTGTTTTTATTAATGAATAGATATTAGTGAATATATATCTGCATCTCCCAAATTAAGTAAGTGTGCATTCTCGAGAGACAATACTGTACATGTAATAATAAAACATATGTGGCTCTATAAAATCCAGTTAATCTGCAGAACCTGGTGGCATTTGCTTAATACACACTGGATTTGTGGAGCTATTTTTGTACAAATTCACAAAACCAAGGTGCTTGAAAAAAGACAAAATACTTGTTGAATACAAAAACAAGACAAGCAGCACTTGTGGAGAAAAGAAAAAAAATGAGTAACACAAATGTCCAAGGCCCAATACCAATTCTACCCCTTAGCCCTTCCCCCTACCCCTACCCCTCGTATTGCACGTTCATGTGAAGGGGTAGTGGTGTCCCAATTCTCTTTAGCTTGAAGGCGTAGGCCTAAGGGGAAGGGGTGAATAGCCTTTCGAACGAAGATTTTTCAGGACCACACTCGAAACCAAGGGGTAAGAAAATTTCCCAGAGTGCGCCAGCTAAAGCGGCAGTTTCGCTGCACACGGAATGAGAGCCACAAATTAGTATTTTTTTTTTGTCAGCATTATGAATTTTTACAACAAACAAGCACATGTTTTAATATATTCATAACCGCGTTCATGTTTTACACTTTTATAAAAAAAAAAACGCTAAAATTAAAAATAATAAAAATAAAAAAAACGCTAAATTTTGCGATCTAAAATCCCTAATAATGACTCCTGTACAGCAGTCCCACAACATTTGTCACTCGATGACACACGAATACCCTGTCAGAAAAGTCTAGTGGCTGAGAATAAGCGTTTTACAGTGTCTGCTAAAATGTTAATGTTGTTTTTGGTGTGTTTACATAGATGAATATGGCCACTGTGTAAATGCACAGTATAGTTACGATCTTATCGCCACATTAGATCTTTATGATAACATAATATATGCCTTCAGTGATTTCCTGCAGATAAATAACAAAAAACAACACAACTGGAATAACTACAGCAGTCGAGATCGTCTGATCTCATATGAAGCAAGAGATCGCGATGACGTATGATGACGTGTGCAGGTGCTGTAATGCTGTCCCAATTCTTAGGGGTAAATTTTAAAGCCCTTCCCCTTCACACTCATTTTTAAGGGCCAAGGGGAAGGGGAAAGGGGTAGGGGTACAAAAATAGAATTGGGATTGGGCCAAAATTTGTTTGCTTCTCAAAGTTCTTTAAAATATGTTCTATTGTGTTGGCGCCAATAGCCTAGTCCTCCACTATCTTATCCAAATAAAAGTTAAAAACCCCTTATAAAATGCTCTATTGTGATAAAAGAAAGTCTTTTAGCTTTGGAACTGCATGAGGGTGAGAAAATCATCAGAGAGTTTTCATTTTTGGGTGAACTGTAAATCATGCACAGCACAAATACAAAGCTAACATGCAATTCAGTAGATGGCACAAGAAGAATAGGTATACTTTATTTCAGATCTTAGTAAATAAAGGTCACTATGTATACTGTACCACATAACAAGTACGCTCGTTAAATAAATAGCAGGTTGTAACAAGAGGAAGCTGAGAGATTTCCTGTGTCTTTATACTGAATTTTCTGTCATCGCTGTCACCTTTACCTGCATCATTTTCTGTAAACAAATGCACTGGAATAATATTTCTTGTAAAAAGTGTTATAAATTTCAATTACATCAAAGTTTAAATTGTAAGCTACAAAATTGTAACTTTAATATACAGTATATACAGTGGTGTAAAAAGTGTTTGCCCCCATTTCTTGTTTTGTTTTTTGAATGTTTGTCACACTTTAATGTTTCAGATCATTAAATTTAAAAATGAGTCAAAGAAAACACAAGTAAACACATCAGACAGTTTATAAATGAAGGTTTATATTATTAAGAGAAAACAAAACTAAATAGCTCTCTGTGAAAAGTGTTAAAGCATAATGCTACTGTCACGCTAGAGTTTGAGTATGCGAAATTCTGTCGTACGGCGCTACGAAAAGGGGCGGGATTAAACAAGATGATCAGACATTATAAAAGTCAGCGATTACTCCATATTGTAAACTTCTGTACAGAGAGCTCATGTTTTGATGTTCCATTGGTCTCACACAGCCACATGATGCAATTTTGCAGGTCAGTTGCCACAGGTCAGACAAACTGTGAAACTTCGTCGCACGAGCTTGCGTTTCTGATCTGCCGCAGTTGCATGTGTATGAATGGAAGTCTATGAGGAGAAAAGTGCAGTGTGATTGTGGCTTTAGTCTAGTTTATCATACCTGAGTTCAATTTCTCTAGTCACACTCAAGCCTGATTACTACCATACCTGTTCGCAATCAAGAAAATCACTTAAATAGTACCTGCCTGAAAAAGTGAAGTATACCAAAAGATCCTCAAAAGCTAGACATATTGCCAACATCAAAAGAAATTAAAAAACAAATGAAAGAAATAAATGAATTGAGATCTAGTATGGAAAAGGCTATTTAAGAAGGCCATTTCTAAATCTTTGGGACTGCAGTGAACCACAGTGATAGTCATTATCTACAAATGGAAAAATCAGGGAACAGTGGAAAACCTTTACAGGAGTTCAAGATTACCCCAAGAGTGCAGCAATAACTCATCCAGGAAGTCACAAAAGACCCAACAACATCATACATCAGTTAAGGTGTGTTCATAACTCCACCATAAGAAACTGGACGAAAGTGGTTTACATTGTAGAGTTCCAAAACAAAAACTATAAAAGCTCAAAAAGGTACAAAGGCTTCTCTCAGTTTTGTCAGAAAACATCTTGATCATCCCCAAGACTTTCGGCAAATACCTTCTGGTCTGATGAGACAAAAGTGGAACATTTTGGAAGGTGTGTGTCCCATTATGTGTGGCATACAAGTAACACCACATTTCAGAATAAGAACATCCCACCAATAGTAAAATGTTGTGGTGGTAGAGTGGTCTTAAAAAGGGGGTACATGCTCGAAAACTATCCAATGTGGCTCAATTACAACAATTCTGCAAACATAAGAGGGCCAAAATCCCTCCACATTGCTGTAATAGACTTATTACAAATGATCAGAAATGCTTGATAGCAGATGTTGCTGCTAAGAGTGTCCCAACTAGTTATTAGGTTTAGGGGCAAACACAAGAGCTACAGTTGAAACCAGAAGTTTACATACTGTACACTGTATAAAAAGGCACATAACCATTTAAAAAAAGGTGAAATGTTAATGTGACTAAACTTTTTCTCTTTTAGGTAAGTTAGGATTATCGAATTTGTTTCTGTTATGCTTAATAGCAGAATAATGAGAGAGATATTTTTTGATAAATTGTTATAACTTTTCTTGAAAGTCAAGTTTACATACAATAAGATTATTATGCCTTTAAAAAAAGCTCAGATGATGGCGTCAAGGTTTTGGAAGTTTCTGATTGGCTAATTGACAACATTTGAGTTAATTGGAGGCACAACTGTAGAATAGTATTTAAGAAAAACCTCAAACACTCTGCTTCCTTGTGTGACAACATGGAAAACTCAACAAGCCAGAATCAACAAAAAAAGACAGATTACCATTTGCTAAATTACACTGGGAAAAAGAATAATTTTTGGAGACATATCCTGTGGTCTGATGGAACTAATATTGAACTGTTTGGCCATAATGACTAGTGTTACATTTGGAGGACAAAGGGGAAAGCTTACTAGCCTAGGAACACCATCCCAACTTTGAAGTATGGGGCGGCAGCATCATGTTGTGGGGCTGTTTTGCTGCAGGAGGGACTGGTCCACTTCACAGCATAGATGACATCATGAAGAAGGAACGTTATGTAGAAATACTGAAGCAACATCTCAAGACATCAGCCACGAAATTAAAACTTGGCCACAAATGGGTCTTCCAAACAGACCATGACCCTAAGCATTCTGCCAAATTAGTTAAAATGTGCTTCAAGGACAACAGAGTGAAGGTTTTGGAGTGGCCATCACAAAGCCCTGAGCTCAATCCTATTGAAAATTTGTGGGCAGAGTTTGTGCGAGCAAGACAGCCAACAAATCTGACTCAGTTACACCAATTCTGTCAGTAGAAATGGGCCAAAATTCCTTCAAACTACTGTGAGAAGCTTGTGGAAGGATACCCTAAACATTTGACCAAAGTTATACAGTTTAAATGCAAAGCTAAAAAAATACCAAGGAAATGTATGTAAACTGTTGACTGTCTAGAAATTAATTAAAAAAAATTATCCAAAAAAGAATTCTCTCATTATTCTGGCATTTAGCAAATGTAAATCATTTAGGTAATCCTAACGGACCTAAAATAGTAAACGTTTAGTATGATTTACTATCAGACATTTTTTTTTTAATAGTTATGTAGAGTGTAAATAGAGTGTATCTAAACTTCTGGTTTCAACTGTATGCAGTTTTGTATTTTGTTTTCCCTTAATAATAAAAACCTTAATTTCAAAACTGCATGATGTGTTTGCTTGTGTTATCTTTGACTAATATAGAATTTTTTGATGATGTGAAAATGTGTGACAAACATGCAAAGAAGTCAGTAAGTAACACTTTTTCACATGTGTATATGTTTATTTTATTTTATAATGTTTGAGAAAAATTGTTAGCATGATGTTATGAGGACTATTTTTTAGTAACAAATGGATTTTAGAAATGGTAAAACTCAACTGTGTACTGTAGAGGACTTGTAAATTGAGCCTTTATTTTATTTTTATTTTTAAGTTGTGTTCCTTCAAGGCCATAAAGGATATTTTTTCTTCTCAGAAGAGTCCACCCTGCAGGGCCCCTATACAGCAAAAATTGGTTTTATTAAAAGGGTTCTTTCAGAATCTGAAGTGCTTCAATAAACCACTATAGAAGAGTGTACAGTATATGGTACCAAGTATCAAAGAATATATTGAAGGCAGTAAACATGCTTATCAAGGACCAATCAACTGCTTTCATGTACCCTTCCATCATCACTTAGTGCTGACCTCTGCGTTGAGAGGCCAGTCTCATGGCTCACAGCAATCAGCACAGGCCATCAGAGCTGCAGTGTGTGTGTGTGTGTGTGTGTGTGTGTGTGTGTGTGTGTGTGTGTGTGTGTGTGTGTGTGTGTGTGTGTGTGTGTGTGTGTGTGTGTGTGTGTGTGTGTGTGTGGTGTGTGTGTGTGTGTGTGTGTGTGTGTGTGCAGTTTCACTTAAACTTTTTCATTTTTTTCCACTTTATCAATGGGAACAATGGTGACCCAGGTTCCTCAGAAAAAAACATGCTTGTGTCAACAATTTTTGTAAAATTAAATTAAATAAATAACCACGTAGTCCAAATAAATTTCACGAAAAATACAAATTAAAAAAACAGCAAGTAACACATTAATTAAATAAGCTTTAATCTAATATTGGTATTCGCATCAAGTAATTTGATATACATAGAAAGCACATTAAATCCAAGCTAAGTGTCTACTTTTTACTCAAAAAATAATGTTCTGTTTTCATCAGTGTAACAGGTATGTAAAAAAATTAACAACATTCTTATTCTCACTTACTTCAAACAATAAGTGATGATACCACATTTCATTATCTATTAAATAATTACAAACCTCTTGCTGACAAATGGGTAAAAACTATTATTTTGAAGGCTAGTGGGCAAGTATAAAGATTTAAAATGACAATTAACTAATTATTATTTTGGGGCTGCACTGTCATCCTCAAATAGTGATTTAGTATGTCATTAAATAATTCTTACTCTAAATATGCCTAATATTTTTTATTATTATTTCCTTTTTCTATATAAAACATTTTTACACTGAATGACATTTTAGTAGGCATCTTCTGTCAATCTGGGTGAAAATGTATGCTTAAAAAGAAATATGCAGGACACATTTTATGTATGAAAAAATTAAGCTGTATTTAAAATTGCTTCTTTGATGTTTGAAAACTTTTCGTCTTTGATCTATAAAGCATTTCAAAATATATATTTTTTACAAAGCAGCGAGCTGAGTTAAGCATGTTTAGTTTTATCTGAAACAGATGAAAGGAATTTTTGCCAATGTTTTAAAACACTGGGTGTTTTATGTATTACGGTAGATACAAATAAAATGCCTAGTGAGTGAGGCTTTAACTTCATGCTCTTGTGTTCGAACATAATATACAGTTGAAGTCAGAATTATTAGCCCCCCTTTGAATTTTTGGTTCTTTTTTAAATATTTCCCAAATGATGTTTAACAGAGCAAGGAAATTTTGACAGTATGTCTGATAATATTTTTTCTTCTGGAGAAAGTCTTATTTGTTCTATTTTGGCTAGAATCAAAGCAGTTTTAAATTTTTTAAAAGCCATTTTAAGGTCAAAATTATTTGCCCCTTTTTCGATAGTCTACAGAACAAACCATCATTATACAATAGCTTACCTAATTACCCTAACCTGCCTAGTTAACTTAATTAACCTAGTTAAGCCTTTAAATGTCACTTTAAGCTGTATAGAAGTGTCTTGAAAAATATCTAGTAAAATATTATGTACTGTCATCATAGCAAAGCTAAAATAAATCAGTTACTAGAAATGAGTTATTAAAACTATTATGTTTAGAAATGTGTTGAAACAAATCTTCTCTCCATTAAACAGAAATTAGGGGAAAAATAAACTGGGGGCTAATAATTTTGTATATAACAGTATAATAATTCTAATTTAACTGTATATATATATATATATATTCATTCATTCATTTTCTTTTTGGCTTAGTCCCTTTATTAATAAGGGGTTGCCACAGCAGAATGAACCGCCAACTCATCCAGCATATGTTTTACGCAGTGGATACCCTTCCAGCTGCAACCCAACACTATGAAACACCCATACACACTCTTTCACACAAATACACTATGGCTAATTTAGCTTATTCAGTTCAACTGTTCTGCATGTCTTTGGATTGTGGGGTAAAGCGGAGCACCCGGAGGAAACCCACGTGAACACGGGGAGAACATGCAGACTGTGCCACTGTGACGCCCCACTGCATATATAATCTTAGACTAAAGCCTAAATCCTAACTAGCTTTAACAAACACACATGCTAAAGCAACTGTACCATTTTAGCTTTCTTCTAAAAGACTTCACAGAATCGATGAAAAGTGTGATGTACCAGATGAGCAAAAAAATAAGTATACATCAGAAAGGGGATAAATATAGAACTGAATTTATGATGCAAGCATTAAATATCCCTTTTTTTTTGTATTAAAGGGTTAGTTAACCCAAAAATAAAAATTTGGTTATTAATTCCTCACTCTCATGATGTGTCAATCCCCTGAGACCTTTGTTCATCTTCAAAACACAAATGAAGATATTTTAGATGAAATCTGAGAGCTCTCTCTGCCTCAGAACAGGAACATTGTCATAACTTTCCATGCCACTACAGTGGTTTAACTGTACTCATGCTAAGCTATAAAAACATATTTGTGGTCCAAAAAAAAAGTGTAAATGCAATTATGTTCGGGTATAAATAGCCGTATGTAATATCTTATTTACACAGCAACATGTTGTTTCTGTTCTGTGCTCGCGTCACTACAGCTAAACATATACAGATGCAGACACCCCAAGTCTCTCGAAAGTTCCGGGAGTCTCCCACAAATGCATAGAGACTGCCGAATGCCTGCAAACGAATAATAACCTCGCGGAAAATCGCACGTCTCCCGCCCGGTCCTCAAATACTGCACGTCCCTCATCCTTCCCCGCTCTTCAGATATATCTTTAGGTATATCTTCTCACTCGCCTCAGGTCATCGGGCAATACAACATATTGCCAGTAAAGTCAGCAGCACAATATGCAAGCATTGTATTGCCTGTAGTAAACTCGCAACCCAATCTAACATGCTAAACATTAGTAAACAAAGCCATTTTTTTTTTGGCACAGTGTTCATGGAATATTTTGAGAGATTTTTGGTTGCTTTTCTGAAACGTTGCTGTCTATAACGGATGAGGAGGGTTTTTAGAATTTGTTTAATTTTTCATTTTTTTCCTGATATCGGTGCGAACCAATACTTTTTTAAAAGGCCACAAAAAATCTCTCTCTCTCTCTTTCTCTCTCTCTCTCTCTCTCTCTCTCTCTCTCTCTTTCTCTCTCTCTCTTTCTCTTTCTCTCTCTCTCTATCACACACACACACACACACACACACACACACACACACACACACCTGTTTACTGTACAATCAGAATTTTACTCTTTGCATTTCTACGCTTAATTACAAACCTTTTTCAATCCTCAAGTATATTTTTGTTTCCATTAATAAAAAATAATAATACACAAATTGGCCATTCTCTAATTCAAAAAGTTTTTAAAAAAATTTAATAAAACCCCTTATTCTAAGGCTATAAAATAATTCTTAATTTGGATTATTACAAAACAATCTTTAATACAAAAAGCTCATAATATTTCTATCAGGCCTCGACTGTAGGCCTGTCAACAGTTCTAACACAGTTCTAACACCATCTAACACCATCATCAAATTTGCAGATGACGCCACAGTGATTGGTCTAATCAGCAACAATGATGAGACTGCCTACAGGGAGGAGATACAGCATCTGGCCACTTGGTGCACCGACAATAATCTGCTCCTTAACACCGACAAGACCAAGGAGCTCATTGTGGACTTCAGGAAGGGACGAACAGGCTCACATGATCCCATCCACATCAATGGGATGGCCGTCGAGCCTGTCTCATCCTTCAAGTTCTTGGGGACCCACATCTCAAAGGACTTTTCCTGGACCACCAACACCTCCAGCCTGGTCAAGAAGGCTCACCAGCGCCTATTTTTCTTAAGGCAACTTAAGAAGAACCAGCTGTCATCAGCCGTCTTGGTGAACTTCTACCGCTGCACAATAGAAAGCATCCTGACGAACTGTGTCACAGTCTGGTATGGAAGCTGCTCTGTTGCGGAGCGTAAGGCACTGCAGCGGGTGGTGAAAACTGCCCAACGCATCACAGGGACCACACTGACAACCATAGAGGACATCCAGAGGAAACACTGTCTGCGCCGAGCACGCAGTATTCTTAAGGATTCCTCTCACCCTGCTCACAGACTGTTTTCTCTCCTGCCTTCTGGCAGGCGCTTCAGGCTCCCCCGGACAAAAACCAGCAGACTAAGGAACAGCTTTTTTCCCAGAGCTGTCTCCCTTTTGAACTCTGCCCCCCACTGACTCTTTGCCTCCCTGATACACCCCCACTCTCCTCATAACTCAGACTCCTCATAATCACTGCACTATTTAACATTTGCACATTTAAAAATTGCACATATTCATTGCACTGATTCATGTATTCTAACTGTACATACCCATGTACATTTGTATGTACACACCCACTGTACATATACATTTGTAATTATGTTTATAGATCTGCACACTTCTGATTATTAATAGCAACCTGTACATATATCCATCTATTGTAAATCTCTGTTCATAGCTAACACAACCTGTATATAATGTTCATAGTACATCCATCACCATAGTTTTTCTATAACTGCACTTTATAATTTATACCTGTATCCTGCACTTGCTGCTATTGCACTCCTGGTTAGACCTAAACTGCATTTCGTTTCCTTGTACTTGTACATGTGTAATGACAATAAAGTTAAATCTAATCTAATCTAATCTCTGTCAGTCACTATTTTACAGTTAAACTGCATTGACTAAGTGTTGTATGTCACTTAATCATTTCTGAGCATTGCAGTATGGTAGGTAATGCCACATGCACTGTAATGTTTTGCATTCAAACATAAACTTTAAATTAAAATAGCGACATTATTCAGTGTTCCCCTACCATTATATAAGGGGTGCGCCCCGCCCTCCCAGCGGCTGTACCTGCCCCCCTTGAAGTCACGTTAATTGTATTATCTATATAGCGCCAGATCACAATTTTTTTTAGTAAACAAGCTAAATAGCCGTATGTAATATCTTATTTACACAGCAGCATGTCATTTCTGTTCTGTGCTCGCTTCACTCCAGCTACAATATATACAGATGCAGACATCCCAAGTCTCTCGAAAGTTCCGGGAGTCTCCCACAAATGCATAGAGACTCCCGGATGCCCGCAAACGAATAATAACCTCGCGGAAAATCGCACGTCCCCCGCCCGGTCCTCAAATACTGTATGTCCCGCATCCCTCCCCGCTCTTCAGATATGTCGCGCACTCATTGAGAGATCTGCTGTCAATAGTTGGAGACGAGCAAAATATTTGAATGGTCCTGCTAATTTAGGCCTTTTTTACATATAACAACTGAAAGTTCTGTGTTTTTGACAATATTACAAATTCACTAAAAGCTGGCTGGAATTATTAGATAAAACTTTTTTTAACATAAATGTTTAATAATATAACTTGTAATACACTCATTGCTATAAGAAGTAGTTTAAAGGCCTATTTCCTTTTAGTAAACAAGTATTAGATTTATAGATGTGCATTTTAACTCATTTTCATCTTTCATCATTTGCAATGTTTCCAAATTGCATTGTTTGTCATTTTTCTGTGGCGGTTCATTCTGCCTTGGTGACCCCTGATAAATAAGGCACTAAGCTGAAGTAAAATGAATGGATGAATTCTTTTCTGTAAAGCTGCTTCTGGTCATGACATGTTAACATCTAAATTTTTATAAGAGACATGTTTAATAAATGTCTCAATAAATGGGCCAGACATTTCTGACTTTCCATACCAAGAGGCTCAGGAAATGTTCCTTCAGAAGCCCATAAAGATACACTGCAGTGACAAGAGCTGCACACTTTGTGAATAAAAGAGATATAAAATAAATGTTAATTTCTAATTTACAAATGGTTGTACAGTTAAAATAGTTGTTCAGTTATTTACTGAATATGTTTACATATTTACAGTATGTGTTAAGGGTTACATTTTCTCCTGAGGAAACAGCGATTTTACAATAAGGGGTAAATGTAGAAAAAACTTTACAGTAAATGACTCATTGCATTTTGTACTGACGATAAACCGCACAGATGCAGATATTATGATATTCTATTAATAAAACCAACACCTTGTTCTGCAGTGTTTTTTGAACTAATCACTACGTATTGTGGACTCTCTGTGGTCATTAAAAATCCCATGACACTTCTCGTAAAGAGTAGGGGTGTAACCCCGGTGTCCTGGCCAAAGTCCCTCAATCGGCCCTTACAGATCATGGCCTCCTAATCATCCCCATCCACCGAATTGGCTCTATTACTGTCTCTTCACTCCACCAATAGCTGGTGTGTGGTGAGCGCACTGGCGCCGTTGTCCTGTGGCTGCCGTCGCATCATCCAAGTGGATGCTACACACTGGTGGTGGTGTGGAGAGACCCCCCTCATGATTGTGAAGCACTTTGGGTGTATGGCCATACACAATAAATGCGCTATATAAATACACATTACATTACATTACATTACATTACATTACATATTTGGGGGGGCTGGGTGCAAATGTTAAAGGGGCTAAACATTATTTGTACTGTATGATCATAGCTTTCCAACATTCACGTAGATTTTCTTATTGAGGAAATCATTTTTCAAATTATTCTGACAGCCCATTAATGCAGTAACTAGCGATTATGCATGTTGATGGTTTTTGCATCCATGTCACAGCACCAGAGGATTAATTATTTCAATTAACACTTAAGGCATTCAAGTGGCACTGAAATTCATGTTCTGATTCGGTCCGCTACATACTTGTTATCAGAGGTATGGATTCCAGTTACTCCAGATACCAATTATATAGGTACCAGTGCCATATTGGTACCAAGATTTAGTACCCAGCCCTAATGAGAGAGCTCTCTGATTTCATCTAAAATATATTCATTTGTGTTCAGAAGATGAACAAAAGTCTCGGGAGATTGGAATGACATGAGGGTGAGTAATTAATAACAGATTTTTCATTTTGGGTGAACTAATCCTTTAATGCCATGTCAAAAACAGGACCAAAATGTGTTTGTTTAAAACTCATGCCCTAAAAAAAGTGAAATATTGTGCAAAGATCTAATTTGCTGGTGTTTTATTGCCACTCTTGGTTGTTTGTTCTATTAGTAGCACATATAGATAAGTTTCTTCGAGTTTAGTTTAAAAAAAAGGAAGATAGAGGCACGTTTGTCCCAATAAGCTTAGACTGAGCACTGCCATCATATGTTGTTAATGGAGCTCTTAATAAGTCTTTAAGGGGGAATGATTAACTGCTAAACTCTCTCCAGCAGCTCAGTGGCTTCCTGTTCTTGATCTACATCACTTTCATTTAAAGTAAAACCACACCTTTAAATTACGCCATTTATCTCTGACCAAACGAGTTCACTCTTGATGTTACAACGTCACATGGCCAAGAGTAATGAAGCCTTGCAGGTGAAGCGGCCATTTTAATCTCTGGGAATGAGAAAGAGGGGGTGGGGGGAGCAATGATGTGCCAGATTAGACTCATTATGATGGGTGATGGGTTGATGGGCTGCAGAAATGGAGGATGAAGGGACGGGAATGCAATAGCCTTTTATCAAAAAAAAAAAAAAAACTTACATACAGTTAAAGTCAGAATTATTAGCCCCCATTTGAATTTTTGGTTCTTTTTTTAAATATTTCCCTAATTATGTTTAACAGAGCAAGGAAATTTTCATAGTATGTCTGATAATATTTTGTCTTCTGGAGAAAGTCTTATTTGTTTTATTCCGGCTAGAATAAAAGCAGTTTTTAATTTAAAAAAAAAAACATTTAAAGGTCAAAATTATTAGCCCCTTTAAGCTATAGATTTTTTCAATAGTCTACAGAACAAACCATCATTATACAATAACTTACCTAATTACCCTTATCTGCCTAGTTAACCTAATTAACCTGGTTTAGCCTTTAAATGTCACTTTAAGCTGTATAGAAGTGTCTTGAAAAATATCTAGTAAAATATTATTTACTGTCATCATGGCAAAGATAAAATAAGATAAAAGAAATCAGTTATTAGAAATGGGTTATTAAAACTATTGTTTATAAATGTGTTGAAAAAATCTTCTCTCCATTAAACAGAAATTGGGGGAAAAAATAAACAGGGGGCTAATAATCCAGGGGGTTTAATAATTCTGACTTCAACTGTATATTTTTATTTTATTGTTAATTTTGTTTTGGCTTTGAAAGAAACATCTGTTTAAAGAAACATTCATTTATTCATTTTCTTTTCAACTTAGTCCCTTCATTAATCTGGGGTCGCCACAGCGGAATGAACCGCCAACTTATCCATCTTGTGTTTTACACAGCGGATGCCCTGTTTAATGAAACATTTAAATTATAATTACTTTAAAATGTTCTAATTCTAATTATATAATTTAGTTGTCAGTTTCAAGGTGTCCTTGACTATTAGGATATATTAGATGAAATCTGCATTATTCATTTAACTACTGAGTAATATTAATTATTACAAGTACTTACTGTGTTGTTAGGGTTAGAATGGGGTTTAAGTTAAGGGTTAGTTGCATGTAATCATGCATAATTAATTGCAATTACTATAATGGAACGTGTAACAAGGACAGCTTAAAATAAAAATATATACAGTTGATGTTTTTTTTTTCTTTTTTAAATATTTCCCAAATTATGTTTAACAGAGCAAGAAAATTTTCATAGTATGTCTGATAATATATTTTCTTCTGGAGAAAGTCTTATTTGTTTTATTTCGGCTAGAATCAAAGCAGTTTTTATTTATTTTTTTAACATTTTAAGGTCAAAATTATTAGCCCCTTTAAGCTATATTTTTTTTCGATAGTCTACAGAACAAATTATTGTTATACAACAACTTACCTAATTACCCTATCCTGCCTAATTAACCTAGTTAAGCCTTTAAATGTCACTTTAAGCTGTATAGAAGTGTCTTGAAAATATCTAGTAAAATATTACTTACTGTCATCATGGCAAAAATAAAATAAATCAGTTGTTAGAAATGAGTTATAAAAACTATTATGTTTAGAAATGTGTTG
This sequence comes from Danio kyathit, assembly GCA_903798195.1. Classification (NCBI taxonomy): domain Eukaryota; kingdom Metazoa; phylum Chordata; class Actinopteri; order Cypriniformes; family Danionidae; genus Danio; species Danio kyathit. Next base: position 28,489,414 of record LR812534.1, read on the forward strand.
AAAAAACCTTCTTTCTGTTAAACAGAAATTGGGGGGAAAATAAACTGGGGGGCTAATAATTCAGTGGGGCTAATAATTGTGACCTCAACTGTATTTGCATTATATTTAGAAAATAATAAATGTTTTATTAATAATTTTTTTTTATTCTCACCAACTTAAAAGTAATTCATTAATTAATATATAATTCTTTTAATAACAAGTATTTTCAAGGGCAAAATGTCAAATGTTTAGTTATTTATTTTTATTATCATTATTTATGATTATTAGGAAAGCTGTATAATCCATGACAATAATACGTAAATGTGCTTATGCTTATTATGACAGATAAGGAGTATTCAAGTATTTTTGTGTGTGTGTGTGTGTGTGTGTGTGTGTGTGTGTGTGTGTGTGTGTGTGTGTGTGTGTGTGTGTGTGTGTGTGTGTGTGTGTGTGTGTGTGTGTGTGTGTGTGTGTGTGTGTGTGTGTGTGTGTGTGTGTGCGGACGCTCTGTTGTGGTGTGCAGTTTCACTTAAACTTTTTCCTTTTTTTCCACTTTATCAATGGGAACAATGGTGACCCAGGTTCCTCAGAAAAAAAAACATGCTTGTGTCAACAATTTTTGTAAAATTAAATTATATAAATAACCACGTAGTCCAAATAAATTTCACGAAAAATACAAATTAAAAAAACGGCGAGTAACACTCAGTGTGATTTTTTTTTTTTTAACACAGTCAGCTTATTTAAAAAAGCACACTGTAAAATCCAATAAGTTAAGGTAACTCAAACCATTTGAGGAAACCGAATGCAACAAACCATTAAAGATCAAAAACTAATCCTAATGAGTACTGTGAACTTAATCTATTTGAGTAAATGAAGCAATTTGAGTACAGCAAAACCCAATAAATGAAGAGAACTCAAACCAACTGAGTACTGTAAAACTCAATAAGTTAAGGCAACTCAAACCGTTTGAGGAAACTGATTGCGACAAACCATTTGAGTTAAAAAAAAAACAATCTATATGAGTACTGTGAACTTCCTCCATTTAAGTTGAAGTAATGAGGTATTTAAATAACCCATTACCTTATAGTTCAAAACTCTTTTCAAATGAGTAGAATTAACTTTCATTTGAGTTTCAATTTTGAGTTAACTACACTCATTTCATTTGATAAAGTTGACTGTTGGGTTTTACAGTGTACCGTTCATAACAATAAATACATAAAGAAATACTGACAATTAAGCTATACACTAGTTTTAACTATATCTTAGCTGCCATACTTGAATATACACTCATAAAAAAGCAATCTTACATTCAGTTCGACAAGAAACTTTCTGTCTAAACAAGCGTCTGCTCTTCATGATTAATTCACTGCGTGCTTTCACATCAGCGCTATTGTTTATGAGCTTATTGGACTGTTTCAAAGCTGGTGGCTATTCAGTGGGCATAAATATCCAGTGACTAGACTAAATACAGATGGATTGTTTTTCTCTCAGATCTGCTGTCAACAAGAATGTTTTCTTGCCATGTGGACCAAGTTAGCAATCCATCCTATTATAGTCTCCTAAATTTGACATGGACCCACAGTACACTTAATCATAATAGTGACGGACGGAGACAGCAATGAGTAAATTGAGATAATGAGAGCCAAAGAGACGTCTAGAGTAAAGGCCTTCCTTTAGTCTTTTTAGGCAAAAAGCTGCAGGGATACTAATGGTTGATCAAATCCGAAAATGGCAGATAAAAAAAAAAAAGATCTGTCCTACTTTTCACTAATGGATGAAAGAGAAAGGAAAGGGAGATGCCCTGACTCATGCCTTATATGGTAAAGGACTGGCTGTACTGATGTCCAGCAGAACATTTCCCTTACAATAAAGCCTCTCTCAACACGACACTGCTAAAAGCTCTCCAAATCAGTCCTACTTACGGATATACTGAGGTGTTAGTACTGGAGCGTGTTTGTGTTTAAGTGCGTATATTCATAGATGCTGGAAAATGTACACTCACCAGCCACTTTTTTTGTGGTACACCTGCTCAGTTGCTTGTTTAACACAAATATATAACCGGCGAATCACATGGGAGCAACTGATTTATGGATGTAGACGTGGTCAAGAAGATCTGCTGAAGCTCAAATAGGGAAGAAAGGGGAATTAAAGGGCACTTATGATGAAAATCATCTTTTGGTAGCTGTTTGGACAGTACTGTGTGCAGGTATAGTGTGTCTACCATCACATTGGGGTGGTATAAAGACAATAAGTCTCTTTTTTTCAATTTCCTTAAAATAGGATCCAAATCCCTCCCATTTTGAGGCCCACCACAACGTGACGTAAGAGTGTGGTTTCCCCGCCCACTGAATTGATTGACAGTCCCAGATTAACATGTCTCCATAGTAACACATTTAATCATATCTGCAAAACAGGACGTGCGCAAAGCAATTCGGATTAAAAGATCTGTTCAGCTCTCTGTGATCATCAATCATCATCAGGGCTTAATTTGTGCTGGAACACGCCGGATCCGAAACCTCATTTTACCGATCCCCTTCCTCAACCACCTTCCCCCCTTATCCGCTGTTCACTTTCATTTTCTTCCGCGACTCCCCAACTCTCTTCACGTTCGTCCGCGACACCCCTGCCTCGCTCACTTTCGTCACTGATCATCATCAAATGTGATCAAGAATGAGTTTTACAAGTTTAAAACGTTTTAAAACAGTGCATGTTTGTAATGAATTTCATTGGTTTTACCGTCTTTATCACCACAGCCGCATTGTCAGTACTATTATAAAAGAAGACGCTTTAATCCCGGTTTGCGGACATTAAATCAGGTTTATTTCGTACATTAACATAACGGATATCCATACAGCAGTGGATATTAACGTACATCCTGTCATATTTGCCGCGCAAAAACAGTGCAAAGTTAAACGTGCGCGCTGTGTGTCCGTCTACTGTGTTTGTGTGGGTACGTGAACTTTGTAACAACATTGTGTGTGACTCATCGTTGCAGAAAGGCTTGAATTAACTCCACAACAAGTACATCAAATGATCATTGGAAAAGTTCTTACTATAGTATTTCTCATAAATGTTACGTGAGATCTACTTCATGTCTGTCACTGTGCTGTTTATCTGACGCAGCTGAGGCAGAGATTGAGACACACTCTGATAGGCATGTGGGATCGGTGGGTGGGGAGAAATAGTATTAAAGGCACAGGCAACAACAACATCTACATTGTGCTCAGAGCAGAAAATTCCAGTGTTCTGAAAGGTATAATAAATAATCTGATGGGTGAGTTGAGCTGAAATTTTACAGACACATTCTGAAGACACAAAAGACTTATCTTAAATCTTGAGAAAGGGGTAAAATAGGTGCCCTTTAAAGGGATTCTGATTGTGGAATAGTTGTAGGTGACAAATGGGCTGGTCTGAGAATTAGGTTAATAGAGGATATGTTGACATTTTCACACTCTCAACTATCTATTTACATTTATTTATTAAGTCCAAAGTGACTTACAAATGAGAATGATATAAATAGAGAATGATCTTTACAGAGAATGATCTGAAGAAAATTAAAACATCAAGAGAGTAGCAGTTCTTTTTGTGAAAACGAGTCTGTTTACTGTAAATGCGTGTTTTTAAGCTGATTATGCATAATAAGCTGATATGTGTAATGCCATGTAAACACATTACCTGGATTATTTTATTGGGTAAAGCTTAAAAACAGCTTAAAATCAGAACAGGTTGTTTTTTGTCCAATACACGTTGCATGTAAACAAATTTATTGGCATTCATGTGTTCATGTCACTTATGGAAGTAAGAGTAGAAAACATAATGGCTGCCAATTGTTATCTGTGACTCCCCTCATTCCAAACAGCAAACAGGCATTCGGCTTAAGCAGGCGGTGGCATTATTTTGTACATTTTATTGTCTTAATGAAGCACAAAATCATATTGTCCACTCACGCAGTTGATGCAGAATCATCAAAAAAAATAAATAAATAAATAACTGCGTTCGCATGTACTAAAAAGTAGTGACAAAATACAACAACACAGCATCTGACACATTTCCTGCTGACATCTTTGAGCTACTGACAGCTCACTGATATTGTGATGTCAGCTGGATTTGAGAAATCTGGCAAACCTTATGTAAATTCGGTTTTCTGCATAGCTGTTTACTGATTTGTATGTAAACAAATAAAAAACAGTTTTTGACATAATCAGATTTATGGCAGTTTGCTTGTTTTGTGCATGTACAGTACACTACCTGACACAAGTCTTGTCTCCTATCCAAGTTTTAGGAACAACAACTAATAACTTGACTTTTATTTGGTATCAGAAGTGGCTTATATGAAAGGCAAAGGCCTCTAGATTACACTTATTTTACTAAAATAAACTATGATCATGCCTTGATTTTTAATTATTTAATTAGGACAGTAAGATCTGACTTTTCTTAGACAAAAGTCTTGTCACTTAACAGAAATAATGCACAGTATAGAAAATAAAGTCATGGTGCAGTGGAAAAATAATTAATATTGTGTATGACTGCCATGAGCTTGGAGGACTGCATCCATACATCTCTGCAATGACTCAAATAACCTGTTAATAAAGTCATCTGGAATGGCAAAGAAAGTGTTCTTGCAGGACTCCCAGAGTTCATCAAGATTCTTTGGATTCATCTTCAATGCCTCCTCCTTCATCTTACCCCAGACATGCTCAATAATGTTCATGTCTGGTGACTGGGCTGGCCAATCCTGGAGCACCTTGACCTTTTTTGCTTTCAGGAACTTTGATGTGGAGGCTGGAGTATGAGAAGGAGCGCTATCCTGCTGAAGAATTTGCCCTCTCCTGTGGTTTGTAGTGTAATAGGCAGCACAAATGTCTTGATAACTGATGCTACCATCAACTCTGCAGATCTCTCACATGCCCCCATACTGAATGTAAACCCAAACCATGATTTTTCCTTCACCAAACTTGACTGATATATGTGAGAATCTTGGGTACATGCAGTTTCCAATTGGTCTTCTGCAGTATTTGTAATGATCGGTATGCAGTTCAACAGATGATTCATCGGAAAAATCTACTTTCTGCCACTTTTCTAAATGATCAACTAGAAGTCAAGTTATTGTTTATTTCTCTTACAACTGGGATCGAAGACTTTTGTCAAGTAGTGTAAATGCCCTCACTGACTTGCTGATGCCAGATGTCCGAGAAGAATGATGAGACATCTTTGAGCTGATATAAAAAAGTGACTGCATCTGGGTTTCCATCAGCCTGTGTTATTGCATATTTTGAGAAACGAGTGATGAAAATGCCAAATTTCAAATAAAAAAACTCTTCATTTGCATGAAGTTATGCTCGTTTGAGGTGCTTTTGGATTTGTGCCAATAATAAATTTTGATTTTGCAAACAATACACCTATGTTACTACTCAGCTGTCTTCATTATGCTTGCCATTATATTGGTTACTAGGTTACCAATATTGCAGTCAAATGCTCTAACAACTTCATGGAAATGCACCTAATTTGTATTTGGGATTTTTCATAAGGAAACCTTGGCTTGTGTCTGAATTAACCAACCCAGGTCTGCTAAAGATCATCTCTGAACACACAACACATCCAACCTTGAAGCAGATGAGCTTCCGCAGAGGAAGAAGAGCACACTGGTGCCACTCCTGTCAGCTGAGAACAGGATTCAAGGTTGCCTGCTCTAATGAGTCTCGTTGTCTGCTGCAGCATTTGGATGGTTGGGGTTTTGGTGTAAACAACCCAAAAGCATGGATCCATCCTGCCTTTTATCAGTGGTTCAGACTGCTGCGGTGTAATGATGTGAGGGATATTTTCTTCCCAGACTTTTGACCCCTTATCCCCAACAGAGTATTGTTTAACATACAGTATAGATATGCCAGAGTTTTGATTAAAGCCACAAATCTCAAACTGGTTTCTTGCACATGACAGTGAGTTCACTAAACTCAAACGGCCTCTACAGTCACCAGATCTCAACCCAGTAGAGCTTTGGGATGTGGTAGAATGGGAAGACATTCAAGTACAGCACAGAATAAGTATGTGCACCCCTAGATGTACTTAGCTCCACTAAGCCAGCCTTAAGCATTGGTAACGTTTTTTTTTTTTTTCATTTTGAGCACTATAAACTCTAGATGATAGATAATAAAGCCTAAAGTGTCTTTTTTCCAAAGATACATGAACTGTGAATGTAGACTAAATTATTCAGCAACTGTTACTGTTTAAGTTTGGGATGGTCATTTTTTAGAAAATGCCTGACAGTGAAGGAAAGGAGGACACTGATATAGCCTCAGAAAACTTTTTACAGAAATCTCATTTTGCATGCTATCTTCATCAAATTTGAAATATAAACTCGTGAGACACTTGGGGCTCTATTTTGACGATCTAGGCGCAAAGTCCAAAGCGCAGGGCGCAAAAGCATTAAGGGCGTATCAGAATCCACTTTTGCTATTTTAACGACATAAAATTCCGCTTTGCACCGCGGCGCATGGTCTAACAGGGTTGAGCTTATTTTCTTAATGGGTTATAGGTGTGTTTTGAGAATAAACCAATCAGAGTCTCATCTCCCATTCCCTTTAAGAGTCAGTTGCGTCGCGCCATAGCGCATTTGCTATTTACATGGCAGACTTTGTAAGTAGAATAACTGAGCGCTTCACTAATGAGAAAACAGTTAAACAGACCATCTGCAGCGCGAGAATGAGCCTCCTCATTCTTTACTTTCACTTTCACTCTCTTCCGTGGGTAAGGAAACATGTTGTACGCACAGACATCCATTAGCCTACTTAATTAATTTTGTTTGTTAAGCGCAAAGATTTGCTTCAAAACTATTTCTAAATTAAGTTCTAATTTCCAGCAAACGAATAAATGAAGAATAGTAACGAAGTGTGTTAATTCCGAAAGCACATGCTATGCCCCATATGGTCTAAAACCTGACAGGTGGGCAAATCTAAGCTTGTTTTTACTGTAATAAAACAAATATAAATATGCACAAAATAAATAATACTACTAATAATAACATTATACAAAAGCAAATTGTGATGAATAAACTGAAAAAGCCCCCGGAGATGAAGAAGGCATGAAAGCAGTGGTTTTTATATTTATGTAGAAATTAACAATTTTTATAATATTTTATTCCTTGAATTCTTTTTCATTTGTAAAGATATTTGCGTATTGCTGTACATCCTGTGTGTATTAAGCAATGTTTAAGCGAGGCGCACAACTAATGTGCTCTGTGCTTGACTTTAAACCTCCTCTCAGCTGGTCTATTGTGCAGTCTATTTTAGTTCCTCAAAATAGCAACGCGCCAGCAATGCGCCTTAACACACCTCCTTTTTTAGACCAGAACGCCTATGGGATCACATATGAGCGCAAGTGCATTTGCTATTTAAACAGTGTGGTGCAAAACATCAAAACATCACTTGCGTCGAGCTGAAACTAGCAAACAACAATTGCGTCACGCCTTGCGCCGAGTGTATGATAGGGCCCTTGGCTTTCAAGGCATATTTTGTCTAGATCATTACATTAATGTTTTTCTGTGTTTGTTTGTATATGGAAAAACAAATATTCAACACAATGCAATTTTATTTTATCATGACTTTATAATGTATAACTTTTTATGTTTTTGAGCATGAAACCCCTTTTACCACAGTGAAGCCCAAAGTGTCTTCTCTCCAATGATACTTAATTTGTGTTTGTAGCTTACTGGAGTCAATAACTGTTTACTATTTAAAGTTAGGTAGATGTAAATCCCCAAAACTGAGTGCTGGCTAATACGAGCTGACTGTTCATTTCAACAGGGAGTGAGAGACTTCCTGCAACCTCCGTGTGCACGAGCGGCAGCGACCATTGGCGGCCAGGTGGGCGTGTCGAGCGATGTGACAAAGTTGAGAACCCTTCAACTTTTTAATGTAATGTAATGTAATGTGTATTTATATAGCGCATTTATTGTGTATGGCCATACACCCAAAGCGCTTCACAATCATGAGGGGGGGGTCTCTCCACACCACCACCAGTGTGTAGCATCCACTTGGATGATGCGACGGCAGCCACAGGACAACGGCGCCAGTGCGCTCACCACACACCAGCTATTGGAGGAGTGAAGAGACAGTGATAGAGCCAATTCAGTGGATTCTTTGTGCAAATTAAGAGTGACTTTTTTGAGCTACAGCCAATAGCAGTACCAGCTCACGTGATCCTCTCTCAGATCTCTCAGAGGCCAGTTGTATTCTATATGCTGTAGACCTACACCACCCATAGCGACAGGCAGCTACAAAGTCGCTGCTAGTGCGAATGAGGCAATAAAGGGACAGTCCACCCGAAAATTTTAATTCTGTCATCAATTACTCAACCTTTTCTTTTTCTAAACATGTTTGACTTTCTTTTTTCTGTTGAACGCAAAATAAGATGTTTAAGACAGCTTGAAATCTGTAACCATTGATTTCCACGTTTATTTAGCATATTTTCCTCTAAAATATCCAATAAATGTGTTCTAGACTATCCTTTTTTATATTTAGTGATATTCCTGGTGTGAATTTCTCTGGTAAGGTTATGTCAAAACATCGAGTCAAGGTCAGAACTCTGACTGGGCTGCTCTAGAAGGTCTGTTTTCTTCTTTTGAAGATATTTTGTGTTAAATTACTCATGTGCTTTTAGACGTCGTCTTACATCACGTTATGCAGTTCTTCCATTGGTGAGATTCTGAAAGTTGCAGATGAGCGTTTCTGATTTTTGTCTTGCACATTTTGTACTACACATTCTGTAGCAGTTTTTCTCCCTGTCGACAGAAACACCAATCATTCTAAGGAACATCTGCATGTTCTTTTGCAAAGGAGGCAGAAATATTTTATTTTTGGACATCTGCAGCCTCCTCTGTGAAATCTTTCATTGAATATCCTTCATTTTGTGTCGTCCGCATTGTAGACATGTCAGTGGAGAAGTCCAGGAGTCTTGTTATCTTTAGTGAGCATCCTGCACTGAGTTCTTGCAGTCATTTTCACTGAGTGCCCACTCCTATAGAAAGCAGTGCTGGACTTGCTCTATTCATAGACTTGTCTAACTGTAGAATGGAGAAAGTGTGCTTTTATTGGACAGGGCAGTTCTGATCAATCTTGTCTCATTTATTATACTCTTGCTTCAATGACTTCTCACTCCAGTTATGGATTCATAAACTTCTGTAACCTTTATTGGCAATGTTTACACAGTGAATCCAATAAGACATGAAAAACGTTAGGACAAAAAAACTAAGAGAGCATGAACATTGATATGGCATACACAAGGTGGAAAGATATGATGGAGAAAATTGTGAAGAGTAATGTCCAAACTGCTTATTTTGTAGACTGCTCTCCAAAAGTATTGGTATCAGTGTAATGCATAAATCAAGCAATATATATGCAAGACAAGTATAGGGGCCAGTATTTGATATTTAGCATTTTTCGAGTTATCTGTATCAGCAGATGTTTTCTGTTTAGCCAATAAGTGTTGAGGCTTTCATTTTCTCAGTGCTAAAAATTCCAGTGCTTGAATGCAGATGCGCAGGAGCACACTTTATCAATCCTCAATGTTTCTTTAACAGTTTTTTGTAATAGAATGGCAAACTATGTTGCAGTATATCCTGTTTACCATCATTTCAAATGCATATAGTCAGTGTATACTGCATCAGCATGTAAAATAAGATTTGCTTGGTCTGTAATAGAGAAAACATGAGTCCCAGTGCATACAGTCTTACCTAATTATTTGGTGTGCTGTTGATTAAATCATGTTTTAAACATTTTTTTTTTTTCAGTTTAATTAGAATTTGTAATCTAGAAGTTGCCATCTAAAACATACATCAGTCTATTTTTATGTAATTTTTTCAAATTTATTGATTTTCATATTTACTTTAAGGGCACCTATGATGAAATTTATCTTTTGGGAGCTGTTTGGACATAACTGTGTGCAGGTATAGTGTGTCCACAGCAATGACTGTATATAATATGGACGACGCGACAGCACCATTTTCCATTAAACGCTTTGAAGGAAAAATCGTCTCGTGACGGGCACAAACTGTCGCAAAAGACTGCTGAAATTGGAGCCAGGACATGCGCAGAAGGACTGCTTGATGGAGCCAGAGGAGGAGCTGTGGAATCGAACTTCCAACCAAACGCTTGTACATCGCTTGTACATCAAATCAACCACGCCCCCCAAACTGCTCACTTGACCGCTGATGTCTGCACAATAACAAAGTCTCGCTAATGCTAATACGCTTTGTGTTTACATAGTAGCCTGCGTTTGCTGTTTTATCAACACAAATGGTTGTAATAACGTTAACAAAGGTGAGGTTTTATATGATGAAGATTTAATCGCGCCAGCTCCGGGCCGCAGCGCACATCACTTGCGGGCCGATCCGGCTCAGATGCGGCAGCTTCGGCTCGCTAGCGTCGGGCCGGTGCCTATGGACGTACTGCCTGAGTCAATCGGGCCAGATGCGGCGGCCGTTAGCGAGTCGACGCTGCGGTATCCGAGCCGGATCGGCCCGCGAGTATTGTGCGCGAGTAGGTACAGCAGATGGAGTCGGGCCGAGGGCTCCGGCAGGCGAGAGTCTAGCCGGAACTGGCCCGAGTGTATTTTGCTATCTGGGTAGTTAAGCGTGTATCAGCAAACTGATAAAGCCATGACCTTACCGAATAAACAGTGTTCCACCAGATCCTGTATGTCAGAAACTATAGTTTACTGTTTAGCAACTCATTTTAACATGGTAAAATAACACAGAAATGGAATAATAACACTTCAGTCTCCTGCCGAAGCTCCGACGTCTGCTTTGAGAAAACAGTCAATCACAGCTGTCAATCACGATGACACGCCCAGCTTACACAAATTACTGCTCAAAACATACTGTTTACAAAAATGAAGATCTGCACCTATCTCAGCACGATAACCAGTGCCATAATTGACCAGAACCAGCTTTCGGGACATTTTATTGCAAGAGTAATTATTTTTTTTATTTGGTCTCATGTCTCCTTCATTAACACGGAGGAGGCGGGCTTTATGACTTGTACTGCAGCCAGCCCCCAGGGGGCGATCTAACGGCCGAGACCTTCACTCAAAAGCAGGCGTGCGGCACACTTGGTCCACAGTCATATTGGGGTGATATAAAGACAATTTTTTTTATTTATGTTAAAATAGGATTTAAATCCCTCCCATTTTGAGGCCCTCCGCAATGTGACATAGGAGTCTTTACTTTATCACCACAGCCGCATGTCAGTACAAATATAAAAGAAGATGCTTCAATCCAGGTTTGTGGATGTTAAATCAGGTTTATTTTGTACATTAGCATAATGGATAGAAGTCGCACTAAAGGCTCAGGCAACAACAACAGCTACATAGTGTTCAAAGCAGAAAATTCCAATGTTCTGAAAGGTATAATAAATAATCTGATGGGTGTTTTGAGCTGAAACTTTACAGACACATTCTTGAGACACAAAATACTTATCTTAAATCTTGAAAAAGGGGTAAAATAGGTGCCCTTTAAAAGTAATGTGTTAATAAAATATAAATTTAACCCAGCAACTGTTATGCTTGAGTTATTACTATCTCAGTTTATATATCTGTACATCAGATTATTATATCAGATTGCTTATCAGTCTTCAAACGCCTATCAGTTGACCAGACTTGACAGATGAACAGTTGTTCTATTGATACTTAAATAACTACAATTATGTCACAATGTAAAAGAAGTCTCACACTTTTCTTTTCTTTTTGTGTGTCATGCTCTAGAGATACCAATTTAGAGGTAGAAGCATGTTTGTTTTTTAAAGGTGCCATAGATTGCCCTGAGACTATATGCTATATTAAACTTTTTCTTGAAATCTAGCTGGTACTGTATGTGGCTTAGGTAAGTGCAAAAAATCTTTCCCAATGTCCATTTACAACCCTAGGAATTAGGATGAAATGAGCTCATTTTACCTTTGAAAATCAGGGCTTAGAATATTAATGAGTATGAATGAGCGCTGTATATATATTACGTGTATAATGAATGTGAATGAATATTAATGAGCTTCGCTCTGATGCTCAGCATGGCTCATGTCAGTCACTGATGTTCACATAGTGTGATGTACTATGATATACACATGTGCAACAACCATACTTCAGTTGGCAAAAACATATTTTAAATGGAGTAGAAGACTTGTCAAATGACAATTATTTCAACTGTAGTGTTGGAGACCTTGTTAGCTAGGAGCGAGTGATGTCTGTAAGAAAACTACACTATAAAAAAAATCAGCTTTTTTACAGGGTTTTTTTCTGGCAGCAAATATAGGATGTTAAATTATAGAAATTTACTGTAAAATAACGAACGTTAAATTACAGAAATTTCCGGTAAATTTCTGTAGTTTAATGTCTGTTATTTTATGGTAAATTTATGATAAATTTATGGTAAAAACCTCAGCTGCCAGAAAAAAATATAAAATAACGGGGGGGTTTTAACAGTGTAGTTTGCTCGTGAGTTATGTGTTGTGAATGAAATACAGCCTAAATTATAACTCTAGCAAACAAAAGGGATTGACATTGATATATGTAGAGTTGTATTTTATGGGTTTTACGTTGATCGTCATCACCCCATCCAAATGATGATAAAAACAGTTTACATGTGTCTGTCGCTTCATTACAAACATACACAGCAATTTTCACAATATACACGTTAAACCGCTAGGGGCTGCTGCTGAGGGCAAGCATATTGTAGTATCAGAATTTTCAGAAAATCAGTCGGACAGATAATTGACTCGGCCTTAGTTAGAATTAAAAATGTTTACTGAATGCTCATCCAGTATAACTATCCCATACGGAGGCTGACAATGGAGGCGAGGATTCAATTGCAGCATCTTTATTAAACAAAGAATAGTCAGGCAGGCAATGGTCAAACTCAGGAGCAAACAATTTCATAAAGGGCAATCCAAAGGAGTAGTCAAAGACGGGAAGAGATTGGTTCACACGGCTAACATCCAAAATCATTAAGCAAAGCAAGGGTCTGGAAACATGGCAAGGAAAAACAAGGTAAAGTAAACGCTTTGTAATGTGTGCAGATCAACAACAAGACTCAGCAATGTTTGTGTGTGTGTGTTGTGTGTGTGGGGGGGGGGGGGGGGGGGGGTCTTGAGTAGCGTGTGTGTGTGTAATCAATGGAGAACCGGAACAGGTGTGTGTGTGTGTGGTGCCTGAAGGGAGTTGTAGTTCATATAGTGGTGTAATGTGATTGGATGCTGACAACGGAAGTGCCGATCCAAATGCAGGATTATTTAAGAGAGTTGTCATGCAAACAATGGTCAGAGCAGGAGCAAACATGTACATGCAGGGAATTTCAGAACGTAGTCATAAACAGGTGAGTGGTCAAAAGGCAAGCAGCAGACAGGAATAAACAATAAAACAAAGCAAGGGTCTAGCACGGCAAGGCAAGGAAAACACGTCTTAATGTCACAGATAACAACAAGACTCCGCAATCTGTGTGTGTGCTGTATAAACAGTCCATTTAATGAGTGCTTAAGCAGCTTCAGCTGTGCCAGTTTGTAATCAGTTTGAATCAGGAACCGGTGTGTGAGGTGCATGCTTGGAGTTGTAGTCCATGTAATGGCAGATTTGTAGTCTGTTAGCAAGCTAGATCACTGATAATCATAACAGGTGGCAGAATTGTAGTCTGAGTGAAAGTGAATGTTCTCCAGTGATTTATGAGGGTTGGATCGCTGGTGATCGTGACATCCATCTTTGGTGCTTTTACATTCGGATCTAGTAATATAACTTAAAACAATCCAATAAAGGATCAGGGGGGGGGGGGCCAAGTCGGAGCACTTACTCTGATCCCCCGGGCTCTGCGATTGGTTGTCTTATTATTAAACTATTCCTTTGTTTTTCTCAACCATGTTCCTGGAGGACCACCAACACTGCATGTTTTGTCTGTCACACTCATTACAGGTCTTTCAGTCTCTGCTAGTGAGCTGATGATCTGAATCAGGTGTGTTTGGTTAAGGAGATATTTAAAATGTGCAGAGCTGGTGATCCTGCAGGAACGTGGTTGAGAAACTCTGCCTTAGTTACCCAAATTTTCATTCTATGAAATGAATATTTTTATCTGCTGTTCCCCACCTCTTTTATCAAAGGTAGTTGTTGACTTCACAGTCTTTGTTATTCATCTACAGCAAAACAACATAAGTGTATGTGTTCTAAAGCTGGGGTTTTCAAATTGTGGGGGGCAGGGGAGTGCCAGTACCGATTTTTATGCGTTCACTAGAGGGATTAATATGATTAATGTTAGCTCCACAGCTAACTATCAGGCACCTGTAGAGATAATGCGTTCCAGTAAAATATATACAAATAAAAAAATGAACCGGATGCTTTTTAAAACTAATGACGGTGAATGAATGAAAGTCAAACCTGTGAGCATCTGACAAAAAAAGTGTCCTTCTGCATCAAATCAGCAGGATGCCCATCTGGATCTTTCACTTACTTTGAAGACATAGGACATGAAGGCATACTGACTACGTTTACATGGACATCAGTAATAGTTATTTGCCTTAATCTGAATAGTATAATTACGGTGTTTACGTGAAGTGTTTTTTGAATGTTGCGTCACCAGGCATTTCACATTTCCTGCAGAGTCTTATTTAATTTTGGGTGTTTCATCTCCAATTTCTCGACTTTAACTGCAGTTCGGCAGTTTAACTTTCACTCATGAACATTTCATTCATGCCCCCATGACAAACTGGGATATTTGATGCAAATATGAAGGACTGGTGGAAGTGTGGATGGAATTGAAAGAAAAAAACTTCTGCATTTCGTGGTGTGTGTGTGTGTGTTTGCGGTCCTTTACTGACAGCCACGTGTGTGATACTTGTCACAAAATGCAGCGAAAAGTCCTACATGACGGTAATATTTTGGTTGCGGCGTTTACTGCCACTAATATATGCATACTCCACATGTCTTAATTGCATTTATGTTTAGTTCAGTTATGACTTTAGTTTACATGGTAGACCCTTAATCAGAGTATTGTCTTAATCATATTAAAATCGTAGTAAAGTATTGCTGCCCATGTAAACATAATGTTTGACTCAACCACACCGTCAGGGCTCAGCGAACTTGGCTTTGTGAAGCAGCATTTTCTTTATGTACATACATCAAAAGCAAGTATGCTATGGCTCATGCACAGTGGAAGATGATTTACGGTTAGTCGTGTCAGGAATCCGACCACAGATTAGCATGTTATCCTCACAGAAACAGGCTCTGCCATCACACTGAATCTGGTAAGCTATATATTTGTGTTTCAATGTAATTAATTTTACGCACTTTAAGCGCAGCAAGTAATATGTGAATGATGTTTGCTCATGCATTATAATTTTGGCTTGACGGAGGGGTGGCTGGTGGGAGGGGGTGGAAGGATGGGGGGCGAGTGAAATTGTTCAAACTTTCGGGGGCGTGTTTGCTAAAAGTTTGAAAACCCCTGTTCGAAAGGATTGTCAGTTTAACTTCTGATATATATTTTTCTAAACAAGAAGACACAAAAAGTGCACACAGAAAGCTGTCTGGCAGTCAGCATGTTGCATGAATAAACTAAGTTCTCTTTTGTGTCATCTGTCAAACACTCAAAGAGTCACGTCAAAAGCACAAAAAACACGATGTCACATAAAGTTGCTGATGTCGGTGGATGTAAACAGATGGGGAAGAGATATGTGTATCAGCATATTTTTAATTATGAAACAGGGCATGACGAAAACACTACTAACTATACCACTAAAATTAAAAAGTAAAAACCAAGGAGTCTGAGGGAGTTGAGAAATAGTGCTTACTGACATACTGTATGCTCATACAGCAATGATGCGCACATTAAAATTGTAAGCCAGGCACTTTTACAAAACAAAGAGAGCAGTTTTGCTACATTGCTACATGAGCACAATTGCTACAGTAGCTGGAGAGCAACAGTAGAGAATGCAGACTGCATTAGTCTATATGTGTGATTTAGTTGTAGATCAAATGTCTAATTTATGCAGAAATCCAGGTAAATATATCAGGTACTTTTTCTAGCAAGAAGTGTACTATACATCCTGGCACATCTTTATGATTCATTGACGCATCCCTGACACAACAACATTACCGCCTCCCAGCGTGAGTTTTGCTCGTTTCCAGAACGCTTCATTAATCATGAGAAATAAAAAATAAATCCTGCATTACTATGCCCTCAGAAGTTGTTGAAAGCTACAATCTTCAATCTATTTTTATCGCTTGCTATGGAATGTGCGTAACTCACTGCATAAACAAGGTTAAATATGACGAAGAAGAAAAAAAAATGAATGTAATGGATTTCAGACGTTGATTACGTGAAACGAGCTACACTTCAAGCTCCTTCATGTGAAAGGACAAAAAAGGGACGGAGAGTGATAGACACAGAAATGGAGAGCGATATCGGAGTCGAGGGGGTCAAAACAACAAGAGCAGAAATAAACCTCTAGTGGGGTGCGAATCAGCCAGAGGTGGGGGAACGAGAGAGCGGGAGAGCTGGAGAGAAGCACATAAAAGTATAGACACACTTCTGTGTTTGAGAAATGCATGCTGACAGAGGAAGAGAGTGCGCGAGAGCCACATGAAAGGCTGGAGTCACCTCTCTGTTTGAATAAGGTATGCTGACACTCCATCAAACCCGCCGACAGAAGTGACAGCCCATTGTAGAGGAGCAGAACAAAGAACAGCATGTGTGGATGATGCGTCTCTATGTGTGTGTGTGTGTGTGTGTTTGTATGAAGAAGTTACGACCAAGTTTCTGTCCTGTTGTGTTCCATCTTACTATCAAGCTTCATTTTTCACAGCTATTTTTCACATGCCAAAGTGATTATGCAGCACTTTTCGTTTTCTTAACGAGTATAATAATTCTCAATACATTCATATTAAAAATAAATACATACAGTAGTTTACCAGTACTGCATGATTTTATACAAATGTCTTTTCAAAATGTTATTGCACATGGCAGAATACAGTGTGATCTCATTGCTTATAGACTAGGGTTGGGCGATGTCGACCAATTTGGCATTGTACGATGTCTAATGTGAAACATCGCGATGGATGATGGCATCATCATCGCAGGCAGTGGTGAATTAATTATTTCTGAATAACTAATTAATTTCTAACAAATTCATTATTTGTATTTGTAATGCCATCTGTGTCGTTATAATGGCGTCGACAAACTTGGTTGGTAAAAAGGTGCACAACCAACAGGAACCAACCAACAGTATCTGAGGTTTTCGCTAAAACTACAACTGTAAGTACACGCGTGTAAGCGACAGATTGAAGCAGTGTACTGACGCTGTGACACGTTACTGTGAGTCGTTAGATAGAGACCAGATTAATTAAATATCACGTTTAACAACTATAGTGAGACGCGATCCAGCGGTACATCCTTGATAAACTGTTCGACGTGCACTGCTCTCTGGGGTTTTGTGCTAAAAGCACCCGCTGACTGCTGGAGCTTAGACTCGCGCATACACTGCAGCGCATGACAGAGTGTGTATGTGTTTGTGTGTGTGTGGTCACATGATGTGCGTTTTCAGCGGTATAGTGTGGAAGAAGTGTTGTTCAGAAATGCTAGGTGAAACGCCAGTGTGGACGTGGATCGTTTTAGTTCTGAAGACTAAGACGTGTTAGTGTAAATGGGGCCTAAGTGTGTATTTTTCGCGAGCGGGTTGCTGCTGTGACGGGGGTGGGGCGGAGGATCGTGATGCCAGCTCAGCATCGGGATGTCTATTGGCCATCAGCGATGGACGATGGCATCGTCTATCGACCCAACCCTAATATAGACAATAGATAAAGGATTGTTCCAGGAAAAAAAGGGTTTGCCTTTGGTTTTCCTTCTGTATTTTGGTTTTACAGTCAGTAACAGCTGGGCTTTCACACCAGGGGTCCGTTCTTCGTACCTTGCTTAAATGATCAGGATGATTTTACAGATCCTAGGTATTTTAATCTTGATAACTGATCTCGGGCTAATTTGGTTCTTTAAACAAGTTCGCAAATCAGATTAAACTGTCTGGATGAACTGATCTGAGATCTGTGTGTGTTGTGGAGGACAGAACTATCAAAATCATTATGAGCAATGCATCGATTAGCTGACGGCACAGCAGCGTAAGGACATCATCTGATTAATATTCAATTATCCATGTTAAAAAAATTTGTATAAAATTGGTAGTAACCGGTTTAATATGATACGCAATAACTTTCCACATTTGTTGTGGGCTGCAGCCTTTACACTTTTATGTGTCAAGTGTATTTAGCAATTTTTTAGTTTTACATTTAGAGCATATATTCTTTATTATACTAGCCTAGGCATATTTAAGTTTCTTAATCTGCAAATTTAAATAAATTTGCATCAAAAAGCATTTTGATATTGGTAAAGCTGTCTGCAACTTTTGCGAAGCATCAAATCACCGGCATATTAGCTGTCAAAACATGTGCATGACTGCATAAATTATTATTTCTTAAAGAGTTGAATATTGTCCATGTCTATTATCATACACAAATTGTAAAGCTGGGTCAGTACCTTAAAATAGTATGCGTTTGTATCTAAAAAGTCGATATTAATAAATGTTCTCCTTGATCCCCTTGGGGAGAGCCACCCCATTTTTGTACTTTTATTTCGGAGTGCAGATTGCATAAGTTTTATTTATATAAATTATTAAACTTATATGTATATAAACATAAAAATTATTAATTATTTAATAATAAATATTATTATAGGGCGGCGCAGTGGCAGAGTAGGTAGTGCTGTCGCCTCACAGCAAGAAGGTTGCTGGTTCGAGCCTCGGCTGGGTCAGTTGCCATTTCTGTGTGGAGTTTGCATGTTCTCCCTGCGTTCGCGTGGGTTTTCTCAGGGTGCTCCGGTTTCCCTACACAGTCCAAAGACATGCGGTACAGGTGAATTGAGTAGGCTAAATTGTTCGTAGTGTATGAGTGTGGATGAGTATGTATGGATGTTTCCCAGAGATGGGTTGCAGCTGGAAGGGCATCTGCTGCGTAAAACATATGCTGGATAAGTTGGCAGTTCATTCCATTCAAGCTAAAAAGAAAATGTAGGAATGAATGAATATTATTATAAATTATAAATGCGTATATATAATTAAAAAAAACTATTTTCCCAATTGTATATACTGTAGGTTACTACTATAGGAAAATATCAGCATTCGGTACATACTTTCAGCAATACCTTTGTTTGAAAATACTCGATCTGTTTATATGAAATAAACCTGTTCCCGAGCAGGTTTGAGCTACCAGAACTGTTGCTCTGATAACAACTGTCGGATGAGTTTTGAAGAACGAAACCATCCTGGATCGTGTCAAATCGTCAATAACCAAATCCAGCTAATTGAGTTCCTGAAACTATTGGGAGAAGGACCCTCTTTTTGGAACGTTCATTCTGGGAATGGCAATGATTTTTGTTTTAGGACAACTAAATTAAATTACTGAAGGTCCTACTCTAGGGCAGGTTTTAATAGGGTTAGGTTTAAGGTTAGGTATGCTGACACGCCATCAAACTCTCCGACAGAAGTGACAGCCCATTGTAAAGGAGCAGAACAAAGAGGAGCATGTGTGGATGATGCGATGAAGTTACGACCGAGCTTCATTTTCCACAGCTCTTTTTCACATGCCAAAGTGATTATGCAGCACTTCCCATTTTCTTAATGAGAATAATACTTTTCAATACATACATATTAAAAATAAATACGTAGTTTACCAGTACTGCATGATTTTATACAAATGTCTTTTTAAAATTATATTACACATGCCAGAATACAGTGTGATCTCATTGCTTATAAATACAAGTTCATCTGTGCATCTCTGTAATGAGAAGGGGTGTGGTCTAATGACATCAACACCCTATATCAGGTGTGCATAATTATTAGTCAACTTCCTTTCCTTTGGCAAAATGGGTCAAAAGAAGGACTTGACAGAAGTGAGATATCTTGCAGAGGGATGCAGCACTCTTAAAATTGCCAAGCTTCTGAAGCGTGATCATCGAACAATCAAGCGTTTCATTCAAAATAGTCAACAGGGTCGCAAGAAGCGTGTGGAAAAACCAAGGCGCAAAATAAACTGCCCATGAACTGACAAAAGTCAAGCGTGCAGCTGCCAAGATGTCAAGATGCCACTTGCCACCAGTTTTGCCATATTTCAGAGCTGCAACATCACTGGAGTGCCCAAAAGCACAAGGTGTGCAATACTCAGAGACATGACCAAGGTAAAAAGGCTGAAAAACAACCACCACTGAACAAGACACACAAGCTGAAACGTCAAGACTGGGCCAAGAAATATCTCAAGACTGATTTTTCTAAGGTTTTATGGACTGATGAAATGAGAGTGAGTCTTGATGGGCCCGTGGCTGGATCGGTAAAGGGCAGAGAGCTTCAGTCCGACTCAGACGCCAGCAAGGTGGAGGTAGAGTACTGGTTTGTGCTGGTATCATCAAAGATGAGCTTGTGGGGCCTTTTCGGGTTGAGGATGGAGTCAAGCTCAACTCCCAGTCCTACTGCCAGTTTCTGGAAGACACCTTCAAGCAGTGGTACAGGAAGAAGTCTGCATCCTTCAAGAAAAACATGATTTTCATGCAGGACAATGCTCCATCACATGCGTCCAAGTACTCCACAACTTGGCTGGCAAGAAAGGGTCTAAAAGAAGAAAAACAATTGACATGGCTTCCTTGTTCCCCTTGACCTGAACCCCATAGAGAACCTGAGGTCCATCATCAAATGTGAGATTTACATGAGGGAAAACAGTACACCTCTCTGAACAGTGTCTGGGGGGCTGTGGTTGCTGCTGCACGCAATGTTAATGGATTCTGTCAGTGTTTTGATCCGTTCACCATGGATGGCAGGCTTTTGAGTGTCCTTGCAAAGAAAGGTGGCTATATTGGACGCTGATTTGTTTTTGTTTTGTTTTTGAATGTCAGAAATGTATATTTGTGAATGTTGAGATGTTATATTGGTTTCACTGGTGAAAATAAATAATTGAAATGGGTATATATTTGTTTTTTGTTAAGTTGCCTAATAATTATGCACAGTAATAGTCACCTGCAAACACAGATATCCTCCTAAAATAGCTAAAACTAAAAACAAACTAAAAACTACTTCCAAAAATATTCGGCTTTGATATTAATGAGTTTTTTGGGTTCATTGAGAACATGGTTGTTGATCAATAATAAAATTAATCCTCAAAAATACAACTTGCCTAATAATTCTGCACTCCCTGTATTTATATTGCTTAATTAAAAGATACTACCACAGTTGACCATACTGACAAGATTAAGAACAAAGACCGTTTTGATCACCCTCCCCACCCCAAACCCCCTTGAAGGGAAGGACTTACAGGATTGTTCCAGAAAAAAGGGTTTGGCTTTGTTTTTACTTCTGTACCATATTTTTGTTCTACTGCAGTAACAGCAGGACTTTCACACCAGAAGCACATTTTCACAGATTTTAGTTTTAGGACAGCTAAACTAAATTACTGAAGGTCCTACTCTAGGGCAGGTTTTAATAGGTTTAAGGTTAGGTATGCTGACACTCCATCAAACCCTCTGACAGAAGCGACAGCTCATTGTACAGCATGTGTGGATGATGCTTCTATGTGTGTGTTTTGTATGAAGAAGTTACAACCAAGTTTCTGTCATGTTGCGTTCCGTCTTACTACCGGGCTTCGCAGCTCTTTTTCACATGCCAAAGTGATTATGCAGCACTTCCCATTTTCTTTACGTGAATAATAATTCTCCAACAGCATCCGCGGTTACGGTTCATATGGTGGAAAACTAAATGAAAAGTCATGCAGGTATCTGGCAGCTACCAATTTAACACTCACACAATGTGTGTGTGTGTGCGCGCCAAAGGATTTGCTTAAGTACTGTGTAACTAAATGTTCCAGTAGTGTAGGTTTTTGAATATGTATAATCTCCAAGTCCTCGGAGATAGCTATGATTTTTAAAACGCTCATTCATAAACTGCTCAAATATTTACACTGCGGTCTTCCACTTTGGCTGAAGCAAGCAGAAGACGTGTGAAAAATAGCCTGGAAAGGATTTAAGCGAACATTGTGTGAGTCGGAGGTTAGCGTGTTCTGGAGCTGCGAAAGGCGTAATCACATAACAGTTACTCACAACTTTAAAAGCCTCCTCCTACAGAAACATCTCACCGCGGCTGCTTTGAAAACCAGTACAAGGCTTTAATGTATCTAATGCTTGACTTTGAAATGGGTTGTGAGATCAGTGGAGAGTACAGATGCTCTGTGAAACAGAAATCAGGGTCATGTTTTTAAATACACGATTAAGTGAAGCAAATGAGATCTGTTTGGGTGGGCGAAAGACATCAGGGAGTATGAGAGTATGTGTGTAAGAATGATTGAGATAAATAGATTTGCGTGTTGGCTTTAGATGAAGCTAATGGTTAACGATTAGCATTAACACTTCTGGGATTTTTTAATTTTTTTTGCAAATGCAATGAATGACTGTAGCTTGTATGTAATGTATCTGATTAAACAATACAGTAAACAAAACTCTAATATTGTAAAAATACTATTACAATTGAATATAAATATAATTTGTTTTAATATACTGCATAGTGCTCATCGGCTGCTCATTTAATGTGTCCTTTTTTAGTATACTGCTTTAATGCAGTTATCAAAAACATCAGAAGTCATACCACTTCTGATTAGTATTCGTAGGGGAAGACGGGGAGCAAAGTAACACTTTTTGGTTGTGGCAAAATAGTGAACAAAGTGGGTTAGACAAACCATATTTTTTACCAACATCACACAATCCTCTACTACAAATGACCACTGAAAGTATGATCACCAGTATTATGATTTCTGTGCAGTATTGTCAAAAGTGCCAGGAGTAAAAATGTCACTATTTACCCCATCTGTAGGGCAAGTTGTAACACACAGAGGGTTAGTTGTAACACATGCTTAACAAGTGAGATTTCACACAATTCATTTCAATTCAGTTTACTTCAAATAGTATTTTCCTCAGTACTTAACTCATTTTTTAGTCTACATAGCACAGCATGTTTATTTATTTCTCTATTGGATAAACACATTTGGATATTTTGCATTATTATACAATGCGGTTTTTACATTATTTGCAATAAAATATTTATTTTCTAATAAAAACTATTAACTACCCCACCAAGAAATATTTTTTTGGATTGCATTTCTTAATTTCTAGTGTGGCTAGTTAACACACTCAATGCATTTTTTTTTCAACACATCCCATAATTTCTAAAGTATGAGCCTCTACCAAATGGTTTGTATATCAGTTAATGTTAAAAGTACCGGAATTAATACACTCTGAAAATATGAAGTGTAAAACATATTTGTTTTAAAAACATAATCAAAATGAAACATTTTTAAATTACATCTTTTTGTTTGAAGTATGCCATAAAACATCTCGGATTCTCATTTGTTTTCTTGTTTTTTTTTGTACAATAAAACCAAAATCAAGTGTAGTAGTGCAACAGGATTATGTTTGTTTGATTTTTGCTGTGTGTGTTCAAACCATTATTTAAAACAGTCATTTTTTTAATTACTTTAAAGAAACAGTCATTATTTAAAACAGTAAAAACATGGTCAACCGATTGGTAGAGGGGCAGTCAAAGGGTTAAAAACATTTTTTTAATATAAAAACATTCTCAACATTACACTCAAAAAGTTATTACACTTAAAATCAAAAATCAAGATTTAGTTTGTTTAATTTGTGTCCAGCAGTGTGTGGCTTATTTGTAACACCTTGTTATAACTAACCTTAACCTTTCCTTAAAACTGGCTATAGCAGTCACTGTGTTTTTCACATCTTTAAAAATGGTTCCATCTTTTAGCCTCGAAGATGGTAATCACAACAATATAAGATTTTATGTTCATACTTTCACAGCTTTTTTTTAAATACAAAAATATTGAGTATAATTTAAAATACTGTTATGCTGAAAAAATGGTTTCTCCTGTGTTTTCAGCCTGATCTCATGAGGAAACGTAAGTATTTTACGTTATGTCAGTTTAGTGGCTAATTCGTACGAATTCGTACGAGTTCAGTCGTACAAAAATGTACGTTTTTAAAAGAAGGCATGGCACCTAACCACAACCATCATTGGGTGATGAACAAATCGTACTGATTTGTACGAATTAGATTGTACGAATTCATACGAATTAGCCACTAAATCAAAAAGTTACAAATTGCCGTGAGATTACATTGGTGTTTCTCATTCAAATTTTGCCAAACTTTTTCAATTATTGGCAGGAAGACGTCTGTCGACCCTGTGGTGAAAATTTCAGAAGCATGCCATGGTTAACCCTGAGTCAATACCTTAAAACTCTGTGTTACATTTTACCCCGTGGTACTTTGTGCCTGTGCTCCCCTATTCTTTCAAAAAAAATTTAAACTGACCCCAACTTTTGCTTAGCAGTGTGTCTAAGCCTGAGAAATATGACATTTAATATAAAAAAAGCATAAATTCCCAAGCAGTCAAGCTACATTCATCTTGCTTACATTTCTGACCACATCAAAGATATTCAAATAGAAATACATATTAAAAATAAAGACATATTTCACCAGTACTGCATGATTTTTCACAAATGTCTCTTCAAATGATATTACACATGCCAGATTACATTGTGATTTCATTGCTTATAGACTATAAATGCAGGATTGTTCTAGAAAAAAAAAAGTTGCTTTTGTTTTTCCTTCTGTATTTTGGTTCTACTGTCAGTAACAGCAGGGCTTTCACACCAGAAGCACATTTTTACAGTTCCTAGAACTGTTAGGGGGAAGGACCCACTTTTTTGGAATGTTCATTCGGGGAATGGCAATGATTTTAGTTTTAGGAAAGCTAAACTAAATTACTGAAGGTCCTACTCCAGGGCAGGTTTTAATAGGAACTAGAGTGATGTAAATGTATGCTAATTGGGTGCCATGGAAAACCCTGGCACAGTATTTCCAAGTGTTACAAGACATGCACATTCAAAAAGCCAGTGCTATCGGCATTTATCTCATTGCCTCAATCTGCGGCGTTGTGTTCTGTTCTCAATTATATGTAGAAGTACAGGTTGTCATAGTGGATTTTGCCCTTTTTTACATTTTCAAATTCATATCTAAACTCCATCTTCATTATTACAAAACATATGGCATACGATGAAAACCTCATTAATCATAGTGTCCTCCATCCTTCATATGATGGTTTTGTTGAATATTGATGACACTGTTGGTCTGCTTACGAACTTTAGAGTTCCTAGTGATTGTACAAATCCAACCTGGAAATTGGTAGGTGGGAAATGAAGTTCTGAGGTAATCATGACTGATATCTAGTTCCTAATACTGACTGGAAGAAATATGTGTCTTGTGTCTGATAGCACAACAAAGAAATACTTGAGTAGTGGTTAAAAAAAGGACAGAAATATTTCTTTGTAATCCTTCTAATTGGCAGCAGAACACAGAACACAACAGGCCAAAATGTAATCATTTGATTAGGCAAATGTGTAAACAGCATTTATAAACAAGATTTAAAACACAATGTCATTACAATGACAACTGAATCCACTATAATCGAATGTGAGTCATGCAATAGATGTAAATTACTCGTATGTAAATTGTTTTAGATGTTGTCATTGCGTCACTATTGATCATGTCAAAATTGTACATTTCAATTTCTATGGCAATGTAAGTAAATGTATGTACATTTGGTTGAACCACACTTTATACAGTACATTAAAACACATTTACAATATAAAAATATTCCTATGAATCAATTAAACTCATTTCAACTTGCATCAGTTAAACTGACTTCAAACATAATGTTAAAATGTGTTCAAACTAAAATAATGCTTAGTTAAAAGTTAACCTGAATAACTTACTAAATTAAGTTAAAGTAACATTAAAAAAAATTACATTGTATGAATACTTATGAGAACACATTGATAAAATCTAACCGAATGTCATCAATTTGTGATATCAGCATCTATATGATGATGTAGGAGTAATAATACTTTACAAATCTTGAACAGAGTTCATTTGGAGTCCAAATCTCCAAGTCATTTCTAAATGTGGTGTTTTAACCAGATATGCAGCACGTCTTGATCAATTTTAGCTCCATTTAAATGAAGTGCTAATCTAAATGAGCTCTTTTCTGGGGTGACACCCGGAAGTGTTGCTGGAATCCAGCAGTTTTATCTGTAATTTCATTTATGAGAAGCAAAGAAAAATAGCGTTTTGAAGGAAATCTGAGTAAGAGCATGTGTGGCTAAATGTCTTTGTTAGATCTGTCGGTGAAAGTGTGAGTGGGCATAGCCTCTGGTATGGCTGTCTTCAGTGAGCTAATTATACAGCAACCTAAATATTTAATGCTCATCAGTCTTTAATTAGCTACAATAACACGTGCAATCAGCACAAAATAACAGTGATGACTGAGATTCAGCCTGGCACCTGCCATGCAACGTGCCACCCAGAGAGCAGAGACAGACCCTCAACCACAGTGCAAAGCAGAGAGACAACATTACAGCACACACACAGAGAGAGCGATAGAGAAAAAACAAGTACAATATAAACTGGGGGAAATGGTGCAACAATTTTTCACTCATAAATTGTTAGTCATTTTGCTTGTTTGCTACTTTGGTAGCACTTTACTTGAAGGGGGTGTTAATAAGACTGTCATGGAGCATTCATAATTGTGACATGCCATGAATATGAATGAGATTTTGTCATTAAGTGTCATTTGCTCAGTTCTGTCATTCTGTCACTTTAAATGCAAAGGTGGCATTGTTTGAGATGTCTTTGTTTTGACAAAAACAAATTTAACCAAATCATAACCATCATTTGTCATGTAAACTTGACATTATCAAGCCAACATAACTTGTCATAAATCTGTCATAAACATGATTGTCATTGAGGCTGTTATAATTGTGTTATGAATTTATAACAGCATTATTAATAGATTTCTTGATCTCAACTACAGTGGTACACTGAAAAAAATAATTCAGAGATGATTCCTTGGATTTACTCAATTTTTTTACGTTAAGTGCCTGTAAACAATTTTTTTAGACTGAATTTAAACAAACAAATTAAGTAGAATTTTATTAAACTTAATTTATTACACACTTATACACTACAGACAATTTAACTTACCCAATTCACCTATAGCGCATGTCTTTGGACTGTGGGGGAAACCGGAGCACCCAGAGGAAACCCACGCTACTGCGGGGAGAACATGCAAACTCCACAGAGAAACACTACTGACCCAGCCAAGGCTCGAACCAACGACCTTCGTGCTGTGAGGTGAGAGCGCTACCCACTGCGCCACCGCGTCGCCAAAATTATTATTGTAATAATAAAATTATCTGACAGAGTATTGTACGGTGGCCAAGAGAGCTTAACACACTGCAATTTAAGAAAACACATGCAATTACAAAAACACCACAAATTAACAAACGATCTTCATCAGTTTGACAGCACACATGTTGCAAATTCTCGCAACACAAACAACTGAAGAAACGCGCTGCATTTGGTCACAACACTTGCAAATATCCACGTAAAACAATGGAAATGTTTCAATGGGGCCCAAAAACAAGATGGACCCTGCTGAGATATGGATGTGATATTATGTTGTGAGTTTAAAGATGAGTTTTTTTTATTATTTTAATATCCTGGTTACACAATTCCATTGTCTTTTGTAAACTATTAGCCTAAATAAACTGATGATTAAATGTGAAACGTTGTTTTAATAGTAAGCAGAGCGTTTAATAAATGCAGCACGTTTTTTCAGTTGTTTGTGTTGTGACAAAATGCAGCACATTTGTTCAGTTGTTTGTGTTGTGACAAAATGCAGCGTGTTTGTTCAGTTGTTTGTGTTGTGACAAAATGCAGCGCGTTTGTTCAGTTGTTTGTGTTGTGACAAAATGCAGCACGTTTGTTTAGTTGTTTGTGTTGTGACAAAATGCAGCGTGTTTGTTCAGTTGTTTGTGTTGTGACAAAATGCAGCGTGTTTGTTCAGTTGTTTGTGTTGTGACAAAATGCAGCACATTTGTTCAGTTGTTTGTGTTGTGACAAAATGCAGCGCGTTTGTTCAGTTGTTTGTGTTGTGACAAAATGCAGCACGTTTGTTTAGTTGTTTGTGTTGTGACAAAATGCAACGCGTTTGTTTAATTGTTAGTGTTGTGACAAAATGCAGCACGTTTCTTCAGTTGTTTGTGTTGTGACAAAATGCAGCGCGTTTGTTCAGTTGTTTGTGTTGTGACAAAATGCAGCACGTTTGTTCAGTTGTTTGTGTTGTGACAAAAGCAGCGCGTTTCTTCAGTTGTTTGTGTTGTGACAAAATGCAGCACGTTTGTTCAGTTGTTTGTGTTGTGACAAAAGCAGCGCGTTTCTTCAGTTGTTTGTGTTGTGACAAAATGCAGCACGTTTGTTCAGTTGTTTGTGTTGTGACAAAAGCAGCGCGTTTCTTCAGTTGTTTGTGTTGTGACAAAATGCAGCGCGTTTGTTCAGTTGTTTGTGTTGTGACAAAATGCAGCACATTTGTTCAGTTGTTTGTGTTGTGACAAAATGCAGCGCGTTTGTTCAGTTGTTTGTGTTGTGACAAAACGCAGCACGTTTGTTTAGTTGTTTGTGTTGTGACAAAATGCAACGCGTTTGTTTAATTGTTAGTGTTGTGACAAAATGCAGCACGTTTCTTCAGTTGTTTGTGTTGTGACAAAATGCAGCGCGTTTGTTCAGTTGTTTGTGTTGTGACAAAATGCAGCACGTTTGTTCAGTTGTTTGTGTTGTGACAAAAGCAGCGCGTTTCTTCAGTTGTTTGTGTTGTGACAAAATGCAGCACGTTTGTTCAGTTGTTTGTGTTGTGACAAAAGCAGCGCGTTTCTTCAGTTGTTTGTGTTGTGACAAAATGCAGCACGTTTGTTCAGTTGTTTGTGTTGTGACAAAAGCAGCGCGTTTCTTCAGTTGTTTGTGTTGTGACAAAATGCAGCGCGTTTGTTCAGTTGTTTGTGTTGTGACAAAATGCAGCACGTTTGTTCAGTTGTTTGTGTTGTGACAAAAGCAGCGCATTTCTTCAGTTGTTTGTGTTGTGAGAAGTTGCAACGTGTGCTGTCGAACGGATAAAGATTGTTTCTTAATTCGCTGGTGTTTTTTGTAATTGCATGTGTTTTCTTAAAATGCAGCATGTTAAGCTCTCTCGGCCACCGTAGTATTGACACTTTTACTGGGAAATTTTAATGGCTAACGTATTTTGTTCTGCTGAAAAAAAGCGAGCAGCAAAATATTCATGACACAATTATAATGGCCACAGGACGTTCATGTTCATGTCAGATTTGCGACAAGCTATTTTGTCTTAGTAATGTCAAGCTGTCATGACAAAGACAACGACAGGTTATGATGTATTTGTCAAGTTGTCATAACAAAGACGCCTCAAGCAATGTCACCTTTGCATTTAATGTAACTGAGAGAATGACATAATGCATAAAATCTCTTTCATATTCATGACATGTCAGGTTATGATTATAAAGGTGTAATGGCAGTCTTATTAGCACCCCTTGAAGTAAAGTGTTACCGGAGCTTTTTACTAATAATATATTATTTTCAAGCAATTTTGTAATAATTCATTTCATGTGTGTAATGTAGCTGGTCTTAAGTGTCAGGATAAATTGAGTTGTTTCTTAAAAGTGAGAACTGTTTCTGAACTGCCTGAAATGAGTTGTCAGTATTTCCACTCTCACTTCCTGCACAAGCCTATGAGGGTTTGTAAGAAATCTGCATAATACCAGCCTATGGTGTTCACTGGCTGCCGGCGAACTCAAACACTGCAGTTGTAGCTGAGGATTGGGAGAGTTTGGTGTGTGTTGACATGTCTTGAAGATGATGTTTTCTGAGCTCCAAACGAAAATCCATTTCGCATGCACTTTCAAAAGGATTCAGATCGATGAGTTAAAGCCAATGCAATTGTTACTGTTTGTATTAAAGATCCAACAAACCCTCCAGAGGTAAAATTCAGGGCCATGCTTTATTTTAGGGTACAATTGCTACTATTAACAAACCACTAACTTTGATTTTTGCTTCAATAAACCCCTAATTTGCTCATGTAATCACAATAGTTAGGTTTAGGCTGAGTAGAATTAAGGATGTAGAATAAGATCATGTATTTTATATGTACTACTAGCCAATATC
Source organism: Danio kyathit (assembly GCA_903798195.1). Classification (NCBI taxonomy): domain Eukaryota; kingdom Metazoa; phylum Chordata; class Actinopteri; order Cypriniformes; family Danionidae; genus Danio; species Danio kyathit. The sequence continues at coordinate 28,519,574 of LR812534.1, forward strand.
TTAATAATAGGTGGCCAGAAATTAAAAGTAAACTAAACTAAGTTGTTACCAAACTTTGGTGTTTAGCACATAGATTGTAAACATCAGACCAATCATTTCCATATGACCAATCAGAGCAGAGTAGGCTTTAGGAAGGGAGGAGTTAGAGAGAACAGAACAGGGGCCTCATGTACAAAGACTTGCGTTGAATTGATACTAAAACATTGCGTACGGACAAGGCTGTAAATGTGCATACGCAGTTAAAAAATCAGATGTATGAAACACTGCGTACGTGAAATCCCACGCATATTCTCTTTGTACATGCGAAATAACGTGAAACTGAGCGCAAGTGCATGATCGCAAAACCCCTCCCTGCCTCCTCCCCCTAATAAATATGGTAATGACTCCACTTTGGCAAAACCAAACGAAAAAGCAATAGCAAAAGCAAGCAAGAAGAGAAACTTCACAGAATGTGAATTGGAGGTGCTCCTATCGGAGGTAAACCGGAGAAAAACTGTGTTATTTGCAAGTTGTCCTCCGGAACTAATAACAAAAGAAAAAAAAATAGAGTGGGAGAGTTTAGCTGACGCGGTTAACGCAGTGGGGTCTGAATATGACACTGTGAGTAAATTAAAAAAGAAATGGTCCGATATAAAGGTGCAGGTTAAGAGAAGAACAGTAGCTTTAAACTGATGTACAGTTTGTCAAGATTACTCATGTTCTTTTTGATGTAATATATTCATAAACATTGACATGTGGAAAAACAGCGCCCCAGTGCGTCCGCGTCATGGTGCTGGCTAAGAGGTTCAACAAACTTAAATATATTCTTCTTCGTTTAGTTTTTTTTTACTTTAAATATATGTTTTTGGTAACCAATATTCAAATAATTATTATTATTATACTCTAGACAAAACAGGACCTCAGCAGATCTTGTAAAAACTATAAAGAAGCTTAAATATATGACAGAATAATTTGAGATGTGGTAAAAAATCGATCAAGAATTCAATTCTGCATCGATTCTAAAATGTTCAAAAGACATCGATATTCTTTCTTGAATCGATTCTGAGCTCTGTAGATTCTGAGAATTCTGGCACTGTATGCTTGTAATAAACAGCTGTACTCTGTTTGAATTCAATTTCTTACAAATACCACTTGAATGTAAAATATTCATTAAGAAAGTTACGAAAGGTTTAAGCGATTTACAAGAGTGTAGTGAACTGAGTTTACATTAATCTTGTGGCATAAAAAACAATTTACATGACTTTATCAGCTGAACACACAAACACTCTTTTTTCGTGAGCATTTGAGTGTACAGTTAAAAAGTAGTATAGATCACCACCTGCTGTTAAAAACTAAGCACAGAATAGATTTAATACAGAATAGAAATGCATTTTGAAAATTGCTTTCTTTGATGATTTTTCACCTAAGCTCTAACAATAATTTAGATTTTTTTTAAAAAACATAAAACATGACGTGACATGTGCGGAGATAATTTGATTTGGTTTGATAAATCAACATAATATCACATTTGCTATGATTGTCTTGCACTACTTTTTTAAGATTAAACTGCTTTCATTCGATTCAACGCGATTAATTAACACATGACCACAACAACATATGGTTCTTCCGAGTTCGTTTTATTGTAATTTTCCCGATAATAAAGTAAGTAATGATGCAACACCTTTGTCATTGCTTATTAGAATGCTATTATGAAATATGCTTCATTTCACAGAATGACTTACTTCAAACACTTGACTGAAGCTGTGAAGTAAGTTTTGAGTCAAAACATCATTATATGTGGTAATTGCACATGCTTTCAGGTTTAACAGTAACAATATTTACTATAAAAGGCCATAGTTCACAGAGAAGCTATGCAAACCGCTGTCAATAATGCAGAATGATTATAGACAGCTGATTTATAGATGTGTATGACAATCGCATGTGATTTATCATTTAGCCCTATTTCACATTGCCAGTGACTTAAGCCGCGGTCACACTAGAGTTTAAGCCTGTGAAATTCTGTTGTATGGCATTGCGAAAAAAGGGCAGGATTAACCAAGATGATTAGACATTTTAAAAAAGCGAGCGATTGCTCCATATTTTAAATTTCTGTCCAGAGAGGTCATGTTTTTATCTTACACTTGTCTTATGCAATCATGTAATGCATTTTGCATGGCCAGAGTTCCCCAAGCTTGAACTTTCCAATGCAGCGAACTGTGAAACTTGTCACACGAACTTGCATTTCCAGTCTGCCGTAATCACATGTGTATGAATGGAAGTCTATGACGAGAAAAGTCCAGTGTGGCTTTACTCTTATCTGTATTTAGTTTTAAAAAATACATAATCGTCCCAGTGAATCACATACACACACACACAATACACTCACTGGTCACTTTATTAGGTACACCTTACAAGTATCGGGTTGGACCCCCTTTTGCCTTCGGAACTGCCTTAATCCTTCGTGGCATAGATTCAACAAGGTACTAAAAATATTCCTCAGAGATTTTGGTCCATATTGACATGATAGCATCACGCAGTTGCTGCAGATTTGTCGGCTGCACATCCATGATGCAAATCTCCCGTTCCACCACATCCCAAAGGTGCTCTATTGGATTGAGATCTGGTGACTGTGGAGGCCATTTGAGTACAGTGAACTTATTGTCTTGTTTAAGAAGCCAGTCTGAGATGATTTGCACTTTATGACATGGTGCGTTATCCTGCTGGAAGTAGCCATTAGAATATGGGTACACTGTGGTCATAAAGGGATGGACATGGTCAGACACAATACTCAGGTAGGTTGTGGCGCTGGCACAATGCTCAATTGGTACTAATGGGCACAAAGTGTGCCAAGAAAAAATCCCCAACACCACTACATCATCACCACCACCAGCAGAACCGTTGATAAAAGGCAGGATGGATCCATGCTTTCATATTGTTGATGCCAAATTCTGACCCTACCATCCGAATGTCGCAGTAGAAATTGAGACTCATCAGACCATTCAACATTTTTCTAATCTTCTTTTGTCCAATTTTGGTGAGCCTGTGCCAATTGTAGCCTCAGTTTCCTGTTCTTAGCTGTCAGGAGTGGCACCCAGCGTGATCTTCTGCTGCTGTGGCCCATCCGCCTCAAGGTTGGACATGTTGTACATTCTGAGATGCTCTTCTGCATAACTCGGTTGTAAAGACTGGTTATTTGAGTTACTGTTGCCTTTCTATCAGCTCGAACCAGTCTGGCCATCCTCCTCTGACCTCTGGCATCAACAAGGCATTTGCGCCCACAGAACTGCTGCTCACTGGATATTTCCTCTTTTTAGAACCATTCTCTGTAAACCCCAGAGATGGTTGTGCGTGAAAATCCCCGTAGATCAGCAGTTTCTGAAATACTCAGACCAGCCCATCTTGCACTAACAACCTTGCCACATTTAAAGTCACTTAAATCACCTTTCTTCCCCATTCTGATGCTCAGTTTGAGCTACAGCAGATTGTCTTGACCAAGTCTACATGCCTAAATGCATTGAGTTGCTGCCATGTGATTAACTGATTAGAAATTTGCATTAACGAGCAGTTGGACAGGTGAACCTAATAAAGTGGCCGGTGAGTGTGCATATTTAATTTGTAGAATTGCTTACTTGACATCGCAGCCTTTCAAACAAGTTAAACTGGGCGCTCATCTCAGACTGATGCAGGGTTGGGTTGTCATCATGAATTAGAAAGTGAAAGCATTCAAAAGCATGTTGAATAAGTAGTGCCATAATAACGTCTACTGAAAACTGATGCTTGGAAGAGGCAAGGTGTCATATATTTTTATATGTAATATAATATGGGTGTATTTTCAGCCCTCTTTTATGTCCAAAAGCAGATAATGTCTTTTTTTTTTGGAGAGAACTTCTGCTGGCTTACAAATCACTACTGATCTTAACTGTTATCTTTTAGGCCATTTGAATGTACAGATATTTGTCATAACAATAAAGTAGCTCAAAGCTGAATGCTGAGAAAGACTAAAACACAGCACAGAAAGAGAGAAAGAAAGAGAGAGAGAGATTTGCTCATGTTAGGGGGATGTAGAGGCTCATTAAAAAGAAGAGATCAGTCACAGTGCAGCAGGAGAGACAAGAGAGAGAGAGAGAGAGAGATAGCATTTGTCTTTACAGGGAATGTAAGGATGTTCTTTTTGTTGGCCGTTGTGAATTGAATCATTTTTTCCTCATTGTTAACATATGTAAATTCCTGTGTCACTGCTGCTGCTGCAGGCCTTCAGTTCTGCTCACCGTTAGAGGACAAGAGAATGAGGCACGCACACACACATACGCACACACATACATACAAACTCCTTTTTCTCTGTCACACACATTTTCCCAATAGACACAGTTCTCTCTCTCTCTCACACACACACACACACACATAATGGCAGAGTCAGAGTAGGACATACGGAACAAGACTGCTGCAACACACTAACATAGTTTTTAAAACATACACACATTTGTTTCCCTGTCATGGTGGGGAAGGGTTTCATGCAACCTTTTTTAAGGGGTCCTGGCCTAAATACTGTCACCAAAAAAAATATATAATATAATATAATATAATATAATATAATATAATATAATATAATATAATATAATATAATATAATATAATATAATATAATATAATATAATATAATATAATATAATGTAATACAGGGTGGGCCATTTATATGGATACACCTTAATAAATTACATAAACAATTGCCTTCAGATGACCCCAAAGATAAAAGTATAAGGGGGTCTGATCGGGAGACCTTGAGGGCCATTTAACTGGCCCGCGACGACCAATCCTATTTTCAGAAAACTATATTTAGGAAACCATTCCCATTTTATTAAGGTGTATCCATATAAATGGCCCACCCTGTATAATATAATATAATATAATATAATATAATATAATATAATATAATATAATATAAAATAATATAATATAATATAATATAATATAATATAATATAATATAATATAATATAATATAATATAATATAATATAATATAATACATTGCTGAAGGTGAGATATTTAATAGGTATTTGATTTTTAGATTCCATAGACCCACAAATATTGACCCATTCCACCCCCCCCCCCCCCCCCCCCCCATCATAAATTTAGCAACATTAAACTTAACTTTTATACGAATCCAGTATACTGTAAAAAAAAAAAATAAACGGGTCTAAAAATAAGTGAAGTTTTAAGAATTGAGATTCTTTTAAGGTACATCAATACATTTGTTTTACATATGTTTTTCTTATTATAGTTATTTGTATTTAACTCCATTCCAGTTCCTATGACTATTTTCATGGTGAGTTTCTTATTATAGTACTTTGCTTATTTGTAGACGTTTGGTCCATTTTTTATTTCCTTAAGACAGTGGTTCCCAAAGTGGGGGTTGGGATACCCGGGGGGACAATGAGGGGAAGTCGCTTGATGATTTCAAAAAATTGTCATCTGAGAAACGGTTTGAATTTCCTCTTAGTAAAATAAATGTTAGTGTTCCATTTGGGACGACACTACATTCATATACTATGCTGTTGAGTGTGTAAGTGCATACAGTAAGTACATAGTGTATAGTGTGCTATTTGGGACGTAGCAACTGGCATTGTTTTTAGTGATTGCGTGCTGTAAAGTTTGGGAACCTCTGCCTTAAGATAAAAAAAAAACCTGTCATGACACTTTTGATGAACCTTCCATTGCCTAAAGTTACTGTACTAATCTAATGTCTGCACTTTATCCATGCTGTATGACAAAACCAACGCAATCTCACGGCTATTCGTAACTTACAATTTAGTGGCTAATTCGTATGAATTCGTACGATTTAACTCGTACAAATTAGTATGATTTGCTCATCACCCAATGACAGTTGGGGTTAGGGGTGGGGTTAGGTGCCACGCCTCCTTTTTAAAATAAATTCGTACATTTTTGTATGACTGAATTTGTACGAATTAACCACTAAACTGACAAAACGTAAAATACTTACGTTTCCTTGTGAGATCAGGCTGGACAAAACCCTTACACAATATTACATTTCCATTTTCAGACACTATTTAAATTTTAATTATTTTTCTGTCTATGGCTGTCCTGCACAGAGCAGATGATTTCCAGTTTTACTATCCCTATAGGATCCCTAATTGCCTCACAGTGATTTTTATATTGTACTGTAGTTTCTTTGCTGTACATTCTGTCCCCTAAACACAACCCTCACAGAAATCATTCTGCTTATTAACAGTTTCAACTTAATTCTGTCTGATTTCTCAGCTGTTTCTTTGTAGAGACCAAAAAATGTGCCACGGGGTCAAAATATACTGGCATTATTATACTTGTATTGGTCCCACATGTATAGGGAATGCCAAGTACACAGACACAGACAGAAAAACACTACGCCAGCTTCCTTTCATTGTGTCTCTTTAAACAGCTCATTCATAGCCAAGTTGCATCATGCTGTTCTCAGTGCTCTACAGTCTCTTTTTATCACAATTCCTTTTGTTAAATATTTTACCCAACTGCTCCACACTATTTCACCCCCATCATCTCCCGCCGTCCTCTGCCGAACAGAGGTGAAGGACGGACAAATCAGGAGAGCGGGGCAGAGACACCGAATCGGGGCTGCTGTTTTCCCTTCATCGTGATTTACTACCTCGTTCGCTCTTACACCACAGTTTGGAGCCATGGGGCAACAACAGCCTCCTCAATCTCAATAAATAGGGTCAGGTACGAGAGAAAGATGGGCCCGGCGAGAGAGAGACAAAAATTTGTAAGAAATGTTGTGCAGCAAAAATAAAATTATTTATTAACTCTGAGAACATCAAGGGAGACGAACCAGCATGATATCAAGAGAAAAAGAGCGGAGGAGTCGGGAATGAAGTCCTGATGAGTAAAGGAAGAGAATAAACACATTGCGAGGTACAGTGTCGCCCCATGACTGGCTGTTACATGTGTGCTGGTGAGGCGTGATGAGGTCATTTGCGAGGTTTCACTTCAATAAACCCGCTCACAAAACATGCAAATGGGAAGTTGAAAAGAGCAATGAGAAAAAAAGAGGAAAGCGGCAGGTGGGAAATGCAATAAAGAAGAACGAAAGCAATGAATATGTGCGAGTTGCTTTATTCCTCAGTGTGTTGAAATGAGCAAGGAGAAATTTATTGTAGACTGGAGAAAATAAGTACAATGTATAAATTATAAACGAGATCCACCAAAAATACATTTCCCAGCTGATACTGTGCTGATTATTTTGAAGGATATCGGTCAATATTACATGGCTGTCTGGAATGCTTGATTCTAATTGATCAGTTGCGACATATTCCCAGATAACAACCACTGAAACTAATTAAATAGGCTCCTCTTGGTATTTCCCATCATCTTGACCAGGGCTATTCAATTGGCCGCCCACAGGCCGAACTCGGCCCCCGAGCCAATTTCTTCTAGCCCTCCAAATAGTGTTATAAAGACATCAGAAATAAATTTAGTTCAGTCGAAAAACATCCGCTATAGTTATGAAGTGACGTGTGTCTGTTCAATACTGCAGTTGAAGGCTGCGCAGAGGGTAAGTTACCTGACATTAGCGAGCAGCCAAAAACATTTGAATATGTTTGTAGAAAAAGACTTTTGTACAATGCTCTGATATTGATTTTCGGGATGCAACATTTAGCCGATTCCACTATTAACTGCACTTTAATTTGTCACGGTTAAATAATCGTAAAGGCTTCTCTGCACCACAATTCTGTTGCATGGAATGAAACTGCTGCAACAAAACAAAGTTATGCCACCTGTTTGCTAGTTTAATGTTCTGAGCTTGTACACCGAGGCTAATACCCAGGCTCACTGGATTAACTATAGCCGCGGGCCGTTCACATATCGCATCTTTCGCATGCAAGTTCGTTATTTCTAATGTAAGAATATATGCCAATATGCGGGCACAAGCGGAGCAACACGCTCACGGCTTTCTGGGTGCACTCAGTAGAAAACATCTTGAAGAAGATTTTTATTTACTAAACCTGTATGAAGACACATTTAATTGGGTGAGTGGAGGGCCCTATGAATCTGCCATTATATGTCTTTGAAAACAGGTTATGGCAAAGGGGTCATAAAAGTGCATGAGAGAGGACTTGGGGATGCAATGAGAACCATCTGTGTCAGAAAAGCATGAAATGTATAAAACATATGTTGAAACTGTCACGTATGTTTGAAAAGACACACTATATGGGAGAGAAGAGTCCAGTTTAGATGTTTGAAACAGATACTAGTCATGATTACCAAATGTGAACTGTATGTGTAAAAACAGTTATGAATACATTAGATCTTTACAAGAAGAGGGGGCTTTAAATTGGGGTCGTAAAGGAGTAAGAGCTGGGAGAGGCCTGTTGAACTAGGAACCAGCTGTGAAAGCACAAAGGTGGGAGGAAGCAAGGATAAAGGCTATAGCAAACTTGAGGGACATTGGATTTGTCCTGGGGAGAGACTGAGGGCTTACTCACACTATGGTATCCGAACCGTGCCCAGGCCCGTTTCCCAGATCGTTTGAGAAGTGTGAGTGCTCTGAATCGGGCTCAGGCACGGTACACTTGGGTGGCCCTGGCCCGGTTGGAAGAGGTGGGCCAGAGCCCGGTTAACTTGGGCTCAGGCGCGGTACGCTTACAGTGTGAGTGCAAGCGTGCTTGAGCCCGAAACTGAAAGCGAGACGTGACTTTTAAGGGACTGTTTCATATGGATTAATGAATCATTCGTACTGTTCAATGAATGCAAACTGCCGTAGATTATTAAAGACGCAAACCCCTCACTGCACGTCAGCTGCGCCTTTAGCAAACTTCCTAATTCCTGCAGCACGAGGACTTTATGATTGTTTATGAGCGTCAAAAGAGGCTGATCTGTTCGGCGAAATATTAGACTGCGTGTCACCGCATATCAAACGACTTAAACGATATAACTAAAGAAATCTCCACTGTGCTGAGCGAGAGTGCTTACTGAGCAGCACGTCATCGATGACGTAATCGTGCCCAGGCCCGAATGTAATGTGAGTGCGGGCCGTCGGGGGAGACGGGAGGGGGGACAAGCGTGCTTTGACCCGATTTAAGGCAACTGTACATAGTGTGAGTACGGCCTGAGATGGGTCTGCTCCAGGCTGTTTCAGCTTTTTTGAAAAATATTCCAATAAAGTATGTTCTTCAGATATTCTTAACCTCCAGACTAAGTTTGATTCATTAAGAGAAAAGCCGGAAACCACGACAATCTCACGCCGTAGCGGTGGGAGTTGTGCGTGGCTTTCAGTGCAATGAAAACAAAAGATATGTTAGACGAATTATTACAAATTATTAAAATGATTATGTATGTATGATCGCAGATAACAACAGTTCATTTAAATAGTTACCTAATATAAAGCTTAAATTTACATTAGACGTGATAAACCATGATTATTCATCAGACTATAATCATACAACCAAAATCTATAATCTTTGCATCCCTAATTGTTACCCAGTTTAAAACATATGAATGTGTCTGAATGTAGAAGAAGCCTATTTAAGCAATACACTGATTTTGCTGTGCTTTGAAATACGTTTGAATGTTTGTAAAAAAAAAAAAAAAAAGCCTATTGTACAATGCACTGATATTATGTAGTTTCAAATAAAACATATTAACATTTCAATGTAGAAAAATACAACATGGGTGTCTTAAGGAGCAAAAATACAGCATATGGGCTCTTATATGCTGTTGTGTCATCACTCATATTTCAAGTCATATCTCTCCGGCCCCTCATTTGGATTGCTCTTCATGAACTGGCCCCCATGACAAACTAATTGAATGGCCCTGATCTTGACCTTCAATCAATAATTTAACATAATTTTATTGTATTTATTGTTATGGGTCTGGCTTTCTTTGTGGAGCCGTGCAATATTAGAAAATGTAACAAATACGTAGGTTAGTGTATGCTCCATTTAGCCATTTATTGTTTCTGGCAGTTTTGTGTTCAATTAAAGTACTGATAAACCTACAGCTCAGAACAATATTTGTGTCTAATTTTTACATTTTGTGGTAAGGAGGCATAATAAGCAGGATAATGTACATCCAGGTGGTTGTTATTGCAGGTCTTATAAGGTCAAGATTCTGCCACTTCGGTCTTGCTAATTCTTGTTTTGGTGGCAGAGTCCGGACACCAGTCCTGTCTTGTCTAGTATGTTGTGCTCGGCTCGAGTTTCTCAGAACGAGCACTCATATTTCCTGTCATTGTCTGTATTTTGTCTTTGTATGAGTGATGTCTTGGCCACACTTGGGCCGTGTGTGCTCGTGATGCGCGCTGTCACCCTGGTGTGTTTGTTGTTTTGTTCATGGCATGGTGTTTTCATTCTCAGCGCTTCAGTCTAGTTGGTTTCGGTTGGCACTTGGATCGAAACATGCATGCTGCATGTGTGAGTTCATGGTAAGTGTTTTCATTTATTGTGTGCTCCTGTCTTGCATTCTGTTTGTGCTGGCTTTGTCAAAGCATGTGGCTCGGTGTTTACATTGTGGCTTCCTGCTGTAGTCTTGTGTTTCATGTGAACACGCGCTTAATGGGTTCTCTCATTGGCTGCTTGTTTTAGTCCAGTTTTACGCGAGCACATGACTTGTGTTGTCTCTTTGTGTCATGTGCTCTCCTGCCTATTGTCTAGCCCTCCTTGTTAACCCATTAATAGTTTATTCTGTTCACCTGTTTGTCAATTTTCTCTTATTTATTGCTTCCTCTTGTCTGCTGTCCTGTGCCAATTTGTCGTCGTTTATCGCTTTGTCCTGCCTTGTCCAGTCCTCCTCTTCCCTGCTAGCCCAGTCTAGTTTGTTTTTGTCTTTTTGTTAATGTTTTCCCCCTCGGGTTATTTTTGTTGTCTTTTTGTTTTATTTTTATTATTAACAAACCCATTATTTACTGCACTTGAGTCCTCGCTCCCTTTCCATTTCTGAAACACTCACATATGAAGTCCAAATACAACAATCCTCCTCTTTGCAGTCGGCTGCCGATAAGCCTGTTGAGCAATACTCTGTAATAGTAACTGTCTTCATGTACTGTTACCAATACATAATGGCGGTTTTGTGGTTCTGTCTTTAATTTCTGCCTAAATTCTGGAGAATATATAAAGATTTCTTAACTTTTTGAATGTCATTAATTCATATGACTGTGTTTGTGCTGGGTGAGAAATTATCTTTGAAGGACTGCTGAAGAACAAGGTCATCCATACACTAAGTACCTATTTGCTTGTACCTATTTCCATTTCTGATAACAAATCCACTAGCGTCCACTACCTACATATTTGCAAATTTGAAATATGCTACTTAGACCAGTAGTTCCCAAAATGGCGTCAGGTGGGGGTCGCTTGGTGATTTCCAAAAATAAATTTATACATTTAATTATTTATTCATTTTCTTTTCGGCATAGTCCTTTTATTAATCTGGGGTCGCCACAGTGGAATGAACCATTAACTTATCCAGCACATGTTTTACACAGCGGATGCCCTTCCAGCCGCAACCCAACACTGGGAAACACCCATACACTCTTGCACACACTCACATACCTTACGGCCAATTTAGCTTATTCAATTCACCTATACCGCATGTCTTTGGACTGTGGGGAAAACCGGAGCACGTGCACGAGGAGAACGTGCAAACTCCACACAGAAAAATGTCAACAGACCCAGCCGGGGCTCAAACCAGTGACCTTCTTGCTGTGAGACGATTGTGCTACCCACTGCTCCACTGTGCTGCCCTTATAAATTTATAATAAATTTTATTTTACTATTACTACATTTTATTCATAACCTACAAAAGATAGCAATAGTATTTAATAGTTACATTAAAAAAAACATGCAACTAAAAAGCCATCAGCCTTTTGATTTTTTTCATTGGATTGCGATCCCTTGGGTGATTACTTTAGATTAGAAGCATCAATAGTGTCAGTTGCAGCACATTGATTTTGTGGCACAATGTTAAACTTTGAAACCTTTACGGCGCTCACGTACATTAAAAATAAAGGCCACGAATGAACATGGTGGATGATCTCCAAGTGACAGTCTCCAAAATTAAACCAAGAATAGACTTGTGCTGTAAACATTGTGCCCACCACTCTCATTAAGGTGAGGTAATATTAAATTAAACAAATGTATAAATGACTATAAAAAATGTTAGATTGTTGCACTTTTTTGTGTTTTCAATGTGCTTGTGTTTATATAGGCCTATGGATGTGTGTGCACCGTTGTTGCAACATTTGCATGTTTATAGCAAGCGGCAACATCCTGCTCTCCCTCGTGAAGCTAATACAGAAGTAACTGAAACTGCAATTCATTGAAATTCTGCTTGACCTGGGTCCAAAATAAAGCGAATTTCTATTGAACTCACTGTTAAAATGGCCAACTTTACAGCAGAAAAAAAGGTGTTTACAGCCAGGTGCAAAAAACAATTTTGGTGTATATAGCTAATATTACCCTTCATGACAACTGTGAGGGGGGTGAACTCATCCGTTTCATTTATATTAAGTTATATTAGGCCTGCATAATTAAGGGCGTGGCCACTTGATTGACAGCTATGTCTCGCTGGTTGCCGTCACTTCACCTCAGCTGATTCCGGCTGATTAGCCGCTGAACTTGGCATATACTGTACATTGTGTTTTTGTTTTGTTTTATGTGGCTTTGCACAGTCAATTGCCCTTTGGAATTATTTCTTACAATTATCAGATAATATGGCATGCTGTGTGCACTTAATTGTGCTCACAAACCATTTAAGTGGCCTCCATTTCCCAGGTGAGTGAAATTGTACACTTATATACAGTACTATATCTACATATCAAATGTAGATTGGATTATCTAAGATAATTTATCATATGTAATTTTCTTTAGACCTGTAATGCACTCCAGAATCTGACAGATTGATTAGCTGTAGACTGTAGAACAGTCATCTGAAACGTTGTCATACAGTTTTATGCCTGGATTTCATAAATAGCCTTGCATTTACTAAAACAGACTTTATTTGAAGTATTTGAAGTAATTCACGTTTTCCTCCTGTAGAAAAACATCATAAAAACAATGCTTAGTGGATCAGTGTATTACAACAGCGTTTTTAAAAAACTAAACACTGTATTGATATAGTACACAAGCAAGCACAAGTTGTCAGAACACAAACGAGTCGCAGGTAATGAAGTATGAAGCATTTCTCCAAAAGAAAACCCTGTCTAAGCAAAATGCTAGCAGGCGTCTGTAGCTCTGCTCATGCTTCGCCTTTTTGCCCTTGTTTGGTATGATGGTGCGTGAACAAAATGGCGATGGTTGGCCACGCCTACTTGTAGCTTAATTTGAGCTCTTCAAAAACCTATGGGTGACGTCATGAATACTATGTCCTTATCTTTTACAGTCTATGGTTTATAGCTACCCCCGAGGATAGTGGGGAATGCGAGTAACTGGAATTGTTATTCTAGGGCTCGCAGCATGAAAAATTTGGGAACCCCTCACCTAGAGTATGTTTTGTTGTGTGTTTTAGATAGTTACTTCTTTTTTTGTGTGTGATTAAGTTTTTATTGATTTTACATGTGAGTGGTCACAGCATCTTTAAAATTTTCTTTCCAATAAACAAAACAAGATCCACTCCTCAACCCCCCCCCCCCCCCCCCCCCCCCCCCCCAACTCACCCAGTGGTTCCAAAGTCCATGCATCCCACAAATAGCATTGCAATCAAGAGAAATAACAAACAGAAAATACATACATACATCTAAACATAAGATACACATATCTTAAACACAAACATAATAAATACAGGGTAAAAATAGTTACTTCTTGACCATGCCCATGAGAAGGCGGTTCTTTTCATGCATATGTTGTTGGTGTCATACTGCCCCATAGCAATCATTTTACCTAAGCTGCAGTCAAATGTATGTTGAAGTATTTTTTGTGGTTTCATAATGTAGGCAAAAGCAGGTATTTCCAGTGAGCCTGTCTAATTGATTGGAAGTATTTGGAGTATACTGAAATATTGGGAGGCCAATTCTTGGCCAATATCTTGGTGTATTTCAGATTAAAATATATTCATGTATACAATGACATTCTGCTACATCTCTGCTTCAAGGTTGGACATGTTGTTGTTGTTTTCTAGGCCTTGGATTGTAACAAGTGGTTATTTGAGTTACTGATGTCTTTCTGTCAGCTGAATTAGGTATTCTCCTCTGACCTCTGGCATCAACAAAACATTTTCACCCTAAGAAATGCTGCTCACTGTATTTTTTTTTTTTTCTTTTTTGAACCATACTCTGTAAACCCAAGTGACAGTTCTGCATGAAAATCCCAGCAGATCAGCAGTTTCTGAAATTCTCAATAGGACCAATAACCATGCCAAGTTCTATTTCGCTTCTTAAATCAACTTTCTTCCCAATTCTGAGGCTCATATTGAACTTCAGCAGATCAGCTTAACCACAACTACACTGCCAAATGCAGTTGCTGCCGTTGGCTGATCAGATTTTGTTAACAAGTTAAAGAGATGTAGATAAAAAATGTGTATATGTAAAATGTTGTCTCCTTTGTTGCTGGACAAGAAATATTTTGAAATGCGAGACGTTCAATAGGTTTGTTTGTAGTTTTTTGAAGATCTGCCACAGGCGCAGAACTCAACTGTTGCTATATGTCAGAGCTGACAATTATTTTGGAAGAATGCCACAGGAATAAACTCCACACATCGCAAAAGAACCAGTTATTAAATATGACAACGAAATGTGTGAATACTAATTAAATGACAAACACTACAAAACAAAGGATTTAGATTTTTCTTCAATTATTCAGGTTCATGTGTGAATTTAATTATTTAGTTTAGAAAGTACAAAGTTTTCCCTCGTGAATTTACTGAAGCACAAAATCGGTTTCTCTGCAGAATAAAACAGATATAATGTGTGAGCGAGTGCAGGGATGTTTGGAAGGTGAAGGAAAGGAAGACAGATAGAGATAACAATGGTAGCTGAGGCATGAGATGAGGGGAGATGAGCGCGAGAAGAGAGAAAGTGCTGGAGGGGAAGAAACAGCATGAGGGGAGAGTTTATAATCAGTGCTTATATTACAGATAGATGTGCAGTATTAGTGCAGAACTGCATCTTCATAGGCACAATGCTACAGTGTTGTGGACTTACTTAATAAAGCTTCACCGCTTAATACATTCTCAAAGTCTATTTCAAAATACTGTAGGCTTTTGAATGGAAGGCTAACAGTAATTGGAGATCTAGCACAAAACCATGTTCATCACAATGGTTTTCATAGTACAATTCATTATGATTAATATAGTAAACACATGGCGTCACGGTGGCACAATCGCCTCACAGCAAGAAGGTCGCTGGTTCGAGCCTCGGCTGGGTCAGTTGGCATTTCTGTGTGGAGTTTGCATGTTCTCCCCATGTTCGCGTGGGTTTCCTCCGGCCGCTCCGGTTTCCCCCACAGTCCAAAGACATGCATGAATTGGGGTGAATTGAGGTAAATATTCTAAATTGTCCCAAGTGTATGTATGTGTGTGAATGAGTGTGTATGGATGTTTTTCAGTGATGGGCTGAAGCTGGATAGGCATCCGCTGTGTAAAACATATGCTGGATAAGTTGGTGGTTCATTCCACTGTGGCGAGATTAATAAAGGGACTAAGCTGAAAAGAAAATGAATGAATAGTAAACACAAAACTGTCATCATTTACTCACCCTTCACTTGTTC
This sequence comes from Danio kyathit, assembly GCA_903798195.1. NCBI lineage: Eukaryota > Metazoa > Chordata > Actinopteri > Cypriniformes > Danionidae > Danio > Danio kyathit. Next base: position 28,535,254 of record LR812534.1, read on the forward strand.
CAAACCAATTTGAGTTCTTCTTTCATTTCTTAAACACAAGGAGATATTTTGAAAAAAAAATTGGAAACCATTATTGACTTCCATAGTATTTGTTTTTCTTACCATGGAAGTCAAAATCTACTGGTTACCAGCATTCCTCAAAATATTATCTTCTTTTGTGTTCAGCTGAACATATAAAGGTTTGGAACCCTTTGAGTGTGAGACCCATTTTTAGGTTCAGACAGCTTAAAGCCAGTAGGTGTTTTTGTAAAAATGTAGTTTTTATCCTTGTTGTTTATGTAGGTTTATGTTTTGTTTATGTTTCAGATAGTTATTTCTTGACCATGCCCATGAGAAGGCGGTTCTTTTCATACATATGTTGTTGGTGTCATACATCCCCATAGCGATCATTTTAACTGAACTGCAGTTAAAAGTATGTTTAAGTATTTTTGTGGTTTCATAATGTAGCAAAAGCAAGTATTTCCAGTGAGCCTGTCTAATTGATTGGGAGTATTTGGAGTATACTGGAGTATTCGAAGGCCAATTCTTGGCCAATGTTTTGGTGCAATTCTGATTAAAATATATTCATGTATACTGTACAATGACATTATGCTACTTAGAAAAATAGCTGTGACCAATTGGTTAACTTATTACGGCCCATTCGTACGGCGCCAACGTCAACGCTTACCATTCACTTTGAATGGGTGACGTCAAGTGTTGCCGAACTGAATTGTTGGTCCGTCGGCACCGCTTCAGTGGCTTTGCTCGCTGTAGAAGTTGAGACTTTCTCAACTTTTCAAGCACCAACGGAAACATCAGCCAGTCAGATCGCTTCATGCAAATACACCAGCTCAGACAGTAGCCGATTGCTGACTAATTTCATTGGCTGACACTGCTATGACAATCGTGTCAGCCCCAATTTCAGACACACCCTCTGTCAAGCGTTGATGCTGAAGCCCTGTGTAAATGGGGCGTTAAAGAATAAGCATTAATCATACTTTTTCAAAACTATTACTGTATATGTGTTCCTACGATTTAACACATTCCGAGGTTTGATGTGTGAAACGAACTGTAGAAAGCGAATGATGTGTGAAACATTGTGCAATATACAATCGCTTAAACACACGGGGTGCCACCATAGACAAAGACACTGCATGCCAAGTTGAGCCAGCACTCACTCAGTTAAAGCTGCTTTCATTTTTATTGAGAATTTCCAAGCATCTAAACCGGTGGATTTGTTCAGCAAAGTAATTTTCCATGTCTCTGCATCCCAAACGACTCAAAATAATACACAACAATATAACTAAAACAATCTCCATTGTACTGAACGGTAGTGCTTCTCTTCCTTTTGTCTTTTGAACATCGATGACGCAAGTGTCAGAAAGTAAAAATGCAATGTAAGTGCAGGCCATCTTTGGAGTAGGGAGGGGGACAATACTGCCCAGGCTTGGTTTAAGGCAACCATGCCTTGTATGAGTACACCCTGACTCCTGAGTATCTGACTACACTACTTAGGTTCAGATTAGGCCACTATGGGGCTGATCATGGCACCCCTCAATGAAGTCCCTACTGAAAAAACAGCTTAAACCAGCCTTGGCTGGTTTTAGCTGGTCAACCAGGCTGGTTTTTAGAGGGGTTTTTGCCACTTCCAGGCTGGTTTTCAGTCATTTCCAGCCTGGTCTTAGCTGGTCAGGCTGGGAGATGACCAGCTAAAATCAGCTTGACCAGCCTAGTTAGGCTAGGAACCCTTCCAAAACCAGCTATGTCGAGCTTAAACCAGGCTGGTCAAGCTGGTTTTAGCTGGTCATTTTCCAGCCTGACCAGCTAAGACCAGTTTTTTTCAGTAGGGGTGGCAGAGGTCTCTACGACTTACAGGTTGATAAGTCAGTCAATCCGTTTTAGGGCAGAAATGTGACCTTTTCTAACTTTTCCAATAGGGTTTCAGTGCTTGAACTCCTAAAAACAAGTTGCTGCATATAAAAAGAAAAATCCATTTATTCTTGTACTTTGCCTATAGTAAAGCTACCACAATAGCAGCATGACTGTAGTTTCACTACTTTGAAACTGTGGCTTACCAAGCTGCTAATATTTGAAAGTATCTCCCCTAAAACCATATCTAAAATAAAGACATAAGTCTTTACCGTCTACACTCAAATGTTAACCCTTCAAAGTAAGCTCCGCTGCTGCTAAATCTGTCAAGACGCCATATTCTCTTTGTGCTATTCAGAGCAGATACATCCAGCCTGGTCTGGATTTAACTTAAACATCTGACTTTGATGTGCGAAGACGGAGATTAAGAGACAGAAAATTACAAGGAGAAAAAAGAAAACCTAACCGGAGCATAGCCTCGCGCTATGCTTCCGGATTCGGTCGCTGGCCTCTCTGTGTCATTAAAACGAACCCACCTTGCGTGCTAATGCCTTGCAGGGATAAATAATTCAGAGCGGGCACACGCTGATGGTGCAGGCTAATTAAAGAGCAGACCGGCGGTGAGACGTCGCCACCTCACACATTTGCACTACTTAACTCGCATTGTCGAACCCTATGGTCGTGTCCGTAACATGGCGTGACAGCTGTCTGAGCTTCGCAGGGTGGCAAATGCCAATCGATGACGGAGGTCCCCGCACTATTGCTGCGCATCCAGCTGTTTGCAATCAAACAACAGCATACCGTGAACGCCACAACCTGCTTATTAACCTGAGGGGAAAACCATCAGAACATAGTGTTGAGGAAGAGTCGACTCAAGCGTTTGTGACAGACGCCCAGACCGTTTAACTGCTTGAGTAATTTGATGGACAGCTAGACACACGCACACACTTTTTTTTTTGAAAGCTTATAAACACAGAGCTGGAAGATCACAGTGCTGTTAAAGGATTGTCAGTGGAGCGTTGACTCAACTTTAAAGTGAGAGAAAGAAAATGAAATGGATTAACAAACGTGTAAAAACGCTGCAGCCACACACAGAAAAGACCAAGACATGAGCTCATATCATTTCAAGGAGACTTCATCATGAGGAGACGGCGTACCCTGACCTTGTGAGCCCATAGGCTCTATAAAAGCTGTTAGAATACAGTGACATTTACTCAACAAAATGTGCCACGTTTGAAGATGATTCCTCGCACTCTGGGGAGGAATGACATTAACAGAATGGTTCACCCAAATGATCATTCTGTCATCATTTAGTCAGCCTCACATCAACTAACTTTCATTGGTGGAACTAATCAGTGGAGTTTGATGGTATATGTATTGTAGATGCGGTCGAGATGATCTGCTGAAGTTCAAGTCGAGCACCAGAATAAGAAAAAAAGGCCATCGAACAAGTATTTCAGAAACTGCTGATCTACTGGGATTTTCATATACAAACATTTCTTGGGTTTAGAAAAAGAGAAAGTATACAGTGAGTGGCAGTTATGCGGGTGAAATCTTGTTGATGCCAGAGGTCACCGTAGCTGTTCGGCTGATAGAATGGCAGCAGCAACTCAAATAACCACTTGTTAAAGCTGAGACCTGCAGAAGAGCATCTCTGAACACACATATCCAGCCTTGAAGCAAATGAGCTACACTAGAAGAAAAACCCACCAGTGATACTCCTGCCAGATGAGAACAGCAAACTTGGGCTGTAATTTATACTGGCTCAACGTAGAAGATTGGAATATGGTTGCCTGATCTGATTATTTATGTTGTGTCATCCAGATAGTAGGTCAGAATTTTTGTACAGAACATAAAAAATGTGATCCCCACATGGAAGGAACCTAAATGAGGATATATGCACATATATGAGTCCTATATGCAGTATCTATGCAAATATATGATAATACTGTATATATGCTGCATATATGTGTATATATGCCACATATGGGCAAAATTGAGGTGCATACATGTGCATATACAGGCCAAATAGGTCTCCTGTATTGCTTCTTTATATCCACATGTAAGCCCTATATGTAAGATGTCTCCTATATAGCTCATATCTCACTTTGGCAAGTGTCATACATGATGACTAGCTCATATTTTCTATTATCAAGGCAATAACTAAGAACTAACAACAACAAAAAATGCACAAAAAAAAACATGTATGTGCAAACACTTGAAATTGGTATCACATGTACAGTAATTGTCATGTTATGGAATTTAACTATGTGAGAGGAGATGGAAAGCTATGATGTCTACACGTTTTCCTGAAACATTTACAAGGTCAATTCTTTCTTGTAAGATAGAAGGAAATGTATAACAAAATGGTTTGTAGTTCTTTTATTTAGTTTTTTTTTTCTGTTCAATTTTGTGTCTTATTTTTGTTCTTGTACTATTTGATTGTTCTTAAGTAAATAAAACATGTAAATTTCTACATTTATTTATGTTGTCTAGCAGCTATGGATTTTAATAATTTTACTAATATATAGATAAACATATAGGTAAACATATATGTGCGTATATGCACATATATATGCATTTATGTAACTATATAGGTACATGTATGCACATATATATGTATGCATATATGTATATATGTGCATATATATACATAAAATATAGGAAAACGGCCAATTTTATATAAGTCACATATATTAAAAACCTATAATAAAACCTATATTAAAACATATACAGGGAGTGCAGAATTATTAGGCAAGTTGTATTTTTGAGGATTAATTTTATTATTGATCAACAACCATGTTCTCAATGAACCCAAAAAAACGCATTAATATCAAAGCTGAATATTTTTGGAAGTAGTTTTTAGTTTGTTTTTAGTTGAGCTATTTTAGGAGAATATCTGTGTGTGCATGTGACTATTACTGTGCATATCTATTAGGCAACTTAACAAAAAACAAATATATACCCATTTCAATTATTTATTTTCACCAGTGAAACCAATATAACATCTCAACATTCACAAATATACATTTCTGACATGAACAAAACAAAAACAAAACAGAAACAAATCAGTGACCAATATAGCCACCTTTCTTTGCAAGGACACTCAAAAGCCTGCCATCCATGGATTCTGTCAGTGTTTTGATCTGTTCACCATCAACATTGCGTGCAGCAGCAACCACAGCCTCCCAGACACTGTTCAGAGAGGTGTACTGTTTTCCCTCCTTGTAAATCGCACATTTGATGATGGACCACAGGTTCTCTATTGGGTTCGGATCAGGTGAACAAGGACGCCATGTCATTAGTTTTTCTTCTTTTAGACCCTTTCTTGCCAGCCACGCTGTGGAGTACTTGGACGCATGTGATGGAGCATTGTCCTGCATGAAAATCATGTTTTTCTTGAAGGATGCAGACTTCTTCCTGTACCACTCCTTGAAGGTGTCTTCCAGAAACTGGCAGTAGGACTGGGAGTTGAGCTTGACTCTATCCTCAACCCGAAAAGGTTGTTCGATGATCACGCTTCAGAAGCTTGGCAATTTTAAGAGTGCTGCATCCCTCTGCAAGATATCTCACTATTTTTGACTTTTCGGAGCCTGTCAAGCCCTTCTTTTGACCCATTTTGCCAAAGGAAAGGAAGTTGCCTAATAATTATGCACATCTGATATAGGGTGTTGATGTCATTAGACCACACCCCTTCTCATTACAGAGATGCACATCACCTAATATGCTTAATTGGTAGTAGGCTTTCGAGCCTATACAGCTTGAAGTAAGACAACATGCATAAAGAGGATGATGTGGTCAAAATACTCATTTGCCTAATAATTCTGCACTGCCTGTAGTTTCTATAGGTTCTTTCCGTGTGGGATGCTGTTTTGGCTGCTGATGCTGTAATGGTCTGAGGGAGATTTTTCTAGGTAAACGTGGGTCCCTTAGTACCATCTGATCTTAGTTTAACGTCACCTGATTATTGAGTATTGATGCTAACCAGGTCCATCCATATGACCACACTCTGTCACGTAACATCTCAGATCATCTCAAGTTTGTCATCAATAAATATAAATGATAGGAATGTTTTCAGAAATCCCATAAAGAATTAAGGTCATTTTGATGGCCAAAATGGATTTAGTCCAGTGTTTCTCACCCTCATCCCTGGAGAACCACCAACACTGCATGTTTTGGATGTCTCGTTTGTCTGTCACACCCATTACAAATCTTTCAGTCCCTGCTAATGAGCTGATGATCTGAATCAGGTGTGTTTGGTTAAGGAGACACGGAAAATGTGCAGAGCCGGTCGTCCTCCAGGAACGTGGTTAAGAAACACTGATCTAGTCTAGTAGTAATATGATGTATAATACCCTTATACACATGAAAATAGCTCTTTCCACCTTAGATCAATATCTAAACTTAAATATATCCTCACTTTTGAAGATACAGTATGGAGAAGGTTGTTTATGTTTTGTGTCATCATGATTGGATTACTGTATTATGTGTTGTATTGGGTGTGATTCAGGCCTCTCTCTCTCCCATCTGCAATGTGTTCAGGACTCTGCTGCAAAATTCTTAACAGGTATAAAGAAAAGAGAGCATATTACTCTGGTGTTATTTAAACTGCACTGGTTAGCCATACAATACAGAATTCATTCTAACGTGTTGCTGTATGTTTTAAAAGGTGCAGTATGTAGGATTTACAGGATCTACTAGTGGTTGAACTAGGTATTGCAGTCCAAATTCAAAATACTGTAGAGGGTTTTTTTTTCACCCAGCCTCTCCTCTGATCACTCCACGCAAACACAGGTTGCACCAACAGGGGCAGGCATGCCTGACTATTCGGCCTACATGTGTCCTAAGTAATGTAATGTAATGTGTGTTTATATAGCAAATGCATCGTTTATCGCCATACACCCAAAGCGCTTCACAATCATGAGGGGGGTCTCTCCACACCACCACCAGTGTGCAGCATCCACTTAGATGCAGCCACTGGACAACAGCGCCTCAATACTCACAATAAAAGGAATATTTCCCATGCAGTAACACCTGAAATTTCTATTTCTGATACATCGCAGCTGACAAAAGCAAAAACTATGACAAAGATCACCTCAGGAACTGATTATGTGCTTTATTCTGGATTAAGTGCTACCAATGTGAGTTTGAATATCATTTTACATGCCATGTATTGTCATACTGAAAACAGCAGTGGATTGTTTACCTGAGATCTTGAAAATAACTACTAAACAAATTCTTTGAGAATGAAAGTTAAATCTGTGACTTAGTGCAAATCAACAAATATGAGTCACAAATATTTTTGGCTGTGCCCACATAGATCTGGGCAGCCTTCATGACTGATATTAAATATGGTGTGTTTTACACCAAGGCAACCCAGAGTGCTGAAATATAATTGGTACGCTGGAAATGGGTGGGTTATAGAGAACAAAACAACAGACAGACATTCTGACACGGAATGCACAATTTCAAATGAGAATTACTGACTTTAGCATTGTTTTTCAGATAAACAATTATGTTAACTTAGCATGTTTCTTAAATATCTGCAAACATATTATGGTATTTGTATGCTATAGAAAAGTCAAAAACTTGCATACAGCACCTTTAATGCTCTTCGTGGCCTAGCCCTGGAATACAGTATATTGCTGATTTGATTAGTATTCTAAACCCAGTAAAACTCATTCGTTCATTTTCTTTTTGGCTTAGTCCCTTTATTAATCAGGGGTCGCCACAGCAGAATGAACCGCCAATCCAATAAAACTCTTTGTTCAAATGATCAGTTGCTCCTTGCAGTTCCACATTCTTGCCTAAAATGTAAAGGTTATAGGGCTTTCTCTGATGCTGCTCCAAGGCTCTGGAATGACCTTCGTCTGTCTGTTAAATCTTCTCCAACACTAGCTTTATTGCAGAGTTTGTTTTCTTTTGCTTTTTTAAAATGTCCTGTAAATTGTCTCTTTTTTTATTTATTTTATGTTTATTTTCCTGTTTTCTTTAATAATGTTTTTCATTTCTGCACAGCACAGTTGAATTGAGTAGGGTGTATAATAAAATGGCTGGTGAGTATATTTTAGTCAAATTAGTCTCTGCCACTAGTAGATAGATATTCCACCTAAAAATGAAAATTCTCTCATTATTTACTTTTATTATTAACATTCATGCTGTCCCAGCGGCATATGAAACAACATCTTTATGAAAAAAACACAAAGATTTTTATCTTTTTAAACTGCACTAAAAAAGCAATTGTTGGTGTAACTCAATTTTATAATGATTCTCATTTTCACCCATATAAATTGTTATTTTAACTTGTTTTAGGCAAATGGAACTCAAAGGCTTTAATTAATTCGGAACCAATGATGTCAAATCCCTTTCATTTGAATAAGGTTATGAATTAAACCTTGTGAATTGCCTGGAACAGAGTTTACTCTTGTGGAGCCAATATATCTTGAACCCAAATAGTCTCTTAATAATTGAAGTTCAAATGTAACTACTTTAATCATATGTATTGTTTTTATATGTTAAAAACATCTTTCTCTTAACTTAAAACACCTATTATTTTAATGTAAATATTCCATTCTTAATGCAGTCCCACACAAAGCATGCTGGAAACTACGCATATACTAACCACGTACAGTAGTTACACCAACACAATTAATTTTGTACACTTTTTGTGTACTGTAAATACAGTTGAAGTCAGAACTATTAGCCCCCCTTAATTATTAGACCCCCTGTTTATTTTTTTCCCCAATTTCTGTTTATTGGAGAGAACATTTTTTCAACACATTTCTAAACATAACAGTTTTAATAACTCATTTCTAATAACTGATTTATTTTATCTTTGCCATGATGACAGTAAGTAATATTTTACTAGATATTTTTCAAGACACTTCTATACAGCTTATAGTGACATTTAAAGGCTTAACTAGGTTAATTAGGTTAACTAGGCAGGATAGGGTAATTAGGCAAGTTATTGTATAATGATAGGTTGTTCTGTAGACTATCGAAAAAAAAATTGCTTAAAGGGGCTAATAATTTTGTCCTTAAAATGGTGATAAAAAATTTTTATAACTGTTTTTATTCTAGCCAAAATAAAACAAATAAGACTTTCTCCAGAAGAAAAAATATTATCAGACATACTGTGAAAATTTCTTTGCTCTGTTAAACATCATTTGGGAAATATTTAAAAAAGACAAAAAAAATTCAAAGGGGGGCTAATAATTCTGACTTTTACTGTATATAGAGCAGAGCAGAAAAAAATGTATAAATTACAATAAACCAAGCTTCACAACCAGCATCATACTTCATAATGTGATGAACCTGCTTGTGACCATTGAACCAAAGCAATAATGCAGACAAAAGCAGTACCATGGAGATATACTGTGGTGTGGCAATACAACTAGATGTTAAATAAGTGGATGGCTGTTTATTTAGCATTTCTGTTTGTTGTGTCCAGCTGCTAGACAGACATATGGTTTATGGTAAATTAATTAATTTTTCGCTCTGCTTTATATGCTGTGAAAAGTGATTAGTTACTTTACATAAAAAGTGAGTAAACCCATTGGAACTGTTTAGTGGACAACTTAATTTTTCTAATTATGCACACAGATCATTTACTTAATTTTAAGGCAACAGATTTACTCACTTTTGTAAAGACAACTAATCGCTTTAAAAGCAACAGGTTTACACACTTTAAAGTTAACTAATTGCTTTCTATATTGCTTATATACAGAATGTGACAATATTTTTATATATTGAGTGTGAAACATCAAATACACAAAGACAGAATTACACTTTTTATTCCTTTGACACATTGTTAAACTTAAGTTCTTAATAAGTGCAGTGTTTGTGTAATTATTTACAAAATAACTACTGTAATTAAATTACTTTTCAACTGAAAAAGTAAGGGATTACTTTACATTTGTAGGCAATTTATTTAGTTACTTATTACAGTTGTATATAAATACATTCAGAGAAGCAGTGTAATTGTAAATATGTAATTTATGTTATTTAGATACTTTGCATATTAATTATTTTTTATTTTTTTATAGAGAAGGTTTATTTGTCTGACAACTGCACATGCAGGACAAACAATTAAATGTAAGTTCATGCCAATATATAATACAGTATGCAATGTATATGTATGTGTGTGTACAGTATTTGTAAAATATTGTCATTTATTTGTTTTGGGTTTTTTTCAAAACATGTACTGTTTAAAATGTTCAAAAACAACTATAAAGTACTGTTTGACTCAAATTTAAGAATTAAAGGGGTGCTCCAGAGTGTATTTTTCAGGCTTGGTTGTGTTTATGGGGTGCAAAGTAATGTGTGCTCATGCTTCATTTGTAAAAAATCACTTAATTTTTTTATATACAGTTGAAGTCAGAATTATTAGCCCCCCCCTTTTATTTATTTTTTAAATATTTCCCAAATTATGTTTAACAGAGCAAGGAAATTTTCACAGTATGTCTGATAATATTTTGTCTTCTGGAGAAAGTCTTATTTGTTTTATTTCGGCTAAAATAAAAGCAGTTTTTGTTTTTTTTTAAAACCATTTTAAGGTCAAAATTATTAGCCCCTTTAAGCTATATTTTTTTCGATAGTCTACAGAACAAACCATCGTTATACAATAACTTGCCTAATTACCCTAACCTGCCTAGTTAACCTAATTAACCTATTAAGCCTTTAAATGTCACTTTAAGCTGTATAAAAGTGTCTTGAAAAATATCTAGTCGAATATCATTTACTGTCATCATGACAAAGATAAAATAAATCAGTTATTAGAAATGAGTTATTAAAACTATTATGTTTAGAAATGTGTTGAAAAATTCTTCTCTCCGTTAAACAGAAATCAGGGGAAAAAAATAAACAGGGGGGCTAACAATTCAGGAGGGCTAAAAATTCTGACTTCAACTGTATCTTATATCCTCCCTCATACGTATTTCATATATCGAACATACGCATGCGCCATTTTGTCATCATCACATGACCTACCTGCGTCAGTTGCGTCTCTTCACACCCATTCATCAGTTCTCTCGCAGTGCATCATGGGATATCTTAGCATCCATCGGATACGCACTTCAAAGTCTTGTAAAGTAGTAGGTCATCTAGGTACTTCTCACATACTGATTTTCAAATTCTATGAATTCGGACATACCACTCGGCTCGCATACTGTTTTTAGCATACTATATAGTATCGAAGTATGCGATTTCAGACGCAGCTTCAGTCAATGTATCAGTTTAAGCCTGAATCAGACCGAAAATAAAGAGGACACAGCTGAACCTCATTCCTTCTCTCTAAAGTAATATCTGACAAGTTTCTTTTATACAGTATATTGGGGTTATAAGCATGTGTTAGTAATATGAAACGTTCACACATCTTTTCATTACGAGTTTATTATTTGAGATGTAGAATGCACTGAAAGCAGCTGCATAGAGAGACACTGCAGCGATGGTCAAGATTTGTAGCTAAATTGTTAACAGTGGCAAACAGCATTTCCCGTTGTTTACATCCATGTTTACGTCCTTGCAACAGCAAACATTTAACGCTAGAAACTATGCATATAATGAATCAATTTGAACAAATAAAAATACTTACAGGTTGTGGCTCACAACCCACAGCTTTGTCTATTATGGTTGGAGTTGCTCCTACTTTGATGAGTTTTTAGCTGAATCCAGCACTGAACTGGGGGAGATTCTGGAAGCTGTCCTTTGTCAAATGCTAGGGCTAGATATCTCTCTCTCTTTTCTTAGACTGATTTAAGACAGATGTCAAGATTTAAGTCTTAATAATTTACATTTTAAACTGTTTCTCAAAAAAACTATTCTAGAGCATCAAAAAGACCATAAGAAAATGTACTACTTGCTAACTGACACTTTTTATGTCTTTGTTTTGTCACTTTGATATTGCGTCTAAATTGAGTCATATGGGTTTAGAGCAGCATGAGGGTGAGAAAATGTTTTCATTTTTTGAGTGAATGCTCATTTAACAGAGGCAAACTGCGACCTTTGGCCATGATATTTAATGTAACATATACCAGAGAACATGGGGACAGCAGCAAACACATCTGAGCCTGTGCCCGTTTCTCCTGCTGCTTTACTTGAAAGCAAACACAGTTCATGTTTATTTATTAGACACCAATGCAAGGCACTTCAAAGGACTGTCCAGTCTGAAGCTCCCTGAGACTCACAGAAGCCGTAAATTAATCCTGCTCCTGTAAGACCATACAGTATATATATATACCTGCCAAGACGGTTACATTACCTTTCATTGTTTATTGCAGAGCCCAAAAACAAGTGCAGAATGAAAACAGCCACATGCACAGGCCATATCAAGATTATATACAACTCAAGTGGCTAAAACAACAGGCTGACAGCCCAAATTGGGAAAGTGTGCTTAAATGACAGTGGAGGTTGTGCTGGGATGTTGAGTTTTTCGGTCTGTGAGGTCCCAGGCTTTGCTCCTGATGGTTAATCAATGATACAGATTGTTTTGGGTGAAAAAAATATGAGCTAGGTGAGCAACCCATTGGAGACTCAGTCCAACTAAGAAAGTCAACTTGAGTAATTTAGCCATTAAATTCCACTGTTCAACTTAATAGTGCAAAACCAAGCGAGTGTTCTTGTTGCTCCATAGCCTCCTTCAATGGCAGAATTGTTCAGATGTCTGGTGGACCTAGCTGCATGCAATGTTTATAAAGGTCTCATAAAAATAAAATAAAGGTTTTTTTGATGTTAGTATCATTCGTTTTTAGGATATCTATAAGCTAGTGTGCTCCAAAACAGTGACAAAATTCACATTGAGAAGATATAAAACCGATATCAACATGTAAAGCTTGTAGTTTGTCACTTCTGCCTAAATGGATCAACGGTTTTCTTCACGTCAAGCCATTCTATGGTATCTCATTAAATCATAGCCAATCAAATGCTCTCTAGTATCTGACATGCTCCACCCCCTTCAAGACACTTCTCATTTGCTTTTCATTTGATGCACTGGAGCTCAACCACTCTCACTGCCAAACGGTGATAAAATAAAACATTAAAAAGGGGAGGAGCTACACTATGTCCCACCCTCTCTTTGTTTCGGTTGAGATTACGTCAAACATCCACGTCAAACCATACCCCCTAACCCCTCACAGTGACGTCACTAGCTCCATTGAGTGCATTGTGTCTGACATTGCATCTCTGAGATATGCAGTCTCAGCTTGTAAATCCAAGTCTGCATCCAGATACTATTGGATTTGTTACTCAAATTGGACTGGCTTCTCCACAAAGGATACATGTAGTTTTGATTTAGACTTTAGGGCCACATAAGAATTTTCACGACAAAGAGGTGTACAAACACTTTTTGTATTTCTGATGTGAGATTAAACAAATGAAGTTCTAGAAAAAGATTTAATGTTTTAAAATTTAAGCACATTTCTAATTTAATAATTTAAAGATCATTTCAATGTGGTTATGTTATCGGCCCATGAACATTTCCTGCTTGTTGTCAAACTGTTTCATAACTGTAACAAGAGGTGATTCAATCACAGCGTAACGTTAAAGGGTCATGAAACACCAAAACACATTTTTTGAGGTGTTGACAGTCATTTATACTGTATATGCCCCACATTGACACATATACTTCACTAAAAAAATTAAAATGGGTTGTTTTTGTGTTTTGCAAATTCGTTCTTCCGGTTAAAAAAGAAATTTTGAAGCTACGTCACGGCCATGAGATCATTGTGTAAATTCCAGCGTGGAGATTGGCTGTATGTACCGGCTGGTACAAAGTGACGTCATTCAGTTTTCAGCACACTGTTCATTAATTCATGAGAAAGACTTGGTTCGAACCAATCAGCGCGCTCTATTTAGAATGAGATGCAACTTCGTTAATATGCATGATATAGTTTTGAAGACTCCTTTTACCTGTTACAGTGTTCAGAGAGACGCCATGTTGTGTTACCAACCGTAACTCAAACAAGTACAAGAAGAATTGTTCTGAGACTTGGGTCGTCACTGTTGTGTTTATAAATGTTACAGTTGTCTGCTAACACGCGACAAAAATACGTTTGTATAGGAACATTTTTTTTCTGAGAGCTTTTCGCATCTGGAAATGGTAAAATGCGGATTTGCCACTCGCCTTCTTTTAAAAAATGCCGCGGTTCCAGTTCGTGTTGATTGCCCTGTCTCTACGGATTTGATAAGTGTGTGATCAATGTTCATTGTTTATGTTTCTCCAAATGGCAAAGTTAGTATCGTCAGCAGTACTCTTTCAGTTTTTGAAGACATACCTTAGAAATCAAAAATGATTTAATTACTAAGTTTACAGTAATAGCACTACAATATTATGGACTGAAAATCCTCCACTTCCACACAGCTCTCAGATATGATGTAAATGCTGCCCTCCGAATCACTGTCCATCTTCCCTGCATCTGTGTTTGTATTGTCGCTGTAGTGCACGTAATGAAACTCCCCTTTTTATGCAAACCCTTCCCTCTTTCGCCACTCGACACTCCCACCTAAACAAAGCTGGACTCACCCACTTTCCTGACTTTTTTCAAACTAGAGTACACCCTGATGAGACTGGGAGGGTTTCATGACCTTTTAAAACCGCTATTGTAACATTTTTATCAATATGTGGACCTTTTTGGATTCTCAGAAGCTATGGAAATAAAAAATGTAAAACATGAAATATGTTAGGACCATTGTTTTAGTTTACATCCCTCAAAATGGTCTAATTTATAAGACATTATGTCAAAACGTTATTTGCCTGAAACAATACTAATAATAACCAGAATTTTTCATTATATTTTTTATTCTGGTGAAAGTCTTATTTAATTTGGTTTGAAGAAATTAATTTTTTTAAAGGATTTTGAAGGTAAACATTATTAGATTCCTTAATTACTTAGTTAAACCTTTAAAAATTACACTTTAAATTTAGTCTTAGTATCTTGCAAAATAATTAGTAAAATATAAATGTTCTGTCATCATGACAAAGACAAAAGGAATTAGTTATTTTAAATTAGTTATTAAAAATAATGCTTTTTAGTTGTTTTCGTTGCTAATTTAGTTGCTTTTTTGTCATAAAAAGTCTAAAGTTTCAAAGTATTGTAATGACACTCCATTGTTTTTCCAATGACTAGCCAAATAAAAATAATGGCCAAAAAAAATAAATGTAACGTCGCTGACCTTTAACCAAAAAAAAAATCCAACAAGACAAGATGATTAAACACCTTGAAACAGCTTTTTCTGTAAAAGAGCATATGACTTAAAGGTTTAAAAAAGATCTGTAGTCCTTGTAAATCCTAAGAGCTTTACTGTACGATCCACTACCCTACATCTCATTTGCTTTTCCAGCAGCATTTCTGCCCTCCCTCTCAGCGGCTTCTGTTACTGTTGGGTGAGACCTAAATCTGCAGAGATGTAGGAACCTGAGTTCACCCGCGCTCTGTTCTCTTATGAAAGAGCGCTGCCATTGATTTTGCAGTGTGAAGGACTAATAAAGATGGATCTTTTTCAGAGCAAGGCTGAAATGAGGGCCTACAGGTAAGAGCCACAGACAGACGCAGCCACTTGTCCTTAATGGAAGATTGATTTTAATTGTGACACCACCTGATTGGCCCAGTTCGAAACGAATGTAACGGGGGGGAAAAAGAGATGGAAATGAAAGCAGAGGGTGACCAATGTATTTCCTCTAAAGCAAAAGCACTTCAAAAGCATTACCATGACTCGAGACGGGGCTTTTTTTTCCTTTTCAACATTACGTTTTTCTTGAGGGGGTAAAAGGGTATCATTACTGTGACGAAGAAAGCTTCAAAAAGATATGAAATAACATCTGCAATCATTTTCTTTTTCCTTTTTAAAAATTTATTCTGGAAAAGGTTGATTCTGAAAAAAAAAAACGGCAATCTATTTTTTTTTTTTAAATCTCTAAACCCACACAAGGAAATGTGTTTCTTTTTTCTTTTATTTAAAGTGCACCCTTGACTCCTGACTGAGGCACTCTCAGACTTAAAAATTAGAAGCTAAACGGCTAAATGATTCTGTGTGTTGGTGGAAATGCATTTAAATAAAGTGCACATCTCAATAAATCTAGAGGTTTTACTGCACTTTCAGATCAAACATGTTGGGATTCGAGAAATGTCTTTCGATTCTCAAAGAAAGAAGCCTTGTAAGTGCTATTCGGCAGTTATTTACACAAACACGCTCATTACAGATTCTTAGACATTTCATTCATGAATCAGAGATCTTCCGTTTTCCTGAGATAATTGAAAAAGGTCATTTCTAACATCCGTGCAGACATTCTGGAAAGCAATACAAACCCTGTTGTTGATTTCTGGTCTATTGTTCGCTCAAAGCCATGTAATTTGTACACTATTTTTATTTTGTGCATCATCCGTCTGCATTCTTCCCTTTATATGTTTCAAGTGTTATTCTTGGTATTCTCATCAATCAAAGCAGGAATTTGCTTTCTGCTTTACTCAGCACAGTGCGACTCGGTTCAGCACAACAATGCACTAGGAACTAGTAAATATGCCATTTGCAAGCCACGCCATTTATCACATTTTGCATAATCACGTGCAGATTATCAACTCACAAATATGGCGGCATATGAGAATGCATTAAAATGCATTCCCCGGTGTCCTTAAAAACCACTGAGCCAGGAGTTTTTTTTTTTTTTTTTTTTTTTTTTTTTTTTATCTCTTTCACGCGTGGACCCAAACACGCACACACAAATGCACCTGACAAGCTCTTATTTCAGATCAATACTATCGATCCTGCTGCCAGTGCACCAATGAACCGGAACTGATGTCATATTTGTGATGTCAACTTTTCACGGAGGTCATTTCATTCTTGCTAGTCGCTGCACAATAATGCACTCAGCAGCTGTCGATTGTGAATTGCGCACAATTATGAACAATACATAACTGCAAGGAAGCTTCAGGAGCTCCGCTAAGCTCCATCTAGTGATCCTCTCTTTACTGCTGCCAACACTGTTCTGCTAGGGATCCTTCTGACATTACAATAAAGCTGCTTTTTCATCCTCGCTGTTGAACCCTCCTCATGTCTTTCTGTGCGACAATCACAGCTTTATTTCCTCGCTTGGCCTTTCCAATTTCGCTGAATTTTGCTTTGCCGGTGGTTCTCCAAACAGGTAAAAATAAATCTGCCTCATATTGAGGGATATTCTCCCAGAATCTGATACTTTTTTTTTGCGGCACAATTACACAGACATGTATTAGTCAGACAGAACCTCATGTTTAAGGCACTGTGAAATCCTGCTGGCTTTTTTTTTCTTTCATTCCAAGTAGGCTACGATATCATTTCCATTCATCTTTTCTTCAGCACAGAAGCTGATAAGACCAGCATCACCTTCCTATAGTACCTATTAATGGTGTGATTGTGGGATTTAACTATAGGGCTTAGCAATATTGGTAACACTTTACAATAACAGTACATGAATAATGATTGTTGGAGCCATTTCTTTCTTTTATTATTATTATGTGTGGATTAAATTGATTGGATGATATGATTATTATTAAGTTTACATTTGATAATTATTCTATTCAGGTTTGAGTATTTGCTTTGTATACTATTCATATATTGGTTTTGATTTTGTGAATGAAGACTTTTATTCTGTCGTATTCGGGATTTAAGGCAGCCAGGTAGTAGGTGGGGCAGTAAGGGAAGATGAAACAATTTTCAGACCGTGAGTTTGTATGTGGTGACGGGTGCTACTGATGAGCAATGGAGCTGTTTCACTGATTTGATGGCACATGATGTGATAAAAATAAACGATGAGAAAAGGATTCACAATGGACTCCCGCGTCATTGTTTACCCTTACCGCGATAGTTGCTTAGAGCAAAAATGCAGCTACAATGATGTATTAATTTGTAAACTTAACATTACTTTATTATGGACTAATGGTGAGTTGATGTGTGCGCTAATCATGAACTAACTTTAACCACAACATGAGTCACATGAGTTCATGTGTGAATAACGGCTACCTTAATTACCTGTTAGTACATTATTGTTTGTTAATTAATGTATTAATTTCCACATTAGTTTGAATTGAATTGAATAATTATGTCATGACTTTACTTGGAGGGGCACATCAGCATTAATTCATTCTTAACTACTCATGAACTACTTATGCACGTCCAACTAGTGTGTTTACAATACCAAAGTGGGTAACACTTTATAATAACTACACACTATGAACCATTTATTAAGCATTAGCAAATAGTGAATTCATTACCTGTTAAGCACTAACTCTACATTAATAAGCGTTAGTAAGCAGTTTATAACTGCAGCTACAAATGCTGTATTTTGACGTACAACCACATTTATAATGTGCTTAATAATTGTACTTTCATACTTTACTAATGATTTATTTTTCATTACTAAATTAAGTATTGCATTATTTACAAACCAGTTATTTAAGCATAGTTAGTTGTTTTTTAAGATCATTCAGAATGAGTTAGTAAATGATTAATAAACTATTGAAATCAACATTTATAATTCTTATTATTCAGCCATATAGTAATAGTTAATTTATATGTTAATAAATGCTTTATTAACTAAACTTCATCCAGTTTTGTGACCTAATCTAGTGAGGACTATTTATGCTTTATAAATCCCTTATTATCCCTTAAGTACAATTATTAAGCACATTATAAATGTGGTTGTACGTCAAGAATACAGCATTTGTAGCTGCAGTTATAAACTGCTTACTAACGCTTATCAATGTAGAGTTAATGCTTAACAAATAATGAATTCACTAGATGCTAATGCTTAGTAAATGATTCATAGTGTGTAGTTATTTTAAAGTGTTACCGAAAAGGGTTCTGTTAACATCAACATCAACATCAACAGTTTAAACACAGGAGTTCATGAGTAGTTAAGAATGAGTTGATGTGCACCTCTAAGTAAAGTCATGACAGAAATATACATTAACAGCTCATGAGTTCATGTTGGTTGCATTTAGCTTAAACTTAAATGTTAATTAGTAAATTAATTAACAATAATGTACTAACAAGTAGCTAAGGTAGCCATTATTCACACATAAACTCTTGTGACTCGTGTTGTAGTTAGTGTAAGGTAGTTCATGATTAGCACACACCATCATTAATTCATAATAAAGTAATGTTTAGTTCACATATTAATACATCATTATTTATGTACTGTTATTGTAAAGTGTTACCACAATATTGTTTATGTGCTGGTGTTGTCTGTTTCAGGACTGTCAGAAATATGAAAATATGACACTAAATCAGATGGCAACAATTCCAATGAGTGATTCATTTAATCATTCAGTCAAATGATTTGTTCAAAGCAATGACTCATAAAGAAACAAAGCAATAGATTTGCTGCATCCAAAATTGCATAATGCATTTGAATTTGAATTCAACTTATTTCTGACCATTTCAAATGTATGCTCTGTATGCTATTAGATCTTAAATGCTTAGGACATTTTAGTATCTCTTATTGTTTACCAATGATGAAATACGCAGGTGTAGCAAGCAAGGCTGCACAATATATCAAAAACTCATCGCGAGAATAGTATATGCAATATCAATATCACAGAGAAGTACAATAAATTAAATTAGTTTCATGTGCCAAGCATTTGTGTACTACATGCATTGTTTATCCAAATCTGACCAATCAGATGTGGCCTTTCTACCTTCATCCACACCTCCCCAGTATGTGCTGTTAGGTAAACCTAGAGCTGACAAATACTAAGTACTAATGCTGGACAAGAGAGGAAAATATCAACAACCAGCAAGAATCAGAATTTCCGCTGAGGTTTTCAGTCATTCATTCATTTTCCTTTAGCTTAGTCCCTTTATTCATCAGGGGTCGCCACAGCTTAATGAACCACCAATTTATCCAGCATATGTTTTACACAGTGGATGCCCTTCCAGCTGCAACCCAGTACTGGGAAATATTCATACACACTCATTCATGCACATACACTACGGCCAATTTAGTTTATTCAATTCACCTCCCACATAAAGAACGGACTTGGCCCAAATGTGGCCTCATTATGGCACTGCTGGCGTGTTGCCGGCAGTGGCATGCATAATGTCAGCCGAATGTGGGCCATGCATGGCAGTGATGGCACTGCATGCATGACGGCAAACTACATTTGGGCCAGTTGTGGATGGGAGGTGTGTGGCCCAGATCAGTGTAGTGATTGTTCACATTGTTTAGGTAACATTAGGCTGGGTTATGGCTCAGTTTTTGGGGTTTCTGGGTAAAGGGTGGTGTTGATATGGTTAACTTATAGCTGAGAATCGGTACCAATAATAAACCTGTTTTGGCCCATTTCAGGGCCAGTTAAGGATAATAAATTGGCTGAGATTTGGGCCGGTAATGGCCCATGTGTGGCCCTTGTCTTTAATCTAGTTATGGGCCACTTCAGGACCGTCATTCTTTGCGGTACTTGGGCCGAGGGAAAAGTTATTGAGTGGCCCGGAGCTGGGCCAGAAAACATTTGCTATGTAGCGCATGTTTTTGGACTGGGGGGAAAAATACGAACACCGGGAGAACATGCAAACTCCAAACAGAAATGCCAACTGACTCAGCTGGGACTCAAACTAGCGACCTTCTTGCTGTGAGGCAGCAGTGCCAACCACTGAGCCACCGTGTCACCCTTTGTGGTGTTTTAAAGTAGAAATGTTTGCACCTTGACATTTAAAATTGAATTAGCTCATGTATCCAAATATCAATTACCTGGTTTAGTATGATCATAATATAAATATATTTTAATAAAATAAATAAATAAATAAAATAACGTTTTGCAAGTCCTTTATATTGTAAGAAATATCATTGTCGCGACACTCAACAACAGTATCACATATTGCATTTTTCCCAGTATCGTGCAGTCCTAGCAAGGTATCCAGCTACAAGTGGGAGTACATGTGGTCTCACATGGAGAAGATCACATGCTAGTCCTAGACTCAATAAAATGCCTGCTATTTCATGAAGCTAAAGACCTATTATTAGGGCAACTAAACTTGTGCTGTAAAAAACTATAAGGAAAGGTAGATCCAACATCTGACCTACCTCACTTCTGACAGACGTCAATAAAAAGCAATTAGAATAGAACTGATTCTTACGCACTCCATAAAGATACCAATATGGCTTTTGACGTAAATATGATGGCAAGCAAGCAAGCATGATATTCATATGAGCAGAAAGAATGAAATTCAAACAGACTACTTCTGCAATGTTGTTACTTTCATGTAAGCTACCAGCATCAGTTATTCCATCATTCATAAATCATCTCCCATGGCCTTGTGGAAAGGTAAAATATCCACTGAACCCTCTAGAATGTTGAAAGAAGGAATTATAAAAAATATTTCATTATATTTATAAAGCACTTTTCACATTTGGCGGTTGAAAACTCCTAAACTGGATGGCAGCTGTGGCATGTCAGGGCATCCTCTACACACTAGCATATTGGTGGAGCAGGGGCAGAATGACGAAGCCAATCAGGATATATAGAGATTCTTAGGAGGCCATGATGATTGATAGAGGCCAGTAGGCAAATCTGGCCAGTATACTGTGGTCACACCCCTGCTCTTTTCAAAGGACATCCTGGGATTTTTTTTATGACCACAGAGTTAGGACCTCAGTTTAATGTCTCATCCAAGGAGGGTGCTTTTTGACAGTTACACTATATCACTATACTGGTGGTCTTGGATTTATACAGACCACAAGCACTCCTCTTCCACCAGCATGAACCAGGTGCTAGTTCGGAGCCAGTGCTATTGCTGATTCAGAACCGGTTCTTCTAGCAAGCCATTTGTTGAGTTTTGTTATGGTTACACCTGCCGTCCACACTACTCTTGCATCTTAGACCCATGAAAATGGAGCATTTTGAAAATGCTAAGCACCCCATTTTAGTTTGGAAATGTGTGTGTCTCCATTTTGGTATAGATGGATGATAATGCAAACTTTTTAAAAACAGAGACATGGCTATCTCCAATTGCCCTCTGATTGGTTTTCTGGACTACTGCATATCAGTAGCCCCTTTCACACAGTGATCCCGGTAAATATCCCGACATTTCCGGAACGACTTTACTGGTAATTTCAAAGAAGTGCTGTTCACACAGGCAAGGACATTCTGGAATTTTTCCAGAAAGTCTGTTCACACATCCATTCCAAAATAACGGCAAATTTTGACATCATTAACCAGAAATGACCTCTAAATGGCTGTGCTTGTACTTGTAAACATAGAACGGGTTAAGCTTTTGCTGATGGTTTCACTGTTATTTAAATCTTTAGCATTCATGCAGCTGCTTTGTGAGACATTCAAAGGCAGAAGCGCAAACTGCAGCTAAATGTTTACACATTTGACTATGTTACAAATTCTGTGGATGGATAAGTATTGCGAACAACTTTGATGAAAACATATGAAAGAACACTTTCGCATGTTGAGATGTGCATAATTTGTGTGTGTGTTGGCACTCACCGGACAAGTCCTTAATGTGCACGTGCGTCACGCAGCTGAAGCAGTTGGCATTAAGAAGAAGCAGAGTTATCTGACCAACAACTAGCAGCTAAATGTGTCTGGAAAAATATTCAAAGGCTTTTATTTTCAAAAACAGAGCGGATGTGAATGTGTCTGAATGTTCTGATTGGCCAGAGTAAACCTCTCATGTCAGCGTGTTTTAAAGGTGAACGCGCTCTCTCCGGCAATTTTACTTCTGCGTTCACACAGAGCAGCATTCAGGGAAATTACCGGTAATGATACAACTTCTCTTTCCAGAAAATTGGCAGAACGAATTTATCGGTATTTTCAGAAAGGGCCCTGTTCACACATACAGTGCTTTCCGGAAAATTTACGCTTTTTTTCTGCAAAGTTCTGTTTGTGTGAAAGTGGCTAATAGTAATAATAATAATAATAATCTTATTCATCAAGCCCGCCTCACATGACAATTACATAACTTGTAGATGACAAGTACGGATGCTGGCAAAATATGCGTATGCCCAGTCAGCATGAATGGTCACGTATCAAGTGATTTAGGCTGAAGTAACTTTTTTTTTTGTAACTTAATAAAAATGTCAGTTTGAATGAAGAGTGTTTTTATTCTAAAACTACAAATAAAAATACAAATGTATAAATGCATACAAGAGAGAATAATGTGTAATTTTTTAATAGATATAAACTACAAGTGAGAATAGCGTGTCTGGCATTATGTTCCGTTAATATTTCAAATATGCTTTCAAAAGTGTTTGTTTGTCTTGTTTACCCCACCCTCAGCCCCAGACACAAGCATGTTCTTACTTCTATCCCAGTGATGTTTTGGTGCAACTTAAGAACACTTCTCCTAGTTTAGAGCTGGTGCTTTGGGTGTCAAAAGAACCAATTTGGAATTAGGCACTGCCTCTGAACCAGCACTTGGACTGCCTAATGCCTAGTTTCCACTGAATGGTACGGTTCAGTTCGGAACAATACCTTTATCAGGCTTGTATCTGCATCGCCAAGTGGTACCAATGGTACCTTTTTGATGTGCGTGTGTGTACGACAGAAAGTTGCAGTCAAAGTCATTGTCACTCGAGAAAATGTCAAAGTAAATCTATACAGGTCATTCACATATCACAGATGCTTTATACACATAAAAGACCTACGTGTGTATAAATGTTAATAACTAACCTTTCTATGAACATGTTTTGATTATAGCTGCAGATCAGTGATAATGCTACTGTGACGTCTGTGATTTATATAAGATATAAAAAAATAAATAAAGCATGTAAAAAACTTACAGAGCCGCACTCTGAAATGTTACCAGTTACAAAAACAAAATATCCTCTCATTTTTATTCATTTTTATATCAGCACATTTAACGATTTGACAGTGGAAACTGACATAAAAACATACCGAACCATACTACTAAATGGAAATGGGCCATTAGTGGAAAAGGGGTACTTGAGCACCCCTTTTTGTCTCACTAGCACCCCTGCCAGCAGAAAACTAGTTTTTCCCAGGAGGCTTCCTATTCAGGTACTAACCAGGCACAACTCCATAGCTTAAGTGGGCTACCAGCTGAAAGCTGCAGAGTAAAAGCTTCTGGCAAGCAGCAGGCTATCTGAATAAAGAGCATTAGCTTCATCAATACTACGAATTCACACCAAATTCATATTTTTGTCTACTATATAACACATAGGTGTCTTTATAAATAGGTCATTGTATCACTAGCACACTTGATTAGTTAAAAAAATGATTCACTGATCACTAAGATATGATTGACTTGGATTTAAGTTGCTTGGATTTAAAAATAAAAATTGCAAAAATAGCTTAGATGTATTTTTCTAATGCAAATGCCACAAAAATCACCCTGCACAACTAACTACAATTTAGATTTTGTAACAACAGTAAACAATGTTTTTGTTATAAGGTCTGGTTTTGTATTGGCTGTACTTTAAAATTTAATTAATATAATTTTAATTGAAGTGTTGAAAGATTTTGAAATTTTAACAGTAAACAGAGCTACTGTAAGGTCACACCTGCTTGGTATAAACGCTTGAAAATTATTTAGTTAAAAATATCCACTAGAAACTTAAAAGTAATCAAAAAGTAATCAAATGTAATTAGTTACTTTACTTTTATAAAGTAATCGAAAAGGTGCACTACTTATTACATTTTAAATAGGGTAATTTGTAATCTGTAATCTATTACATTTTCAAAGTAACCTCCCCAACACTGGCTATTTACTCTATGATTATATTTCATAAATTTACTGTAGAATTGAAAACCTATACAGAGATTTTTTGGGCTTTCATAATGTGAATGATAGGTTTTTCTAATTGCATTCTAATAGGCTTAATCACACAGTGAACGCTTTTATACTCTCAAGATGTGTTTTTGTAAAGTGAGTGACACACTCAATGATATCAGCTCACACATTGTTAAAACAACAATTACAGTATTACTGCAGATGATGAACATCGCACACCACTCCTTAACTAATAACAATTGCCACTTTATTACTGGAGATAAAAGAGGACATTAATGAGCTGCTTCCTACTGTTAGCAAATCTGCGAAGGTTTACTGCTGAACGTTCCATTACAGTGCGGTGTGAACTCTCGTAATGCTTTTGGACACCAGTGCCTCCCCTAATATTTGTAGCCCAGACAGAAGTAACAAAAGTCCACTGCCATGGCAACAGTACAGGCTGATGTCAAGCAGCGGCTGCCTTGCGCATTCAGACTCTTTATAGTAATGTCAATTAAGAACAAAAAAAAGCCAGAAAACATTCGTGTATGTGCACCAGCAGCCAAAGATAGACTTCAGCCTTCAAGTGAAGTTGGACAGAGTTTAGCCAAAAGCGGTTTTGCTCTCAGTAAGCAGGAGAAAGACAGCAGGACAAAAGGACGTGCGATTCTATTAGAGCAGAGACACATCCATTATGTCAAAAAGGATTTGCTAAACCTGTGGAGAGCGGTCACACACTGAGGAGATTACATAACACCTCTGGTTTTCAGTTTCAGATGCGATGTTAAAGGGATTGTTCACACAAAAACAAACAATCTGTCATTTACTCACTCAAACCTACAGTAAATATACTTATTTTTATGGGGAAACAAAGAATATGCTAATCACTCTTTTTATCAGTCAAAAGATGTTTGGATTTATATATTGGCAGCTCTTTTCCACAAAGTAACAATGATTAGAAAGATAAACTAAATGAAAAGCATCAAACGAAAAAAAAAAAGCAGCACAAGTTTAAAAAAAAAGGTGAAAGACATGGTCAGTGCTTTGCCTTTTCATACAATAGAACACTGTACAATTTACTTCTCAAAGTGTTTCTCAATTCTGTTTGTCTTTTTCCTTAAACGTCCTGTCTGTACTCAACTGTCAGATACCATAATAGAAGAAAATTGACCTAAATGCACTATACCAACATTTGAGACAGTACCACTTTAAATAAATAAATAATCGTTTTATTATGCAAGAACACAATGAAAGTATAGACTCTTATATTGGTGCCAAAAAAATCTAATAAATTCTGATCTTTTTAACTATTTCATTAAAGAATCCTGAAAAAGTGTTTAGAGAATTCTTTTTAAAGGCGCAGTATGTAATGCTCGCCACTAGACGGTGCATATTCACACCCAACAAAGGTGTAGTTTAATGATGCCATGACTGAATGTGTAATCATAAGAGTTATTGTCTTCATTACATCCTCCGGGACTCATGTTTATGCAGAAATCATGTTTATGTTTGAGATAAAGTATTCAAAACTTAATATCTCTGTAATATGAAGCAGAGTAATGCTGAACGCTGCCAAATCAAACTGAGCCCGCTGAAGCAATCGATGATGAGAGGAAAAACTTGAATGCAGTGGAGCATTTATTACGCCACTGGTGATTGCCTCCATTTTTTTTGGTCGTGATCACGTGGGGAGCAAGCCAATGGTGGAAAGAGTACTGACAAATTATACTCAAGTAAAAGTACCATTACTTGCCCAAAGATGTAGTGTACAGTAAGTAGAGTTAGGGACCGATCACAACGAACGCACTTTTTACGTTGAGAGGCGCCTTTTTTGAATAATTTACTAATTGCTGTGAGCGTTTTACTTATGCGGCCGGTGAGCCACGTGTTTTAACCGCCCACCTAGCAAATGTTTTCTGGCCCAGCTCCGGGCCACACAATAACTTTTCCCTCGGCCCAAGTACCACAAAGAATGATGGTCCTGAAGTGGCCCATAACTGGATTAAAGACAAGGGCCACACATGGGCCATAACCGGCCTGAGTCTCAGACAATTTATCCCCCTAACTGGCCCTGAACTGGGCCAAAACAGGTTTATTATTGGTACCGATTCTCAGCTATACGCTTATTTCACGCGGCCGCCATTTTAAAACAAGAAAGCAAGGCTGCGGTGAGAAGAAACCCAGAAGTATAGGATCAGCACTGTAAACATTGCAACAACATTCGGTGTACTACAAACCTCTAGCTGTTGCAGAGATTTCAGAATGCAGAAACGGTGTAAACATCACTTTAATATCATTCAATTCAGTTTCATTTAAACAATTAAAAGCATATTTAACATCAAACAACATCACAATCTCTTTAAGAGTGATACGCTTAAGTGTCCTCCTAGGCTTCAGTTCATGCAGCAGGTAAACACCGTGGGGACACTTCCCTGCTTAAGCCTATGTAGCCCGGTGAGCGATAAAACAATGCAGTCCTCTGTAGCACATCCTCGTGTTGTCTGTAATAGTGTTGTCCTGGTACTGAAGTTTTAAAAACGTCCATTTCCCGCTAACATTTAAGCGCCGCTGAGCGCGTTCATAAACAGTGCTAATTTGCCATAGGATTCATCAGTGCTCAACAGAAATTACTGTAATTGGCTGTGAAGGTCGTCATACCACTCTTCACAGATTGCAAACACAGATAGACGAACAATGGAGAGTTAAAGCCGTGAAGATCAGTTGATTCATCAGCGGATCGCTCGTCTGTTTTTGCACTCGGTAAACATCGGTGACGTGCGGTGAACTGATGACCTTCACGGCCAATCACAGTAATTTTTGTTGAGCACGTAAACACAATGGCAAATCAGCTGTTTAAGAACGCCATCAACAGTGCTTAAATGTTAACGGGACATGGACGTTTTTTTTTTACATTTATGTACCTAAATTTTGTATTATGACAGGTCTAATATAGTCAAAGAATCAGTTCATTAACTTAAGTTTGATAAATAGCATCTAAAACGTGTGTTTGGGAAAGAAAACGTTAGTTAACTAGTACCATTTCCCTTGACTTAGCTGAAAATGAGGTAAATATCCCTTTTTATTTTCACTATTCATTCAGAACGGATCTTCGGGTCACTTGGAAGGTGGTGAAATGATAAATTTGTCACTTTCTCTTCGCTGATAAGATATACAGCCAGGTACACAACATTACTGTGTGACTCAGGTGATACTTCCGGGTTTCTTCCCACCGCAGCCTCGATTTCGCTGTTTAAAAGGGCGGCCGCGTCTAATCAGTGTATAAGTTTATACTTTTACCAGAAACCCCAAAAACTGAGCCATAACCCAGCTTAATGTTACCTAAACAATGTGAAAAATCGCTACACTGATCTGGGCCACACACCTCCCATCCACAACTGGCCCAATTGTAGTTTGCCGTCATGCATGCAGTGCCATCACTGCCATTCAGCCACATTCGGCTGACATTATGCATGCAACACGCCAGCAGTGCCATAATGAGGCCACATTTGGGCCAAGTCCGTTTGTTATGTGTGCGCCTGCTGCACCTCGCGTTTTTGCTGTTGTGCGCTGTGTGCTTGCAGTTAAAAAAAAAAGAGTAAACTCTAAGCAGAAAGAGCGCGTTACGTCAGTCACATCTTTTTTATTCTCCAATCAAATGAAAGCAGAGGCGGGGTTTCTGTTGAGGTGACAGCAGTGTTTGTGTTGTCAAGACATCTACAGAGAATTTTGAAGATGGAGGAGAGACTTGTGATTGCTGTTTTGAATTTTCCCGTGCTGCATGACTCATAAATCTTGAATATCACAATATTAATACATTTTAAAATTATACCAATATCAACAGCAACACTCTCAGACAATACGCAGCTGATTCAGTCATTACCTAGCGACATAAAAAAAAGTGCATCGCGCTTCTTTTTTTCTTGTCAACAAAAGGGCAGTGTGTAGTAGTTAGTATTACGCTGTGAAAAGTCGATGCGTTTACATGTAATGTGTGTGTGTTTGTGTAAACGTAACATTCTGTAGTGCATTTAGTTATAGTTAAGGCCATTTTGGTCATCATACAGTAAACATCCGCCAGTTAAAGCCATTATAGTTAAGGCCATTTCGGTCATCATACAGTAAACATCCGCCATCTTCTAATCATCACATGAAGTCTAAGTGTGGTTTATTTATAAACTAATTTCGAGAGGATCACATGCTTATGATCAACACGGCTGGCACCTTATCAGCTCCAAAATCTGCCCTATTAGTTGATTACGGACACACTATAAATAACCAGAGATTTCACTCCAGTTATCTTCGTCTCGAAGTTCCCCCCTCCTTCCACCCCTACTTCACCCTTTCCTATAGGGCGACACGGCGGCCCAGTGAATAGCACTGTTGCCTCACAGCAAGAACGCCACCAGTTCAACCTCCCATTGAGCCGGTTGGCGTTTCTGTGCGGAGTTTTCATGTTCTCCCCGTGTTCGCGTGGGTTTCCCCCGGGTTCCCCGGTTTCCTCCCACCGTCCAAAAACATACACCATAGTCAATCGACTAAACCAAATTATTGCCTAAGACAACTTTAGTTTACACTTTTCACACGGCGATAAGCGGGGGAGTTCTCGAGACCTTCCTGAGCTCGAACTTCCCTCTCGCCCTTCTAACGGGAGGGAGCCCCGGGCTCGAGGATATATGAGCTCAGGGCTCTCTCCCGGGACAGCATGCCAATTACGCTTTATAGATCATCAGCTAAGTGTGAACTCTTGAAACAGTCGCGTGTGAAAACGTTGCGTGTGAAGATTTTGGACATCTTCTTGGACACTTTCAATCCTTCCAAACAGTTTGTTGCATTTGTAAAGCGCTCATGTCTTGAGGTTGTTCAGTATGATGCTATTTACTTTCTATGTGCGATTAGAACAGGAATCACAGGACGCATTTTTCTAATCATAGACAGGAAATACTAAAGTAGTGACTGCAGGTTGAAGGAAAGTAGTGGAGAAAAAGTACAGATACAGCACTACAAATGTACTCAAGGTAAAGTAAAAGTACACATTTATAAAATTACTTAGGAAATTACAGTTCCTGAGAAAAGCTACTCAATTACAATCATTTGCGTATCTGTAATTTGTTACTTTACACCACTGGAAGAAGCAGCAATGTCTACAGTACATACAATTTAGGGTTCTGTTATAATGCTGCTCTGCAGTCTAATAGCTCACAACATAATAATAAAGTGTGTTAGATGGTTTACTTTTTCTATAAAACCAAACCAGAGATCAAGGGTGTGTGACATCATTAGCATATCGACACAGGACACTTATTTTTCTGAAAATATAACTGTTCTAGTGGTTTTTGGTTATTACAGTATAATGAAAATTCTTACATATTGTGCCTGTTCAGCTCAACATCCAGATTTCTTAAGCATTAAATCAGCAAATTAGACTGATTTCTGAAGAATCACATGACAATGAACATTGGTGTAATGATGCTGATTTTGGTTTTCGATTTTATCATTACAGGACTATAAAACATTTTAACATATTACATTCAAAAAGCTTACCACCACCAAATGTTTCAAACCGTCTTCAATAAAATGAATCAGTTTAGAGAATAACACTTCCTTTAGTTTTTTTTTATTATTATTATTATCTTCAAATGAGCTTGGAACAACATGAGAGTGAATAAACGTCAGCTGTAAACTATCTATTAATTCAGATTACGCTACTCTTTTCTCGCATTCTCGCCGAATCCCAAATGCGCACGAGCAGCTCAAATAGTCCTATTACACGGCTGCCTACAAAAAGCCATAAATGCACTCCATTTACTCAGAAGAGGATATTGAGGCCCGCAGAGCACCGTGGGAAGTGCGTGCGTTGGGAGTGTGTGGTGATGTTATTCATAGTTCACTGGGCTGTTTAAGGGCACATCCCTATTCACTTTCAGGTGATGGAGGGAGTCAGATCGCCCCATTCCTCACACTACGAAGGTTACACAAGAGAAAACAAAACAAACAAGTGGAACTTCATCTAATGGGCATTGACAGGATAAGGTGGGCGTCGCAGTAATAAAAGCCTCATATTGTCTGTGAAGCAAAAAAACACATGTACCATCACTTCAAGCGTACCGGGTTACATGACCGGCAAAACAAACAACAAGCTTAAAGCCTTTTAAGCCTAAACAACTGTTACAGATTCATTCCAAATGCTCACTCATGCACACACGCGCACAGCGAGAATAAAAATACTCACAGAATGAAGCGGACCTTGTCAGGAACAGGGTGCCATGGATTGCCGTGGTAACAAGTGAGCGCAGTCCTCTGGGGAATCGCCACACGTCTTCTAGGATGACAGGTTGAAAGTCACAGAAATGGAGTGGTGTGGAGAGTCTCAAAGGAGAAGGTATTCCAGCTAGAAATGATCCATCCGAGAGCCCTTCACAAGCTGTGATTCTTATAATAATCCATTTCGATGAGACAAAAGTAGGGTTTTTTTAGCAAATCTCAAGCACTCTCAGGAAAAAAACACTGAAGTGTCACTGTTGCTTATTTATTTTGGCCTCTTTCTTTCTGTTAATGTTGACCCTGCCTGCTTGGACACAGAAATAGAAGGGAATAATAGGCGATTCTCTCGAATTCTGCACTCCAAGAGACAATCACATGCTCTTGCATGCACATCCGCACACAAACGCACTCTTCTGCGCACAGTTTTTCTAGCTTAGCTGCCTCTTCCTGTCAGCCCTCGGCACAAACCCTCATCCATTCCTGCTCAGGACTTCTGAGTCTCGCATACACACACATAAACACTCCAAGACCAGTCAGCACTTTTACCCTGCTTTCCTGTGCTGCCTCACTCTACCTTACACGTTATTGCTTTTAGTTTCGCAGCGAATCGTTCTTGGAGCCCACCTGCCACATCTGATGAAGAGCGCATTGACTTGACACTAGAATAGATTCAAAAACATATAGTGGGAGATATGAAGTCTGGGAGCGAAAATCCTCCAGAATGACTTGAGCTCAAGTGTCTGTGAGGACAAACTGATTAAGGAGCCCAGTGCTTGGGTGGAAATGTGGAGAGCAGCTCACGCTCTGTTCTCCGGCACCCTCATCAATCCAGCTATCCTCCAATTCCCACGGCTCCTCCCTTCTGGAGTTCGGGAATGAGCTTTGGCACGCCAGACACTCCCTCGCTCCTTATAACGGCACGTCTAGGATGGAGGCGGGTCAGGTTATGGCTGCTCCAGGGGCCGTGGAAGCTGATATTGGGAAAAGGTGGGACGTCACATCTGTCGCCGCGCTGAGAATTTCCTCATCAGAGTCTCTTGGTCTTGCTTTAAGACCTAAGAAGAAAAAAAAAAACAGCAAGAAGTATGCATCATTAATTATTCATTATGCTGTAGTACAGATGGCAACCTTCAATACTGATATGATCGTTCTACTATTTTGAAATTTTCTGAATTAAAACCATTATTTGATCATAGAATTTCTTGGCTCACGTTATTCAGTCACACTCGTGAGCCTTTTACAGGTCATGCCAATGATAGCACTGTGTCTGTATAATTAATGTAATGTTATTGAGTGAATGTGGCCGTACGTGACAAGAACATTACATTGCAATCAATATCCAATCCAAACACAGCCTCATTATCATACAATAAAACCAGTGTATCATGACTGAACTGACATTAGCTACTACTTATCGTGTCTAAGTACCAACATCATGGACATATACAGTATGTAGACCCACACTGAATCTGATTGTTAAGCCCATCCAGTGTTGCCAGATGTAGCTGACTGATTACAGCCCAAAAACTCGCCGAAGTGCAGAAACACCCGCCCAGCAACCTCAATTTCATAAAAAGTTGGGTGGGGGGGGGGGGGGGGTCAGTCCCGGTTTTAACGAAAAAAAGGGGGGGGGGGGGTATTCACGAAAAGTGTGGGGGTAGGTGAGATCCCGGTTTTAACGAAAAAAAGGGGGGGGGGGAGTATTCACGAAAAGTGTGGGGGTAGGTGAGATCGCGGG
Source organism: Danio kyathit (assembly GCA_903798195.1). Taxonomy (NCBI): domain Eukaryota; kingdom Metazoa; phylum Chordata; class Actinopteri; order Cypriniformes; family Danionidae; genus Danio; species Danio kyathit. The sequence continues at coordinate 28,567,805 of LR812534.1, forward strand.
CAGGCGGGCGTGCCTTTACAAAACCACCCAAATATACACTACCCGCCTATGTCAATTTTTTCTCGCACAATCGGCCCAGTCTGGCAACACTAAGCCCATCATTCAATGTATTTATTTATGTTAATGTGTGCAAATATATAATTATTCTGTTTTTAGATTAATTTCAGTATTATTATTGAATAAAACGCAAATGTTTAGATCATGTATGCACAAAACAGCTTGCAAAAGTAAGTTTCCTGTCTATTAGTGGATTAATTACATGACAGACCTGCTGTAGCTTTGTTTGCTTATCAAGTGGTGCTACGTTTGATTCATTCATTCATGTTCCTTCTGCTTAGTTCCTTATTTATCAGGGGTCACCACAGCTGAATGAACCACCAGCTATTTCAGCATAGATTTCACACAGAGTATGACCCTCCAGCCGCAGCCCATTACTGAGAAACACTCTCACACTCATACACTACGGCCAATTTAGTTTATTTAATTCACTTTTTGTGCATGTGTTTGTACTGTAGGAGAAACCAGAGCACCTGGAGGAAACCCACGCGAAAAACATGCAAACTCCAGACAGAAACGCCTTCTGGCTCAGCCGTGACTCGAACTAGCAACCTTCTTGCTGTGACGTAGCAGTGCTAACCACTGAGCCACTGTGCCGCCCCTAATTTTGATATTGTTTTTTTCACTTTATGTATTAGGTTTTCAGCTCCTGCACTCTCAAAATCATTCCACATAATTGAGCAGATTACCAAATTCTGCACAGAAATAGAAAAAAATGTCTGCATATTCTGTCTGGCCCTGTGGGTAACCCTATTTAATTTCTTAATGCGTTTCATCTTTTATTGTGAATGATTCATTGGTGCACATTCATCTAAGAAATGTTATTGAATAAGTAACAACCAATACATTTTACATCAGAAACAGGCCTTTGGATATGTAACTAGATAGTCAATGTTTTAGCAAACTAGTATTAAGGTTTGCGTCTAAGTGTTTAGAATTTTGATTTGGCTTAATTAAAACAAATTCTGGTGCTGCGCTGATCTGTTAATTGTTAATGCTTTGTTCGTGTGGTGCATGTAAATAAATGTGAATGCAGCCATGTGAACACTGGTGTGCACCAAACAATTAGACACAGACCTTTAAAAGTGTGTTCATAACTGTAGTTTGGTTCTTACGATTCCTTTGGTGTAGACCAGGAGTGCCCAAACTCAGTCCTGGAGGGCCAATGTCCTGCAGAGTTTAGCTCCAACTCCAACACCTACCTGGAAGTGTTTACTGTGCCCATTAAGAGAATGATTAGCTGTTTCCTGTCTAATTGAGTCTAAGTAAGGTTGGAGCTAAAATCTGCAGGACACCGGTGCTAAAGGACTGAGTTTGGTCTAAAGACCAATAAAAAAGTTAGATTTAATTCTGATTGAAAACTTGCAAAGAGCAAATAGAATGTTAAAACAATTCAAAACAAAATCAGGAATTCCTCCATCACACGTACTAACTGCAATGATTTGATGTGATTCTGATGCTGACACTGAACTATAATGGACAACCATTTTTATAAGAAAAACACTGCAATCTCACTGTGTAACAGAGGCCAGTAAACGCTGGTTTGATTCCAGCTCGGCGCAGGTTGGCTGGTGTAGAACCGGCGGGGTTACACTGGTGCCATGACCCGGATGGGAGTGAGGTTTAGGGGGGGTGAGGTGAGTGTAACAGAAGCCAGCTAGTGAAGTGTTGTGTAGGTAAACCTCACTCCTCTGAGCCCGAAAAGGTGTTCTAGCGACAAATGCTACAGACCACGGTCTTTAGCCTTCTTGTTAGAGCAACTGACTCTCATGCGGACAATATTTTAATATAGCAGCTATTTCATATGAATTTAAACAATATTATTAGTACATTTTTGTGATTTGTCGATCCTCCAATGATGGTTGGGTTTAGGGTTGGGGTTTGAGGGCATGCCTCCATTCAAAAACATATTAGATTTTTTGTATGAAAATAAATCATAATAACTTGTATGAATTAGCTCATTTTCTAAAAATTTATAAAACAGTTACATTTCTTTTTGAGATTGGACTGAAAAAAAAAACTGTATGCCAGAGCATTTGGTTCCTTTTATAGTCAGATCTTGTAAAATCATGTCATAGTTGACACAGGCTCATTCTGAAAACGTAGTCCCGAGGACGTTTCTGGAGACCGCGAATTATGTAGCAGGAGGTACGTATGGCTGCGTTTCATTTTTTAAGCGAACGCTACCGGGTGGTATGACGCCGTTCCTTTTGGCACTTACCGGATGACCGCTTACCTCTGTGTGGAGGCCTTTCCCGGCGCAACCAGTTTGTCCAGTTGTCCAACATGGTAAAAATCAGACGAGGGCTTTTCTTTTTCTAGACGGCTTTTGTAAACCGTTGGTTGGGTTTAGGGAAGTATGTGGGTGGGCGGGACAATCGGTAAAATTGGTTGAGTGTAGGGAAGGAGGAGGGTGGGTCAGTCGATTGGCTGGTCGCCCAGTCAATCATTCGGTCAGACAGACAGACGGTCGGTCGGTCGACAGCGCCCTCTGGTGGGTTTGTGCAAAAACAGCACGGACGTGAACGGCACTCGCGAGAGACATTTAAGATACGAAAAAGCGGACACAGCGGCCTCTCGCAGATTCGCGAAAACAAAAACTGCAAAAATACGTACCTTCCGGGACGTATTTCCGGTCTCCAGAAACATCCATGGGACTACATTTTTAGAATGAGCCTGGGTTGGCCAGTTTTGTGGTGAACAATTCATCTGTTCAGTATCTCTAAGAAAAAAAAATTATTTGCCCTTCTAATCTTTAATTGAAATCTGCATTGAAAAATTGAAAAATGCACTTCCTGTTTTTTTAGTTAATTTGTTTGACAACAAACAGAAATGGTGAGCAGGAGGTGCCTGTTAGGTTGTAATAACTCTCCCCAAACCCTTTTGCGGATCTTTCTGAATGAAATTTACTTCATCCAATCTGCTCACAGTCAAAAGAATACAAGCCACGCCTACTGTTTTGTCATTTAATATTCGGTTTCTCTAGGAACTGTGTCACAATATGAAAAAAAAACAAAATGATTGCAGCTTCCGATTCCTGGGGACTTTAAGTCTGGTGCATTCTTATTTCAGTTAAATGGCAACAGATTTTAAATTTAAATCCAAACTGCTGAGTGAACACTAAGCAAATAACAGAACAACCAAGAGAAAACACCCTCAGTGTGAACACATCTTCACCTTCACTTTTCATAAACCACTAATATGGATCCAATTATTTCTTATCCTGTACCTTATTCCCTCATTGAATATAATGTTTCGTTCAAAAATATATTGTATCAGGAACAAAATGGTTTGCAAATGGGATTTCGCTTAAACTAATTTAATACAATTTGCTCAATGGAGAGCAGGAGCATACTCAAATTAGACCACACTTTTATAAACATGCAATAGAGGGTTGAGGGCTTCGAAGTCAATCTGTGCAGACTTGGTCATGGGTTTCCTGACTGTAATTGTAGGTGGTCATGTCATATAACAGCCTCATCAGAGCGTCAAACTCTCCTGTGAGACAGACCGCTCTATAAATATGAAAGCAGCAGGTAATTAAAGGTGGATCCCAGTGTGGAGCCGTTCTATCTAGATTCTTATTTCCTTACAATTCTCCATGTCATGCTTTGATTATGAGGGGGTCTCTCTCATCAGCCGGACTGATATGAAGGGGAGGAGGGGAAGAGCAGTGAAGGGAGAAAGAAAAAGAGTGATGAGATATTGGAGAAGAAGTGACAGGGATGATGGCAGAGTGAGAATGAGACATTAAAAAGAACTCCATTAAAAGGATATGCTCAGTTAGAAGAGAAAAAAAGAGGACAGGAGAGGTCAGGAAAGAGGTGTAGAGACAAAGAGGGAGAGACAGGGGGACACTGAGAGGATGGTGAAGGCAGAATAAGAGAATAACTTCTGGGGGAGGTCAGTTATGCGGCTCTTGCAGCAAAAGTCATACTTGAGAAGCACACCCTCAGAAACCAATTACAGCTTTAGCCCTTGGAAGCCAGGAGCACGGAAATAAGAAAATATGCTCTTTTCCTAAACATTAGGACTTATGACTCACATATTGAGCTTTCATAACTTTTCACTGCAAAATACTTTTTATATAGCCGTCTCTTAAAATAATGAAATATATTAACATTTACCTCTGTCTGAGTCAAGCCACTTTACCTCAGCACTGGCAAGGCACATTTTTCAAGCGTTTTATGTTTTAAAAAATCGAGCACACTCACTGTTTTCATTTATTAATAGGGGCTTGTTATTTTAAAACCCTACCTAGTGCGTAGTATATATTCCTCATCATTGAAAGATACCCTTTTTGAAAATAGATGCACTTTAAAAGTGGCCAAAACATAAATATCATAAACATTTAAGGTACAATCATGTTTAATGGGCAAAAACATAATTTGTTAAGACAATACAATACAATATTTATTTATAAAGCACATTTAAAAACAACCAAGGTTGACCAAAGAGCTGTGCATAGGTGTACTAAAGACAGAGAAGAAAGCTGAATATAAAACCCAGATAGCATACGAATGTGGGCCACTTTAGGCAGTTATGCGGCACTGGTGGTATTCCTTCAGCTCAGACAAAATGAATGTGAGCCTGAAGTGGCCCACCTGTAAAATTGCAAAGGGGGCCAAAGATTCAAATTCATATATGGGCCATTTAAGGCAAAGATTAGGCACTTATGGCAAAATGTAATCTGGATCTGAGCCTAATGTGGCCCATGTGGAAAATGATAAATTTGGCCCAAATGATGGAGGACAAATGTGGGCCACAGTTGGCAAAAATGTGGCATAGTCATTTAAGGGTAATCTGGGTCTAAACCTAAAGTGGCTCACACATGCTGGTGCAAATGTGGCCCAGTTATCATAAGACATATGTGGGCCACTTTTGGCAAATATTTGGCACAGTAAGCTCTGGCTATTGCGGCTGTGAGCCTAATGTGGCCCTGAGAAAATAGGACAAATGTGGCCCAGTTATTTTAAAACATATGTGGCCCACTTCTAGCAAATATTCGACACAGTAAACTCTGGCTAATGCTGCCGTTAGCCGATAGTGGCCCAGAGAAGAAATGGAAAATGTGGCCTAGTTATCTTAAAACATCTGTGGGCCACTTTTGGCGAATATTCGGCACAGTAAGCTTTGGCTAATGTGGATTTGAGCCTATAGTGGCCCAGAGAAGATATGGCAAATGAGGCCCAGTTATCCTAAAAGAAATGTGGGCCACTTTTTGCAAATATTTGGCACAGTTAGCTCTGGCTAATGTGGCTGTGAGCCTAAAGCGGCCCAGAGAAGATATGGCAAATGTGGCCCAGTTATCTTAAAACATATGTGAACCATATAGACCCAAAGTCACCATCATGGAGAAAAGTGTTTGCTGTAGTTGGTAGAATTATGAAGGTTTATAAGCAAAATGGTTCAACTTCTGCTCACAGAGACATTAATAATCAGCGTATAAACCTCAACAACGGTGAAAATTAACAAAATTAACAAAACTCACAAACATCACAAACAGGAGACTAAAAGTGACAAAATCAACAACGTCAACATAAACAGCAGAATCAAAAGAAAATAATGAAAACTGTAGCATCAATAAGCTATAGAATGTGTTCATACTGCAATGCATGCTGGGTTTTTTGTACTTTGCCACACCCAGCAAGTGTAAGGTGTAGGCCAGATCTGGGCCAGAATAAAAGCAAATTGTGGCCCAGAATAGGGTCAGTTCTGGTTCATTTGGTTGAATTCTGGCTAATATGTGGTATTGCTTTGGCTTATTTGTGGCCCAGATCTGACAAACAGGAGAGGACCACCCTAGAGCCATCATTCCATTCAGTATGTGGTCCAGATGTAAGTGTCTGGTGTGGGCCGGATTTGAGCCACATGAATTTTGCTAGCTGGGAAGAAACATTTAACAAATAAAAGCATTAAAACCGTTATCAATGAGTATTAAAAGCGAGAGAAAATAGATAAGTCTTTAAAACAGACTTAAACACAGAAATGGAGGGGGGAAAGTCTACTGTGAATTGGTAGAGTGTTCCAGAGTTTAGGACCAGCAACAGCAAACGCTCGATCACCCTCGTTTTTTAAGGCGTCTTCTGGGCACGGTGAGTAAATTGAGATTATAAGATTTCAATGATCAAGAGGGGATATACGGACGAAGCAAGTCTGTAAGGTACTGAGGGGCAAGATTATTGACGGCTTTGTAAACAAATAATAAAATTTTAAAATAAATTCTGTATTTAATGGGTAACTAGTGAAGTGCAGTTAAAATCAGAGTAACCGACTCATACTTGCGGGTGCCAGAAAGCAGTATAGCAGCCCCATTTTTTCTACCAGCTGCAGACGAGAGAGAGAAGACTGAGAAATACCAAAATAGAGAGAGTTACAGTATGTGTTTCCAGATGTGTTGTTATGAAGGCATGAATCCCTGTTCGACAGTACTTATCTGTTTGTCAAATTTTAAGTTTTCATCAAACATAACACCGAGATTTCTTGCACACTGGGTAATATGTGGGGCCAAAGATCCCACATTGACATTTAACAGAGAATTTTCTTTGTGCCCAAATACAATTACTTCAGTTTTATTTTCGCCAAACTTTAAGCTCCTCTAAGCAAGCCAGGAGTAGTTGTAAGCCATTTACATCTTTTTGTTTCAGAGGAAAATACATCATATAGAGTGTCATTCGCATATAGATGGAAGGATGAAGGATGATGAATAGATGAAGCAGCTCACACAGTCACTTTTAAAGCAAGCAGCTTTCTGAACCATTATACAGCAGGGGGGGGGGGGGGGGGGGGGGGGGGGATTCTTACTGCCCTCGCATGGAATTTCTGTATACCTATATTCCTATGAACTGACTAGATTTTACTCTTGAAAATTTGCTGAAGAAGTGGTTTATGACTGTAATTTTATTTGTAAGTTCATTTTGAGCGGGTCAGGAAACAACACTTGAAATGCTCTAGCAACCGCCCTAGACTATTCAAATCATCTTAGTTAAAATCTTTTGACAAGTAAAATTCTTGTTTGTTAGATTTTTTATTGAGGTTACTGGATTTCACTTTTGAAAATTTGCAGGATAAGAGTTGATATAATCAAATTAATCATTGTTTGATGTTGATTTTGCCCAGAAGAAACCACATAGCAGAAGACATTAGAAACCACATACCCATAATCTAGCACCTCTTAAAAAATTTGACTGGACTTGTGATGACAACTTTATGGTGGTCGTTTTTTTTTTTTTTGGAAGAAACTATCAAATAGCAACAACCCAGAACAACCTATCAGTTACATAGCAATATGCTAATACTTTCTATATTAAAAATGTACTTATAAATGAAAGTAGCAAGCAAGTCTTTCAGCCTCAGTCAAAATTACCAATGCTTCAATTGCAATTGAAATAACTGCATTTCACAAATGGCAGCTCTCCTAATGTGACAACAGCTTTACTGTATCTCATAAGCTTTATTTTGCCAGAAAAATCGACTTATACTTAACAAAACGCTGTGTTGTTGTAACCCAACATTTGGTAAAATATGGAGAACCCAACATTGGGTTAATTTTTTAAATTGCATTCAATTGCATTTAAATTACAATTTTTAACCCAACAGCTGTGTTTGTCTATATTTGACTCAATGTTGGGTTACAACAAATAGCATTTTTGGAATCTAACAATCACAACATAATATCTAAACATCTGTTAACATGTTGCAAACATCTTAGCTGCACAGTGACATATACCTAAAACAGGCCTACATTTTGCCATGAAGTAAACCAAACTATTTTCTCAAGCCCATAAGTTTATGCTTAAAGAGCCCCTATTATGCATTAAAAAGGTCATATTTTGGTTTGGGGTGTCTCCAACAACAGTCTAATATGCATGCAAGGTCAAAAAACACTTTCATTGTCTTCTAATATGCATTTATTTTTACCTAATTATCCCAATGACTCCCATATGATTTGTTCAGCGATTCATTTGTTCCCAAACCACTCCTTTAAGTGATGCTAATTTGTCCTGATTGGCTCGATGACCCAGTCTGTTGTGATTGGTCAACTGCATTCAGCGCAAGACAGAGAGAAATGCCCACCACAGCTTATCAACATTGTTGAAGTAATCAGAGTGCAAAGTATATGTGTGAGCCCAATGCAGGAGTGCATTAAAGCAGTACAGTTAAACACCAGCATATTGCTCTATTCTTAACCATAAGGTAAAACAACAACCACACATCAGTATTAATTCACACAGTGGCAAAAGCCGAACTATTTTGAAACTTGACCACCACACTTGTGTAGGAACAGCTAATGGTGGCCATGGCAATGACAAGTGGCAGAGGATCACAAGCTCACAAGCACATTTAAATCAGTAAAGAAAGTGGCACAAGTCATGTTTTCAACGTGGTTATAGACATGATATGTGAATATAAAGAGTTCACCAGATACAGTAGCCGTGCGGAGTGATTACAAGTAACAAAACACAATTAAATACATATTTTGCAAGCTACAGAAAACAAGGAAGCAACCATTTTAATCACGCTTACACTTGTGAACTGGAGGAAGAAACTGGTCCATGGACTGTGTGCTGATAAAGTTCCTGTCAAGCTCTGACAAAGTCCCATACATCAATAGTCTTTTCTGATCCTTCCTTTAACAAATGGCTGACAAATCCCCTGTTGTGGGGTAGACTATTGCATTAATCATCAGAACCTTCACTTAAGCCTCCTTTCCACTGCACACGACAAGCGACAAGCAACAGACCGGAAATCATTCATTTCCAATGAAGAGTAGTCCGGGAGCTGATCATCTTCGCATGCGGAAAATTCAGATCCAAATTGAGCTGCGGATCCGTTGAAATATTTGCACTCCTGCGAATAGACCGTATGCGACCGGATGTGATGTATTTCAGTGTTGCCGAAGCAGGTCCGTGAGCGAAGTTTTTCAATTATTTTTGAATAAGAAAAAGGTCTATATTAAAAAAATATTCCTATTCATAAATGAGTAATAAAAATATGATTTTGTTATGTTGTCTCCACATTCCCTCCAAAATTTTTAGCGATCTATGAGTTTCTAGTATTCATTCATTCATCCATTCAATTATGGTGAACGCACGGAGAATAAAGGCTCTTGTTGCACTTAATTTCGGACACCACGAGAATTTAGCTTCTCTCCCATGGTGCACGACAACACAGAAAATTCTGTGCGACTGCCACAAGGGGGCGTACTCCGACAGTCATGTCCAAATGTGATGTGCAGTGGAAAGGTGGCTTTATCAATGTTCACTCATCTTCAGTCATGATCAGTCCCACACACACCCCCACTCTTCTAGAGTTTGCAGGGAAAGGCTCGTTCACGTTTTACCTGATCCGACACTTCATATTTGATATTGTTTCATGTCGATGTCGATATGAACAGGCAAAAAATCTGGACGAACAACGAATCATTTAAAGGACTCTTGGGTCAAATCTTTTATTTAAAAAATCTATGTTTTTAAACAAAGCGCACTTTCAGATTTAAATCTTAGCTGAATGTTTTATTCACTTAGAGCTGTGTTGCACAGGTCACTTTCAAAAACCCATAATAGGGGCTCTTTAAGGAAACAACCACCGAGTCAGTAAAACACCTAGCAACTACCTAGAAAACCTTTGCAACAGAGCAGTAACATGGTAACACCTATGAAAACATCAGTGTATCTCCTCCGGTTACATGTGCCCTGCTCAAAGTGCGATTTGAACTTGCATTTGGGGCATTTGAGGTGGGTACACTAATATTGATGCAGTCTCTAGGACTGATCATTAGTGCACCTCTGGAGGCCAGCAAAGAAGCTTTACTCAAAAGCTCCCTATACCAGCTGCCCTCCGTTACACACACTGCCCTCAACCTCACTCCTATCCGGATCACAGCACCAGCGTAACCCCATAGGGTCTGCTCACAATGCTCTGAGTGGGATTTGGGCGACAATAAAGACCACAGTCTCCTGCATCAGTCACTAATGCGCCTCGTAAAAGCAGTGAAGTGAGATTTACTCACACAGCTCCTACTAGCTGGCCTGAAATAGACTCACTCCCCTTAACCTCACTCCTATCCGGGTCACAGCACCGATTGTAACCCTTCTGGGTCTGTTCACAATGCTCCGAGCAGGATAATAAGGACAGCGAAGACCACAGTCTCTAGTGTCCGTCACAAATGCGCCTTCTTGAGGCCAAGAAAGTGAGCTTTACTCATACAGCTCCTACTAGCTGGCCTCTGTTACAATTAGCAATGTCCTGGCAAAGATGTGCGAGTGTGGTGAGAAATTTGGATTCAGAAGAACTCAATCATTTATTTCAAGGCAGTGTGTTTACGTTACTATTGAACGCCCCCCTATTTTTTAATTCAGCTTCTTTAATGGTTGTATTAGCAAAATAATGAAGCAAATAAAGTACTTGTCAATCGAAAGTTGATGAAAGAGAAAGCAGAGACAGACAGAGAGGATGGAAATCTCTGTGAGGGGCTACAGTCCTGACATTGGTTGTCAATCCTGCTTATCACACATGTCGCCTCTCAGAAGCGAATTACTCTGCCTCTTTTCTTCTCTATTTCCAGCCCTTCCTCAGACAGCCATCCTGCGAACACAGACGGTTTCATTCTTCGCACACACATTTACACAGCCCACTGCTCATAAACCCTGTAAAATAGTTAATAAGGATTAGAAGGGGGTGAGATGCAGGGTGAGATGGACACTAAATACGAACAGGCCTGAACCATGACCTTTTAAAGCTCTCGAAAATGCTACTGATCGATACACAGCTATCACCCACACACACACAACCCATGGGAGCATTTAGCATGTTAGCACACTGTCACTTATGAGAGAGTAAGCAGGTGAGATCTGTTTTTTGTGTATGTATACTGTGTATTCTGGTAACCAAATGTCCCTTTCAAGTATAGCAATACCAATTTTAACCCTTTGGGGACATTTTTTTTCTTTGACTTTTTTGGTCCCATGAGGAAAAGAGCTCATAAATTACACAGGACTAAGTATTTTGAAAATGTAAAAATGCAGATTGTTGCCTCCCAAGCAATGAGCTTAAGGGTTAAGGTCAATAGAAGTCCCCTTAAAGATGCTGCTTTTGTCTTTGTGTGTGTGTTTGTGTACATGTATGTGTGCGTACATGTGTTAGAGTGTTTGTCAGGTGGGAAGAAACAGAGACAAAAAGGGTAGAAATCTGGATCGATGTAATGTGAGAAATCCATTTGAGGCACCAGACAAGAGCTGCCATGTACACTTCTCTCACACGCACAAGTGTAGAAAATGTGAAAAAGACTACATGTTAGTTAGTGAGTGAGCTGGATCTGGCTGTTAACAGTGAGCAACAGTGTCCACCACAGAGATATAACAGACACAAACACACGCACACAGACAAACAGCAACAGGGCCAATGTGTGCAACAGGAAAGATCTTGCCTTCACCCTGAATGACAAACCACTGCAATAATCAGCTTCTGCTAAATCAGTTTTTCGTCTTGTTTTAGGGACATCCTTAAAACTCGATTAGTTCATTTAAGAAACACATATTATTTTTAAATCGCCACATGGGTTTCATGTTTAAAGACTACATAGAATTATATTTAAATAAAATGTCAAATAAAAAAAAGTGATGGGATTATTATTGTTTTAAGAATGGATTTGACTTAAATAAATCATGTTTATGCTTATAAAAAGAAAAAAGGTAAAGTGTAAAATTTAAGTAAATACAAATTGAATTTAAATTGTTTTAAACAGCCGATTTGAATGTTATCACTCGACTCAATGAGCGTTATCAGTGGTTATCAGCTGATAGACATGGGCTGCTAGTAGGCTCAGAAGGCTGTTATCATCCATCCACATGGTTAATCAGCTATAGATCACATACGGCTGCAGCCGGAAGTTAACAAGAATTATTTATATTATTTATTACATTTCTCAATAATTGTATTTTATTAATGTCTACCCAAACCCTAAACCCAACCGTCACAGTAATGTAAAAACAGATCTGGATCTGGAGTCTTCTCTATTAGTAGAACCCCTGGCAAAAAGTATGGAATCACCACTTTTGGAAAATGTTTATTCAAATGTTTAATTGTGTAGAAAAAACCAAACACATATAGTACATGCCACAAAACTATTTCCATTCAACACTCCAACCTTCTGGCTGTATGAAACACTTTAAAACAGAAAGAAAGAACACTGTAGTCATTTACAACTGTTTTTACAGATCAAACAGAGAGAAAAAAATATGGAATCACACAAATCTGAGGAAAATTATATGGAATCAGCATGTACTGTGCAGTTTTAAAACAAACAACATCTGAGTACAACTGTTAATTAGTCTGCAGTTAAAAAAGAGTGCTTGCACACCTCAGTGAAGGGTTGAACAAAGCTGGGGTGCATTTCCGAAAACCATCGTTAGCCAACTAAGGTCACAAGTTGCGTTGTTACAAACATATTTTGTTGGTTTGGTGTTTCCCAAATCCATAATTTCAATGAAAATCTTTATCTATTATTATGATTCAGATGGTAAAAATATGTTAATTAGCCTGTAGGTTTATATTTATGCCATTTAATTAGAAAAGTGGCAGTTTTATATATTTAATTCATGAAAACAAAAAAATTTACTTGAATATAGAGAGTGCTTTTTTACTACAGTAAGCAGGTGTGTTGATTCGGCTCATTCAGAACTTAAATGGCTATGCCTGTCTATACAATACAGTGGAATACTGCTAGTTTAGCATACAACTCTTCCAAATTAGACATTTTAAGTGTACTATTATTAAATTATTACTTACAAATATAATATTAGGCATATATATATACAAGACCCACTTGTTTAAATTGGCTTTTAATGCACAGCACTGACACTTTATGTTTTAATTTTGGTTGGATTTTATGGATATATATATATTTTTTTTTTTTTTTTTTTTTTTTTGTTATTGCATAGTCTACTTCTCTGTTGGGTTGTATAATTTGCTTTTACTTGTGTAAAGCACTTTGGTCAACCGTGGTTGTTTTAAAGTGCTATATAAATAAAAGTTGATTGATTGATATAAATATATATATGTTTTTTTTTTTTGGTTTTTTTTTAGCTCATAAGGAGCTGAGCCCTCTTTAAATGAAAGTCCTAAAATCGCCCCTGCTATCTAACAAAACAGAAATGATTTGGTAACACTAATAGCTTATTACACTGAAAAAATATTCGATTCCTTGGATTTACTCATTTTTTTAAGTTAAGTGGTTATAAACAATTTATTTGGGCTGAATTTAATCAAACAAATTAAGTTGAGTCATGACTCAATTTAATTTGTTTGTTTAATTTCAACCCTTGTAAATTGTTTGCAACAATTTTGCAGACATCATTTTTTTTTGTGTACCTGCCAATTAATAAGATATTCTTCCTAATTCTACCTTAATAACTATTAATAAGCAGCAAATTTATCTTTTATTGAGCTTAAAGTTAATGGTTTGTTAATAGCGAGAATTCTAAGTAATAATTTAAACATACTATTCCATACGCCCAATGTAATAGTAGTTTATTTAACAATATTGATTTCTTGAGAATCCAGACAAAACCCTAATCAAGAAAATGATAATTTGAATATAAATAGAGTAGAGGGACGACCAAAACTACCAAAAATTTCCTCAAAATGTGCCAACAGAAGAAGACAGCCAGCTCTCTCTCTCTCTCTCTCTGACTCAGACTAGAGGATGGAGGAAGAATAAAAAACAGGGGAGATCAGGGAAGAGGGGAGCAAATGTGAACGGTGCGCTGAGATTGAACGCAACGGCAAATGAGAAATTCATCAAGAGTGATGCCAGAGGACATCTCTGACAGGGAGATAAAGCAAAAGGAGAGGAGCCGAGAGAGATGTGGAGAAAGAGCGCAGAAGGAGAAGGAGCGTGAGAGGCTGTTGAGAACTCACCCCTGTGTGAGAGTGCTCCTCCTCAGGTTAACACAATCCCTGCTCTGTGGAGCCATTCTGAGCAGAGCCTGTTTGGAGCACCGCACACTGTCTACAGAATACCAATCACACGCCGGCAACACACACACACACACATAGGCAGGCAGCGGCATGACATACTCTTCACTCAGTGTTTCAGAAGCAAATCACCCTACTTGTGAGCTTTGAATGAAATGGTCATAATGAAAGAAGCAGTGATTTTACACACACACACACACACAGAGAGAGTGAGAGAGATACTCACGGTGAGACGCAGTTCCAATGACGACCCCAGTGATGAGGGACAACAGGCCGATCTGCTGAGGAACTGAAGATGAGAGGATTGGTGTGAAGCTCCTCCGGTGCGCCTCCTCTTTTCCTTCAGTCTTCTTCAGCGTCGCGCATCAAGAGGCTCTGCAATCTTTCTCTTGCTCCCTCTGTCCTTTTCTCCTTTGCTTTCCTTTCTTTTTCAAGTCCCTGACAATGTTCATAGCTGTAATTCCAAAGCACAGCAGTGCAAGCTGCATTCACTCTGACTCCAAACCCCCTCCCTTCCTCATCTGCGCTCTCTCTCTCTCTTTCTCTCTCTCTCTCTCTCTCTCTCTCTCTCTCTCTCAGCTCATTGTATCCCCATACCTCCTCTGCTCTCCCTCCAATCCAATCAGCTCTCATTGCTTCTCTCACTGCTCCTTTCTACACCCCTTTTCTCCCCTCTCTCTCCTCCTCCTTCAAAGACAAATATCAGGCAGCATCAGTGAGATCACTGTCTTCTAAGTATTCAAAGAAGTGTAGAACACCGTCACAAATGTTAAAACACTTGACGTGTCTTGACGCAGCAGTGAACACCAGGTAGCAGACGTCACAATGGCAGCTCGTACACGGAGAGTATTGAAGCTACAGCACAGGCTGACTAGCACAGAGATGCCCAACAGGTTATACGTTCACAATGTCAAATGTTTTTTTAACCCAGCTAATTCTCTCACAAAACTTGTATACTATATACTAAATATTATAAGAAAATTTTAATATAATATAAAATATAGTATAGTAATAAAATTAAATTTTTTAAAAAATATGATATTATTATAAAAACAAATAAATATGTACAGTGCTCAGCACATATAAGTACACCCTTTACAAATCTCTCTTTTAAATGTATATTTAAATAGGAAGCTATACAATATAAAATTTGTCCATATACGTTAGATTAGTCAGTACTGAAGCCAGTACTGGAGCTTATCTAAAAAAAAAATAACTTACGATAACGCTCCAAAAACTAGTACACCCAAATTTATGTTATAGAAAAATATTAAATACAAATTTTAAAAAGAGGAAAAATCAAGAGAAGCAAAAAAAAAATGGAAAAATTTACTTAAAATTTTGTAAGTTGTAATTTTTTTTTCTTCAATATTTTTTTTTAATTTTGCTTGAATTTAATTGTATTATCTTTCAATTTCTAAATATGTTCTGTGGCTGAAATATTATTTTAATAAATATATATTAAATAAATCTGTTTTGTTTAACCCTCTATGGCATGAAAAAATATGTCACCCTTTAGTTAACCCCAACCCTGCTTCAACACACTTACCTGTAGGTTTCAAACAAACCTGAAGAACTCAATTAGTTTAATCAGGTTTGTTTAATCGAGGTTAAAGATAAACTGTGCAGAACTGTGGCTTTTTTGCAAGTTTAATTTGCATTTTTGAATGGAAACATAACTAATTTGACTCTTCAAAGCTCGCTGTCGGAAGGAATGAGCCTAACAGCTCGATCTTGTTCTTTACCTCCATAAAATTATTCAATATCCATTTCCTGTGAGTAAAAGTATACAGTAAAGCAAAAATATATATATTATGGTGATCACTGTACATTTCTGCACATTTCCATCCATCGTTTTTTCAAAAGTGGTCTAACTGCACAGTGTTGCCCTGAGGCAACAAATGAAAAACTACCATTTTAGTATAAGAGTATGGTGTCTTTTCTCAATCAAATATGCTTCTTCACATATCCATGCATATCACACATATTTTATTAACAATATATTTTTAATTTAAATAAGTTAAAAAGTTAAATCTATCTTAACGTTTCGCTTGCAATGTGCTAAAGCAGGCTATGGTCTCAAAAAATGGCTGTTTTGCCCCTAGAAAAAAGGTCAAACCCACACCCACCTCAAATTTTATTGGTCGGCAACTTATTATTAGACTTTTTTGTGTTATTTTATTTTTAAGAAGTTCAAAGGGAGGAGTTTGTGGGCAAAAAACTGGCTTGTTGCCCGAGGGCAACACCATGCCATAGAAAATGAAACGCACCTAAAACATTGCCTATATTCACTGAGAAATGGATAAAAATATTCATTTTCAAAATTGTTCTAAAATTAGGCAGTGCAGTGGGTAGCTCAATCGCCTCACAGCTAGAGGGTCGCTGGTTCGAGCCCCGGCTGGGTCAGTTGACGTTTCTGTGTGGAGTTTGCATGTTCTCCCCGTGTTTGCGTGGTTTCCTCCGGGTGCTCCAGTTTCCCCCACAAGTCCAAAGACATGCGCTATAGATGAATTGGGTAAGCTAAATTGTCAGTAGTGTATGTGTGTGAATGAGAGTGTATGGGTGTTTCCCAGTGATGAGTTGCAGCTGGAAGGGCATCCGCTGCGTAAAACATATGATGGATAAGTTGGCGGTTCATTCCGCTGTGGCGACCCCAGATTAATAAAGGTACTTAGCCAAAAAGAAAATGAATGAATGAATGTTCTAAAATTATTTTAATGGGTATCTCTGCTTGTACATTAGGGTTAATAAGATAATCAATCATTAATAGTCTAATTAATAATTTACATAATTATCTAAAAATAAAACTAAATCCATTTTCATCTTTAAACGTGAATCTTTTCTGCATACATACAGATATGTGTGTCTATACATACACTTGCGCAATTGTTTATATATTCATGGAATTTTAATAAATCTGTATAATTATAGGCGACTCAGTGGCGCAGTAGGTAGTGCTGTCACCTCACAGCAAGAAGGTCGCTGGTTTGAGCCCCGGCTGGTTCAGTTGGCGTTTCTGTGTGGAGTTTGCATGTTCTCCCTGCTTTCGCATGGGTTTTTTTTCCGGGTGCTCCAGTTTCCCTCACAGTCCAAAGACATGCGGCACAGGTGAATTGGGTAGGCTAAATTGTCCATTGTGTATGGATGTTTCCCAGAGATGGGTTGCAGCTGGAAGGGCATCCGCTGTGTAAAACATGTGCTGGATAAGTTGGCGGTTCATTCCGCTGTGGCGACCCCGGATTAATAAAGGGACTAAGCCGAAAAGAAAATGAATGAATGTATAATTATATTATTTTAAATACTAATTTCATTTTCATATAGCTTTATTTGTTTTACAA
Organism: Danio kyathit; assembly: GCA_903798195.1. Lineage (NCBI taxonomy): Eukaryota > Metazoa > Chordata > Actinopteri > Cypriniformes > Danionidae > Danio > Danio kyathit. The sequence goes on from LR812534.1 coordinate 28,585,177, forward strand.
AAATGTATAAAAATATTTCAAATCTATTCACTATTTATAACTATTCATACTATTTTAATGTAATATTTGTATTATGTATAATTACAATTAACATAAATTTGAATATTGATTATATCATTTTTTTTTATTTATCATTTTTAAAAAACACTAAAAACTGATTTGATGCAAACAGGTAAAAGAAATAATTGAAACCCCTTCATTGACATTTTTATTCCACCAGCACGTTAATGAAAACACAGACTCAAACTGTTCACCTCTAATTACCAACTAATCATCTTTGTTGTGCGGTGTCTCTTTAAGGGTTGTCATGTGCACCTGTTGTTAAGCAGGAGTCCCCCTCACTGCAGCCCTGTTTGTCTACTCACACGAGAATCATCCCTCTCTCCCTCTCCCTCTCTCTCTCTGAACTGGCTAAATATGCATTCAACAGCTGTCTCTCCACCTCTGCTCTGCTCCGCAGCCTCATCAGCGCTGAATCCCCTTTTGATGCAACCCAACACAGACTCTCCAATAAGACACGAGGCGCAAATCTAGCGCTGGGATGAATGACACCGTCTCAAATCCTTGTGTTCTCTACCTGCAACTGGTGGTAAATCCTTAAATACGACCCTTATTTCCATAACATTTCCTGTATTATTCTTACAGAGACAGGCAGAAACCCAAGAGTGCAGGGCAGAGAGAGAGAGAGGACTGAAATGGAAAAAAGAAGAAGAATGATGGAGTGAATGGGAAGAGGGATGTGGGAATGGAGGGAGGGATTGGGAGAAGGATGGAATGGGAAAAGGAAAGAGAGAGAGAATTGACATTCAGCCTGTGCACTGTGCCTCACTGGTGGAATAATGATTAGCTACTCAGTATTCCAGTCACACAGCCGCTACAATAAATGGGGGGAAAGAGGGGGGGAGAAAGAGAGAGAGAGAGAGAGAGATGGTATAGCGCGGTAAGGAGAAGGACCAGCAGACAGAGAGCACGAGCGAGTGAGGGAGAACGGGAAAGAAACAGACCCGACTAGACCAGATAAGCATGACAAACCTTTCAACAGGAGGCTGCGCACACATGTAGCCATTTCAAAAACACACATGAGCATAATATAGCATTTTCCAGCAGCGCCGGTACATAATAGCTCCTTCAGCATATTCTCACATCATTCGTCACGTTTACCCCGACTCTCGCTCTGAAACGCACAAAGACAAAAGGGTCAGAACATCCATGAGGGCCAGAGCATCGTTTCCACATGCAAAACACAGCTCTTGTGTCTTTTGCGTTAATGAATATATATACATTTATATATATATACTGCGGCTCATACACATGCTGCAGTACGAATATAGAACTCACGCACACACACACACATAGAGGGGCAACACACAAGGGGGAACACTCTGTCAAAGTCACAGTAGGTACAGCTACCTCAGCAAAGAGACAGACGCAGAGCCAAAGAGAGGACGAGAAATACGCAGCATCTTCCAAATCATTTAAACTGAGAGTAAATCTCGTGGCTGAAAAGAGTCTTGGTGGAGTCAAAGAGCTGTGGTATGATCAGGGTTTGTGGTCCAGACCCTCGTATACTGTAGTCTTTCCTCACTGTAAGGTCAGCAGGTTTAGAGCTCAAGCTTGAATATGCAGCATCATGGGTTATACTCATGGGCAGATATTTATAGAGCATAAGATGAAAGAATGAAAAACAACCAGGGTAAAGGTGACAATAGTAGTTTGCAGTGGTGGAAAGAGTACTGAAAAATCATACTCAAGTAAAAGTACCATTACTTGCCTAAAAATGTAGTACAAGTAGAGTAAAAGTGTCTGCTGTAAATATTACTTAAACTATGAGTAAAAAGTAGCCCTTTTAAAAGTACTCAAGAGTAGTGAGTAGTACACTGTGAAAAGCTGATGCATTTACATCTAATTTGTGGATGTGTGTAAACGTAACATTCTGTAGTGCATTTAGTTATGGCCTAGCAGGCAAACAACGTCATTAGACGTTAATATTAGGTTCGATTTAGGTTTTTGACGTCAGGTGACCAAAATTCAATGTCTAGCCAGTGTCTAAGGACAATGTTATTTTGATGTCCAATAATGACGTCAAATGACGTTGATATTTGGTCGATTTTAGGTTATTAGAAAGTGACCAAAATCCAACGTCAAGCCAATATCTTCAACCAAAGTTATATTGATGTCAGATATTGACATTTATTTGGCAGGTATGGCAACCAAAATCCAACATCTGATAGACGTCATAGTGGTAACGTCCACACAACGTCAAGCTGTAACATCATTAGACTTTGATATTTGGTTGATTTTAGGTTGGTTGTTGGACATTGACATAGGCCTGACATTGAGTTCTGACGTTTCCAAACAAAATGCGGCATCCCCACGGCGTTGGGGTACAACGTCAATCTGACGTCATGTTGACGCCCTGTGCCTGCTGGGTGTTTAGGCCATTTCGGTCAACATACAGTAAACATCCGTCATCTTTTCATCAGTGACATGCATCTAAACAGTCTCTGGGTCATTGCGTGTAAAGATTTTGGACATTTTCTTGGACACTTTTAATGCTTCCAGTTTGCTGCATTTATAATTCGCCCATGTCTTGAGGTAGTTCAGTATAATGTGATTTACCTTCTATGTGTGATTTGATTGGACAGGAATCACAGGACTGATTTTTCTAATCCTCATAGACAAGAAAAATAGAGTAGTGACTGCAGGTTGAAGGAAAGTAGTGGAGTAAAAGTACAGATACTGCACTAAAAATGTACTCAAGGGAGAGTAAAAGTACATATTTTTAAAACTACTCAGTAAATTACATCTCCTGAGAAAAACTACTCAATTACAGTAGTGTGAGTATTTGTAATTAGTTACTTTACACCACTGGTAGTTTGTGCTCTTGAATGATTTTGATTTTGAATGAAGCTGCGCAGTTATTCTCTCTATCTCAAGTCATTCTCATCACATGATTTATGTAATATTTGTTGGATGAAACATCCTAGATATCCTCAGAAATCAGATTTAGCACACATTCGAGGTTCAGCACAGGTTAAGCTCAATCAGAAGCATTTGTGCTGTGTTGATTAACACAATAATAATTAGTGCCTCACTTTGATTAAATAAAAAGCAACTGTCAAGGTTAAGATGAGTCATTACAATGGAAGCAAATTTTGAAGGATTGTAGAAAAGTAAGTGCTTATAATTTTATTAAAGAAATTACAGTAAAAAAAAATCTTGAAACTTTGAGTAAAGTTAGTTTTGTTCATGTTTATGGTGACTTTTAGGCATTGTTATGCCAACACAAACTGTAAAATTGAATATAACTGTAGACACAGTAATTGGTGCATACACCTATTATTTATGTCTTGAGTAGGGTTTGATCTTTTTACATAGTTGACAATGGGGTATATGCACAACTAGTGATTTCAGCCAATGATAAACCTCCGATGACAGCTTAATGTGACTATTTTCAATTTCATAAGGTTCCTTTTACAGCATCGATGTTGTAACGTATATAAAATACATTTAGGTAAATAGACTCAAGCATTCATTTAGTTGTTAAAGCGTAAAACGGCATGAAAATCAGGAACAACAGGCTAGACCAGAAACTCCATTAAAAATACTGGGGTAAATTATCATTCATTCATTCATTTTCTTGTCGGCTTTGTCCCTTGCGGGGTCGCCACAGCGGAATGAACCGCCAACTTATCCAGCACGATTTTACACAGCGGATGCCCTTCCAGCCGCAACCCATCTCTGGGAACTTCCACACACACATTCACACTCATACACTATGGACAATTTAGCTTACCCAATTCACCTGTACTGCATGTCTTTGGACTGTGGGGGAAACCGGAGCACCCGGAGGAAACCCACGCGAACCCAGGGAGAACATGCAAACTCCACACAGAAACGCCAACTGACCCAGCCCAGCCGAGGTTCGAACCTGCGACCCAGCAACGTTCTTGCTGTGAGGCAACAGCACTACCTACTGCGCCACTGGGTTGCTGGGGTAAATTAATTGTATTTATTTTAAAGACATGGTGGGGGGAAATGAAATTTAGAAAATGGAAAAACATGGCGATCTTATAATGGAAAGACCGGAAGCCATGAGGCTGGCTGAAAATAAAAAGTCTGTGCATATAGCCCATTTGGCTAATATATGTTTGTTTTACTCAGAAAAAAATAAGACATTACCTGGGATGAACTCTTCAACATTTTAGTTGTTTTTGCGGAACTGTTTTAATGCAAATATTAGATATGTTTCCATCCACTTATTTAAATGTGCATTTTAGATATGATATAAAAAAATGGTTAACGCAAAGCTATGCATATACATATGTGTATAACTGCGTAGAATAAACGAAAAAAAAATGTGCATAAACTATGATGGAAACACTTTTACCGAACAAACTCAAATTTCAGCATTAGTGTTATTATATTATTAATGACCTCCAGAATTGTCAAGAGCATCTGAGCTCCGTGTCTCACGCCTTCAAATGCCACAAAGCGTTCATTGCGTGTCGGCATTGCTTTCTGAAGTGCAAGTCATTTATTAAATAAAAAAAATTTGACGCAGCTTCTTCTACCGCAGCAAATTCCGTTTTTACTGTTGATTTTGGCACCAGTTCATAAGAAAGTGATGATTATGTTCTCTTTGACTCGTTGGATGGAAACGCTGCTTTATTTGCACGTCTTTAATGCGATATTCCAGTTTTGCACATACATTTAATTTGCATCTTCGGATGGAAACATAGCTACTGTTTGACACCGCTATGAAAAACTTTTTAATAATCCAAAGGAAAAACATTTATGTAATCATATAACAATGTCATAATGGCAAAAATTAAATTTCGGCGGTTCATTCCGCTGTAGCGGCCCCTGATAAATAAGGGACAAAGCTGAAGGAGAATGAATGAGTCGCATTTCAGTATGATTATATATTTCCAACTGAAACAGAACATTGAGTAGCGGGCAGGTTTTATTTTTGCTTTTTCCTCTCATCTTTAATACGCAGCAAACTATCAAAGAGCTTATAGTACTATAAAAAACATCCTGTAAGTTTTAGAACTGCACACTTTGTGGTTCCTCTATATTACCATAGACTGTAAAAGATATGGACGTAGTATCAGTGACGTCACCCATAGGTTTCTGAACACTGCAAAAGAAGCTACAAGTAGGCGCGGCCAACCGTCGCCATTTTGTTCGCGCGTCATCGCACCAATTGTGGGATACCAAACAAGGGCAAAGAGGCGGAGAGTGAGCGGAGCTACAGACGCATGCTGGATTCTCTGCATTTTGCTTAGTCCTGGCTTAGACTTTTAACTTTGGGAGAACGCTTAATACTTCATTACCTGTGACTCGTTTGTGTTCTGACCACACGTGCTTGGTTGTACACTATATCAATAAAGTGTTTAGACTTTTAAAAACACTGTTGTAGTACATTGAGCCACTAAACATTGTTCTTATGACGTTTTTCTACAGGAGGAAAACGTGAATTACTATCAAACACTTCAAATATAGTCTGTGTTAGTAAATGCAAGGCTGTTTATAAAATCCAGCACTAACACTGTATGACAACGCTTCAGATGACTGTTTTATAGCCTACAGCTAATCAATCTGTCAGATTCTGGAGTGCATTACAGGTCTAAAGAACATTATAAATGATAAATGATCTTAAATTAAACAAATGCATTCATAGAGATGGTATATAAGTATATAATTTCACTCACCTGGGAAATGGAGGCAAGTTGAATGGTTTGTGAGGACAATTAAGTGCACACAGCATGCTATAGTATCTGATAATTGCGGGAAATAATCCCAAAAGGCAAATGACTGTGTAAAGAAACATTAACCAAAACAAAAATACGATGTCGAGCTCAGCGGCTAATTAGCCAGAATCAGCTGAGCTGACGAGACAGTGAGCAGCTAGAACTAGCTGTCACTCAAGTGGCCACGCCCTTAATTATGCAGACTTACGAAACGGATGAGTTATAAAAAAAAAATCCCCCCCCTCACAGTTGTCATGAAGGGTAATCAAAGCCATTTATTGTTCCTGGCGGTAAACATGTTTTTATCAGCTGTAAAAATGGCCAATTTACCAATGCAGTCAGAAAGCACTTGGATTTCCTGGTGCCAGCCCCCCAAGGCGAGTCGATGAATTGCAGTTTTAGTTACTTCCGTATTGGCTTCCCGAGGGAGAGCGGGAGGTTGCCGCTTAGTTAATATGCACAATGATCAGCCAGAACGAGAAGTGGGCGTGTATTTCTGAATCTACAGTTGACCACGCCTATTCAAACAGCATTTAGATGAGGTTCCAAAACAGTTACTAAATTATGATGTTTTTATTTTTAAAAAGTGGGCCTCACAGAACAGTACAAATTCAGAAAAAAAAACTGCAAATAAAAAAAAAATAAAAAAAAAATAAAAAAAAAAGTACAGATCCATTTTTCATTTCAAAAATACTAAATTTGGTTTACATTTAGCATGTTCATACTTATGGGCGACGCAGTGGCGCAGTAGGTAGTGCTGTCGCCTCACAGCAAGAAGGTCACTGGTTCGAGCCTCGGCTTGGTCAGTTGGCGTTTCTGTGTGGAGTTTGCATGTTCTCCCTGCATTTACGTGGGTTTCCTCCGGGTGCTCCGGTTTCCCCCAAAGTCCAAAGACATGCAGTACAGGTGAATTGCATAGGCTAAATTGTCGGTAGTGAATGAGTGTGTGTGGATGTTTCCCAGAGATGGGTTGCGGCTAGAAGGGCATCCGCTGCGTAAAAACGTGCTGGATAAGTTGGCGGTTCATTCCGCTGTGGCAACCCCAGATCGATAAAGGGAATAAGCTGAAAAGAAAATGAATGAATGAATGAATATTTACACTTATGTATAAAAAAAACTTTCCAATAAATAATATTAGGTTAATGCAAAAACTTGAATTAAGGAATTATTTTTCTTTAATGTAAAACCCCAAAATAATATGCGCTATAGTAAGATAAACATTGTAAATTTTGATTTCACGCAAACTTGTACCGAACTCGGATAATTTCTTTTAGAGCAACAATATCCTTTAGATTACATTCAGTCTGGTTTAAAACAACACCTGCGTTATCAACCATGATGTTAACAGAAGGTAAATTCAATCAAAAGCGTTTTGTATAAATCGATTATCTTATTTATTTGTCCCCTAAAGCAGTCCAATGGCAAAAAAAGACCCCTGGTGCATCCTAAACAGCCAAATTGCCCATTTACATGAAGGTCACGCAGTAATTGCTAGACAAAGTCTGTAAATTAATGAGCTGAGGAAGAGATCTATCAAAGAGTTATTTGGGAATTCAGCGCGGGGAAGAGGAATGCTGTTTCAATATCACTGTCCATCATTTCTGGGACTAATCATAATGATGCCGCAGCTGTATGGAGGAGGAGTTCAGCGGGGCCCGACTAAATTGAGGGAGCAAAGAAGCGAGCGCAGGCAAACACTATGAGCTCCAGTAATGGCTCTACTTAGCCTCAATCTCTCAATGAGCTGAGGTAATGGAGCTCAACTCAAACCTCATTCAACTAGTGAAAATTCATGACAAGATTTGCCGTTTAAAGAGCTGGTTTCACTGCAGTCATCACTTACATCTAAAACTGCAGGATCATTTATTAGGTTTGTACTCTAGGGGCCTGCTGTGGTTAATGTCATGAGGGGATAAAAATTAATTTTAAAACCCTTTTTTCTCTCTGCCATGTCATTTCATTTGTGCCTGCACAAAGAGAGGCCTGATTCTAAGCACACTATTCAGAGGCGAATATGCTGGACAAATTATGCCTGTTTTCTGCAAATATTTGGTCATTTTTCCAAAGAGTTGCCCACCTGGGACCGCACTTTATATATCAGTCCATCCTATTTCTAAGTTGCTTGGCAACAGTAAATAGCCTACAGTTAGGACTATGAGCTACAGTATATTATTTGGCTGAAGAATTGCTTTTCGTCATTATTACTACTATTACTGTTATTATTATACATTTGATTTTTTTATTGAGCACAGCTCTCTTTTGTGGCCATTTTATGATAGCAATAAATCACTTCAGGTTGTGCTTTTAAGGTGGTTTTTGCTTCCAAAGAACATATATTAGTCCCAGTAACCAAAACTGTTAGCTAAATCATCATAGGATGTTGTTTGAAGGGGTCATGAACCATGATTTTTTTACGCTGAGGTCCATTTTTAATGGTAGCAAGATTTTTAAATGAACAATAAAAATAATTCAGCCTATTCTTATCAAAACACTTCATTGTGGTATAGGGGTTGCTTTTCAAGATATTTGAATCCCTTTCTTAATCTCTCCATGTCTTTTGAAAACATTGTGCATTTCAAATTTTGCTTCATACAGGTGAGTGGGCTTGACAAACCACCTGTAGAAACACTCTTCTCTCTTATGCACCTGACACTTTATCTAAACTCCATCTTACAAGAACTCAATTAGCAAAACGATGTTTACTATACAGTAAATGGACCACAATCATGTTGCAATATCCTGCACAACCAGTGGCGGCTGGTCAATAGAGGGCGCTGGGGCGCCGCCCCCTTCAAGTTAGACCCCTTTAATATGTTAATGTTTATTATCACAAATATTAACTAAGTAAATTGATTTAAGTATAACATTCTAACATTTATTGTAGTCATACTAACATTTATTGAAAAAAAATGTATGAACAATATTTTTTCATATGTGTACGGGGCGCCGGACTAATGGGTGTCTATGTGGGTACACGAACTTTTGCAATGCACGTGATATGACGATAAGCTCTAATCGGCCTGTTTTAAATTGTCTTTGGGGCGCAGCGCTCTGCATCCCGAACCCTCCCATTTTTGTTGTTGGAACGAATCGTATTTGTTTTTATATGATTGGCCTTATGTGATTGGACCATTCTCACCAAAGAGCTAAGAATGCATTTTCTCGAGATGAAGGAAAATTCCGTTGTATCTTTGCAAAGATATCCATTCACAAGGCATTTGGATGAAGAAAAAAAAAATCAAGGAGCTTGGACCAGATCGACTTTCCTTGCAAATTCACCAGTAGTCAAGTGAGCACGAGCGCGCGGATATTCGGGGCTTTTCCAGCACTTGTTATGACAAACGGAGTTGGCTGGCAGGTTGTGATGTAAGTCATGCCTTTTACTATTTCCGTGTTTGCTGTTTCAAACAGCATGACGCAAGAGAGGCTGAATGTATTGGCCATGCTGTCAATAGAGAAGAGACTGGTGACTGAGATGACTGACTTTAACCAAAAGGTCATTGAGAAATTTTCAAGCCAGAAAGAAAGGAGAGCAAAATTTATTTTCAAGTAGTGCTACTGGCCAGTGATTAGGCAACATTTGTGTGTGTGTGTGTTTACTGATTATCTTGATTACTTCATTACTTATAATAAACCCAAATTGAACTAAAATGAACTGATTTGTGATGCATTTATTGTATGCTTTAGTCATATTTTTGTTTTTTGATACATCACCTGAAAAATGGCTTTTACACTCTTACTTTACCAACAGTTAGATTTATTCTGGTGTTTGCAAACCGCCATTTTTTAACACCAGCCGCCACTGTGCACAACATCGTTTAGTCTCATGTAAAAGTACTTGTGCAGCCTGTCTTGTGTATAGTTAAGTATCTGATAGTATATGTTAGTTATGCATAGGTTTTATAAAATAGCTCTTATGTCCAGTGTTGTGTTTGTATTTATGATTAATTTATGTAGCACTGTTGTCCTGCAAGACACGACATTTCATTCCTCTGTATGTCCACACATGTAGTGGAATGACAAAGCTCGACTTGACTTGAATGGCTTACAGTTTGTGTGTACATATAAATTAAACAATCATTTTAAAAATGCCTGTTAAAAATTTTTAAACCAATCTGTATCCTGTCTGTAACAGTGTGATAATTATTTATCCCTTATAAATTTGTACATCATATTATATAGTGGTGAAACAGAAGCCAACTGTGGAAATATTCATATTACTTTTGTTTTATATGCAAAACAGGTATTGTTTAATAAGTATAGTGTGACCACATGTCCGTATGGCTATGGAAGGCCGTTGGGGCCAAACAAATCTTGCAAACAAATCTGCAACAAAGGCGTTTACACGTTGTTACGTGTTAACATGTAATTTATGTTAACACGCAATTTGTGTTAACATGTTTTTTTTCTATATTATATAGTGGTGTAACAGCAGCCAACTGTATAAATAGTCATATTACATATGTTTTATATGCAAAACAGTTATTGTTTAATAAGTATAGTGTGACCACATGTCTGTATGACTATGGAAGGCAGTTGGGGCCAAAATATATGCAAATAACGCATTTACAAAGTGTTACGTGTTAACATGTAACTTAGTGGTATAACAAAAGCCAACTGTAGAAATATTCATATTACATATGTTTTATATGCAAAAAAGTTATTAATAATTCCAGCGTGACCACATGTCTGTATGACCACTTGTTTGTCTCTATTCTGTTTAAAAGTCTGTGTTTTTTGCATGTGGAGTGGTGGTCCTTCTCTGTTAATGTCAGTTTGATGTCTTAAGCCATAATATTCTTAACCACGCCCCTCTTACAGTTAGTTTGCTACAAAGGAATGTGCAAAAAGAAAGCCCCGCCCCTACTCAATATTCCGTTTCAATTGGAATTGCATCAACATACTGAAATAAAAGTCTCAGCAACTTCCGGTTCACGCTGACTTTAAATAAAATGAAAGGTTATCTAAACGGCTTGCTTTAATGAAATGTATTTTTGTATAAACAACAAAGTTTGTAGTTATGAACTTGTAGAGGGTCTTTTTTATTAATAGTGCACTGGTTTCATATGTTTAAAGTCCACATGAACCGGAAGCTGCGACCGTTTTGTTTTTGTATTGTGACGCAGTTCCTAGAGAAACACATTATGTTTAATATTAAATGAAAAACAGTGGGCGTGGCTTGTTTTTTCTACTGCAAGCTGATTGTATGTAGTAAAGTTGGCATTTCATTCAGAAAGATCAGGGTTTTGGAAGAGTTATTACAATCTAACAGACTCATCATCCTCACCATTTCTGTTTGTTGTCAAAACTGACAGTTGGAGTGGCGTGGTTAAATATGTTAGCCATGCCTAATTCCTAAGATACATGTAATTTGACAATTTAACTGAAAAAAAAAACAGGAAGTGCAGTTTCAGAATTCCATTAAAGATTAGAAAGGCAAACACACAGATGAATTCTTCACCACAAAACCAGCAATGAGCTAACAAAATCACATGGTTAGTTTTGATTTCATGGGGACATTAAAAATAAAGAAAAGATCATTTTTTAATTTGTGACCCCGTCAGAAGTCAAAACGCACAAGTGTTTCAAGGTGATGTAAGCAACCCGACTAGAACTTCAGCCACCTCTTTCTCCAAATGTCGTTTTTATGTAACATAATTTTAACTGTCAAGCAGTACAAGTACATTTTAAGGTGCTTTACAGCTCAGCGCTCTCCAGCATGAAAAGCTTGAAGGGATACTCACTTTAGTCTCGTTCCTGTTTGACCTCTTTGACTATTACTTTAATACATTTGGCTATGCAGGTCAAAGTAAGAAATCCTCCAAACACATGAAAACTACTTCACTTGTGCTACATGCTCAGCTTCCGGCTTGCCATATCTGCAAAATGAGAGTTGGAAATGACCACAAAAGCCTTCAGTGGCTAAACAAACCATGACATAAATAGGCATGAGACAGGGGTATTGAGAAAATTCAAATCAACTAAAGCAGTAGCAATGATATGAGCCACTGCATTATATTGTGAAGTTTTCCATAATTACCTCTTTACAAGTTGTTTTACCCCAATCTATTCTGATGTATATTAAAGTTGAAGAAAATGTCAATGTAAAATTAACAGGTCGTGTACAACATGATATTCTATATAAGCACTTAAAGCACCTTTAATCCCTGTGAAAAGAACACAGCACATGTTTTTAAATGGTAATTATACACTGTAATATGTGATTAGATAGTTTAAAAAAAAAAAAGTGAATAAACCTGTTGCCTTAAAGGGGACTTATGAAACAGTTGTGCGGTCTGTGTATATATCCAGATTGCAATGGTGTATATATATATATATATATAGTTGAAGTCAGAATTATTAACCTAGTATGTTACGCTTTCAAAGTATGTCTGATAATATTTTTTCTTCTGGAGAAAGTCTTGTTTGTTTTATTTCGGCTAACTTGCCTAATTACCCTAACCTGCCTAATTAACCTAGTTAAGCCTTTAAATGTCACTTTAAGCTGTATAGAAGTGTCTTGAAAAATATCTAGTCAAATATTATTTACTGTCATCATGACAAAGATAAAATAAATCAGTTATTAGAGATGTTATTAAAACTATTGTTTAGAAAAGTGTTGAAAAAAATCTCTCCGTTAAACAGAAACTGGGGGGAAAAATAAACAGGGAAGCTAATAATTCTGACTTCAACTATATATATATATATATATATATATATATATATATATATATATATATATATATATATATATATATATATATATATATATATATATATATATATATATATATATATATATATATATATATATATTTATATTATAATATTATAACACTTGTTAAAAGTCTGCAGAAACACTTTGGCTGTTTCTCAATATGCGTTCTTCAGCGATCTTGCATCCTCATGTTCTCGTGTAATGTCACCATCAACTGCCAAAGTTCAGTTCCAAAACTCAAGACCGCAAGAACAGAAGACACGTGAAAGTTCCCGGATGTGTTCTTGATATCGAGGATGCATCGATGCAGACTTGAGCACAAAACTCGCTTCAGAAGTCCCAGAAGTCATTGCGGCCGAACAAAGGAGGTGGGAACAAATATTTGACCTTAAATTTACAGTATATTACTGGCTAATAATTGCATTACTTTCACAGTAAGGTACTGTACTGTATGTAAGTTCACAGTACATTGCTGTGAGGTTCTTCATAATAACAATAATTCTGTAAATATTTCTAAATATCAAAAAGTGCCTGTACTAGCATAAAAGTTCATGTGAATTAATTTCTATGTTGAATAAAATATTAATAGCGTTTGAATTCCTAGAACTAACGTGCAAAACATACAGTCATTTTTACTATAATTTGCTGTAATCATGATGCCTGCCTTAATTTCACAATAAAATTCTGAATATGTAAAATTTAACAGTTAAATCCTGTAAAGAGCCACTAATGTAATTTACTGTTAAAAATTACAGTAACATTTTGTGAAATTCTGGAAACTTATTACAGTGTAGCATTTTATATAGATTTATTATTATATTTATTAATATAAGTTCAGAGATATAACTTATTTATCTCAGGAGTTTCCCTAAATGAAACGATGAAAGTAATCATTACCATGAAATGTTTTACAAAGTCATAAACACATTAAGGGTGTTTATTTGCTGAAATTCGTATTAAAATAAATTTTATTTGTATTGTGCAACTTATATTTGTAAGGTCTTTATGCAGAGTATATATTTTAAAAAGGGGGAAAAAACAAATAATCGTTGTATGAAAGCTGTAACATTTAAATAATTTTCTGTTAAAAACGTGTGAACGTCATGTGACCATCAGGAAGAACCAGGGAAGATCGCAGCATCTCATTTCTCACAGGACACGTTCTCTGTTCCAGCGGTCTAAGTTTGTTCTTCCAAGGTTCTTCACAAGAACGCAAGTCCGTTCTCAGCGTTCTTGGAATTGAGAAACAGCCTTTGATTGACATTGTTCTACTTTATACATGTCATCAGAGAGAGAAAGCCACCCGTTAGTTACCATCTCTCCCTCATTACCATAGGACATTAGTCTTGCTGACACATAGACATTTATAGCTCCACCCTCTTTTGAAAAGAGCACAATCTAATGTGAATTTAAAGTGACAGTTACTAAAATGGCACAATTAGATTCAAAAGGGGCAGTGTCAAAGCATTATTCATGGGGTACTTTGTGATGAAACTTCAAATATCACTGTAGGGACATCAGAGACTTAAGAGGCACATAATAGGTCCCCTTTAAAAGGGAGTTGTCTTTTAGAAATTGAGTAAACCCATTGTAATTTGCACACCTGAGTAGCTGTCACATCCTGGCCAATTGTTTATCAGTTATTCTACTCATATGGACACATTTAGGCTGCATTTACACCGCATGGTTCAAGTGACTTAATTCTGTTTTTTTTTTCTCCTTATATGTGGCACAGATGGGATATGGCTCATGTATGTGTAAGCAGGAAAAAAATCACATGGATTCTCATTTATTTAAATCAGACTCAGGCATTGTTCAAATGTGGAAATTTATCTGATATGAATCGGATCTGTGCCCTCATGTCTGCAGTGCAAGCAGGTAGATCGGATTTTCACCTGTCAAACGAGTCGCGCGTCATTGAAAACCATAGCGAATGACATCAAGTCTGGCGCTTTCATTTCAGAACAGACTTCAGCAGAGTCGCAAACCTTCAATCTCATACACGAGGACAAAAAAAAAGCTTTGATATTGTCATGTAGAATAAGTATTTAAGCATGTTAACGAGAGACACAGAGAGAGAGAGAGACAGAGAGAGAGAGAGCGTGCAACATCCGTCACTTAACCAATATATTACAACATCACATTAAGATGCCTACTGGTTTAAAAAGGCCTGGAATAAAAGATGGCCAAATGAGATTTTTTTTTATCATAAACTATAGTAAAACAGCTTGTCAAGAAGAATTTTTCAACAAATGAAACCCTGTGATCGCATTAAATACAGGAGCGGCGAAAAGAGCGCTCTTTTATTATCAGCTGTCAGTCAGCGCCTGCTCTTTTTTTCCTGGTCATTGCGCCTTTGCCGTGTGCAGTGTAAATACAGACAATCGGATAAGAGTCACTTTTAAAAGATGATGCGAGCAGGTCAGCAAAAAAAAAAAAAAAAAAAATCGGATACAGTTACAAAATCAGAATTGATCAAGATCTGCAGTGTAAATGCAGCCTTTGACATTTTCCAGATGTTGTATTCGAAGACATTTCATCTGTTAGTAATCCCATATGTCCATTTTAAGTTATTATTGTGCAGACTAAATCAGTTATTAGAAAGCGAGAGAGATTAAGAGTGTACAAATCTGAGTATTAGTCTGTGCATCTGTTCAGCAGCACTACTTGAGCACATTAAGCATGATTAACTGTCCTCTTGTTATATAATTCTAAATAAGTGTTTGTATTTGTGCAAAAAAAATGTAGTGTAATGATCTTGGGGTTTGGAAAAAAAAAATGTAATTATTAAAATTTTCTGACAGGGCACCTTTAATTCATTCAAAATGATCAGCAATTTTTTTTTTTTCCCTGACTGGCCAAAGCTTCATGCGCAGTCATCAGCGAGTTGACATGAACACTTTTACTCCCTCAGCGACAGTATTCCAGAATGCTGAAGTCAAAGTATCTTGAAATGAAAAGGCGACAGACCCCAAGTAGCTCAAGCTCATTTTATTAAAACGAAACACCACAAACTCTGGTCCGCTTTCTGCATTAAAGGCAGATAAAACACTCAAATTAAAAGACAATTGATGTAATTATAGTGTCAATTTTAAATACAAAACCAGTGTGGTTTTATTTTCTCCAGGATAAAGGTGCTGAGTTGTTGATATTCCTAGATCACAAAAGCAAAATATATCCTAGTCAAAGAAGCGTCTTTCACAAATCCACAAATATAAATACACTTTTGTTAAAGGGATAGTTCACCCAAAAATTATAATGTACTTGCTATTCACTCACACTCAAGCGCTTCAAAAAACATCTTTTTTTTTTTCTGTAGAACGCAAAATAAATTCTGAAGAATGTTGGAAGCCAGTAGCCACTGACATCCACTCTAGAAACGAATATGGAAGTCAAGGCTACCAACATGAAAATATCTTAAAATGAAATGAATCTTAAACAGGTTTGGCAGCACTTGAGAGAGACTAAATGACGACAACATTTTTATCTTTGTGAGAACCATCCTTTTAAAGGAACACTCCACTTTTTTTGGAAATAGGCTTATTTTACAATTCCAATAGAGATAAACAGTTGAGCTTTACCATATTTGAATTCATTCAGCCGATCTACAAGTCTGGCAGGAGCAATTTTAGCTTAGCTTAGCATAAATCATTGAATCAGATTAGACCATTAGCATCTCGCAAAAAAAAAAAAATGTAAAAAAGAAAGTTTAAGTTAAAAGTTTGACCCTTCTGGAGTTACATCGTGTACTAGGAATGACAGAAAATGAAATGATATAGCTAGGAACTATACTCTCATTCCCGCGTAATGATCAAGGAACTTTGCTGCCGTACCTAAACCAGGTGCAATGATATTACACTGCGCTGTTACCTTGTTACCTAACTTGGGACTATTTTCAAGTGCGGCGTAATATCATTGCATCTGCTGCAGTAACGGTACGACAGAATAATAATAATGCTTATTAATTATGCGACATTAATAATTATGCTTACTGTTAGCAAGCATGTAACGAGACAAAATAATAATTAAGGTTATGATATCAGCAACCACCGCCCTCCTTTTCTTCTTTTTATTTTCCTTGTATGTGTTTTGGTTTGATTTACTTAATTTATATGATGTTATTTCTTTATTGTATTAATTTATTTATATTTATATATATATTGTTCTGCTTTTATGTTAATGCTCTTTATTTGATATTCATTAGAAAGAAAAATCAATAAAAAGTTAAAATCATAAAAAATAATTATGCTTATTACGCCAGAATGACAGTATAGTTCCTAGCCATATTGACCTAGATAATAGCAAATTTTCATTGTCCATCCATCTTAGTATACAACATAACTACAGAATAGTCAAGCTTTAAATAAGGAACCTATCAAAGCTTTTTTTTTTTTGAAAATTTGGAATGAGATGCTAACGGTCTAATCCGATTCAATGATTGATGCTAAGCTAAGCTATAAGTGCTCCTACAACCTCGAGATTGGTTGAGTGGATTAAAAAAATGGTCAAACTACAATTAGGGGACTTAAAATAAGCCTATTTTCAAAAAAAAAAGAGCGAGCAGTGTTCCTGTAAGTCTGAACATCTCGTTCATCTATTCCTGAAATCTGCCTTTCAAAAAAATTGCAAACCAAAAAACATTTGAAATCGTGTTCATATTCACACAGTCTCCTCTAAGATGACCTCAATAGTGTGAGGAACATCCTGACCTGCTACAACAGAGATGTTGGGCATATTCATGGAGGGCACAGAAATGGTTGGCACAGTGATGGTGGGCATACTCATATTGGGGTGCAGGAAAACCACAGATGAACCTCCCTCCTCTGTCACAAACATGCCCTCCTGGACCACCGGCATGACAGATGAAGAGGACGAGGGTGAAGACGATGCCGACTCCTGCACCAGGAGGATGGTCTGCACCGCGGCATCATCATCCATGACGTTCTGAGCGTTGGGGTCCACGGGGTCGTTGGCGTGAATACGCATGTGCTTGTCGAGGTTTGGCCGTGAGCGGAAGGCGGTGGGACAGCGGGGGCAGACGTACGGCCTCTCGCCGCTGTGAACCCGCGCGTGCTCCGTCAGCCTCGCCGCCACGCTGAAGCTCTTCCCGCACACCCAGCAGGTGAAGGGCCGCTCGCCGCTGTGGATGCGCTCGTGGTCCTGCAGGTGTGGAAGCTGCCGGAAACGCTTGCCACACTGAGCACACTGAAACACAGAGAGAGGACGAGTGTTATTATCGGCAGTAGCTGGACAATAGAAAGACATTTTCTGATTTAAGCAATCTTGGGATGAAAAACTGCAATAATTAGATGTGTTTTTATTTTAAAAGTGCCTTATTTAAAAACCTTCTTCGCCAACTTAAATAATTGTAAGGAATAAACTGATGCCAACACAATGTTTGCGTATAGTTTTAAAAGAAAAATGGCAGCACTTAGAATAAAAAAAACAGATCTCCACTTCTTTGAAATTCATTTTATCAACAACAAACAAAAACGCTTATTTTTGTACTCAGTTGTATAACAGAATTACACAAATCTAATTCAATTCATACAACAATTTTTCCTCTTCATTTCTCTCCACTGATACACTTATTAAATTCAATTGCCATGGAAGTCACCTCATGAGCAAGTTATAATGACAAATGTTTTTTTTAGATTCACACATTAAATACCTCGTCTCCTAGTGGTTTGAATTTGGATTTTGACTTGAAATCTTTTATTTTTACGCACGCACGCACGCACGCACGCACACACACACACACACACATACATACAGTTAAAGTCCCCCTGTTTATTTTTCAACACATTTCTAAACATAATAGTTTTAATAACTCATTTCTAATCACTGATTTCTTTTATCTTTGGCATGATGACAGTAAATAATATTTGACTAGATCTTTTTCAAGACACTTCTATACAGCTTAAAGTGACATTTAAAGGCTTAACTAGGTTAATTAGGTTAACTAGGCAGGTTAGGGTAATTAGGCAAGTTATTGTATAATGATGGTTTGTTCTGTAGACTATCGAAAAAATATATAGCTTAAAGTGGCTAATAATTTTGTCCTTAAAATGGTGTTTAAAAAATTTAAAACTGCTTTTATTCTAGCCAAAATAAAACA
Organism: Danio kyathit; assembly: GCA_903798195.1. Taxonomy (NCBI): domain Eukaryota; kingdom Metazoa; phylum Chordata; class Actinopteri; order Cypriniformes; family Danionidae; genus Danio; species Danio kyathit. The sequence goes on from LR812534.1 coordinate 28,603,769, forward strand.
AATAAGACTTTCTCCAGAAGAAAAAATATTATCAGACATACTGTGAAAATTTCCTTGCTCTGTTAAACATCCTTCGGGAAATATTTAAAAAAGAAAAATAATTAAAAAGGGGGCAATACTATATATATATATATATATATATATATATATATATATATATATATATATATATATATATATATATATATATATATATATACACACACATATACACACACACTACACGCATATATATACTGTACACTGACACTACCGGTGTCAGTTTGGGGTCAGTATGATTTTTAAATGTTTAAAAATAAGCTTCTTCTACTCACCAAGGCTGCATTTATTTAATCAAAAATACAGTACAAATTGTAAAATGTTATTGCACTATACTTTACTGTTCTAAAGTAGTTTTTTAATTTAATTTAATAATTTATTCCAGTTATTTTAAAAATGAATTTTCAGCTTTATTATTCCAGTCTTCAGTCACATCATCCTTCAGAAATCACTGTAACATTAACTATTATTAATGATAATAGTAATAACAGCAGTAATGACTGAGTAATAATTTAATTTTAAACTACATACAGACAATACAATTTTTCTTAAAAAAAAAAAAAAAAGATAAGAAAAAAACCTGACCCCAAACGTTTCACCAATAGTGTGTATTTTTTCTCTTATTTACTTACTCATTGGTTAATTGGGGTGATTATTGTTTGCAGGTGTGAGTTTGACTATAGCTGTAATCGCATACTTTCATACTATATAGTACGCTAAAAACATTATGCGAGCCGTGTAATACCTCTGAATACATAGAATTCGAAAAAATCCGTATGTGAGAAGTACCCAGATGACCTACTAATTACGGCGAGATTCAGAAGTGCAAATGGGATGGACGCTACGCTATCCTATGATGCACAGCGAGATATTTTGTGAATGGGAGTGAAGCGACGCAACTGACGCGAGTAATCACGGGATGATGACAAAATGGCGGATGTAGTGCGTCCGAGTTTCATTCATACTACTCCCATTCAAACTGTATAGAACGCACTTTTCTAATGACCAAGTATTTCATTTAAATTCAAATGCAGCACATACTGAGTAGTAGGCAATTTCGGACACAGCCTATGTATAGAGTAGGCTATATCTATACTTGTCTATACTTGTCTAGAGTTCTTTTGCATTTTCTGTGTGACCTGATGAAGACCTTGTAGGTTAAAACAGTGTCCAATAAAATTTGTCTTTGAAGAGCTAACGTGGGCATCACGGTGGCACAGTGGGTAGCACGATCGCCTCACATCAAGAAGGTCACTGGTTTGAGCCCCGGCTGGGTCAGTTGGCAATTCTGTGTGGAATTTGCATGTTCTCCCCGTGTTGGCGTGGGTTTCCTCCAGGTGCTCCGGTTTCTCCCCACAGTCCAAAGACATGCGCTATAGGTGAATTGAATAAACTAAATTGGCCGTAGTGTATGAGAGTGAATGCAAGAGTGTATGGGTGTTTCCCAGTGTTGGGCTGCTGCTGGAAGGGCATTCGCTGCATAAAGCATGTGCTGGATAAGTTGGCGGTTCATTCCCGTTCATCCCAAGGACTAAGCCGAAAAGAAAATGAATAAATGAAAGAGCAAATGTGAAAGTGTGCTGATTTTTTTTTTACTTTTTCCATTGTGTTTGGCTTGAGCAAAGATTTTTTTAAAGATTTTCCTAGATGTGCGCACACTGATGTTTTTCTTTCTACATGGTTTGATGTCCACATATAAAGAAAAATAAAATTGCATATTTTTACGGCAAAATACAAATGAATAGTTAAAATTGCACATATTTGAGCCATCTGAGTTCCCGCTCTCCTGCAAGAAACATACCTCGAAGGGTCTTTCGTTGGTGTGTGTCCTCATGTGAACAGTGAAAGTTGAAGCGTAGGCAAACTCCTTGCCGCAGAACTCGCAGGTGAAGCGGCGCGGGGCGTTTCTCTTGCCTAGGGCTCCGCAGCAGTGGGCAACCAGATGCTCCCCTAAAGCAGCACTGGAGGCGAAGCGGCGTCTGCAGGGGGCGAGCGGGCACCGCAGGGGTGTCTGACCCGTGTGGGAGAGACGGTGCAGGTCCAGCCCGTCCTGAGTCACGCAGCGGTGCCCGCACATGTCACACTCCAACTGACCTCCCACCTTGCCTCTTCCCTGCCCTTTATATTTGCGCTGTCCCGTCTGCTCCCCCGTGCAGCGCTGCAGGTGTGTGTCCAGCACTGTCTGATTCAGGAACTGAGAGCCGCAGTTTGGACACATCTTTGGTTCTTTGTCTGCAAACAAAGACAGACAGGTTGCAGGGGGTTGAGAGAGGGGTAAAACAGGTCACTTACTCTACTGTCAGTGTTTCCATGTAAAAAGGCCTTAAAGCTAACATTCGAAAGCTCTCTCTATTTATAGGCAGAACAAATTTGGGTAAATACATTTACATGTCTCATTATTACAAATATTAATGTTTTTATTAATAATTAAATTAAACATTAAATCATTTAATATATTATTCATAAATATTTCAATAATACAATTGGATTCTTATTGTAATAATCACTATTATCTCATAACTACAGTAGGGCTGCACAACATCGTTTCGGCATCGATATCGCAATCACAAGCATACGCAATGGTGAGTCTGGATTAAATTCATCAATTGCATGTGTTTTTGATGCCTGTGATTGTATAATGACCTTAAAAGCATTCAGACAGAAGAAATTGTACCATTTGTAACTTTAAATATGATTAATTTCATTGAATTGCTTTTATTTTTATCATTTATCTCACACAGTTAGACTCAGAAAACGATAACACATTTTTTTCAATTGTATCTTTTTCTTGATTGTATTTATAGATTGTTATGCATGAAAATACAACACATGCAAATACAGAAATGCACTGCAAATAACACAACGAAAACGTGTCGGGGGACCCCAAAAACTTGATAGATTGTTTATTAGATTTTATAGACATCATCCTAATCGATCGAACATTATACATTCCTTCCAAATAGAGATATTAAGTCATATGGTGAAATTGTATTTATATCGCAATATATATCGCAAAATAAAAAAGCACCGCAATGCTAGATTTTTTTTAACATTGCGCAGCCCTAAACTACAGTATTTTATAATTGGTAACTGTTAACTTTAAAGGGATTGTTCACTAGGGCTTTGCGATTAATCGAAATCGAATCGCAATTTGAAATCTTGCAATTAGCTAAATCGCAAGAGGCTGCGATATGAAATGTATATGTATTATTTAATTTCCTCGCCCAGAGCAAATGCGTGACTGCCATCTATGTGTGACAGTCTTACTAGCCAATTAAGTGAGGACGCATTAGTTCTGCCCAATCAGAACTGTGTACCCGGACTACGTGGAACACCCACAATAAACTGGAAAAGCGCTGAAGAGTGGGATGATGGTGTCTGCCGATTCAGAAGCATTAACAGACAAATTAATATCAAAGAAAAACAGCACGTCTGTAATATGGGAATATTTTGGTTTCAAAGTCACAGACACAAAACAAAAACAGGTCATTTGTAAGAGCTTTCGCAGAATTGTTGCCACATCACGAAGAAATACAACAACCAGCACCTAAAAAAGCACCACAGGCGAAGAGTGTCTAGCAAAAAAGTCAACTGATAGTATTTTCAATAACACTCAATCTAGTAAATGTTGTAGTAAGTTAATCAGGGCTCAAAATTAACTTTTTTACTTGGTAGCACCGGTGCTCCCAACTTCAAATATTTAGGAGCGCCAGAAAAAATTTAGGAGCACCAGAAAGAATTTAAGAGCACCCATCAAAAAGGAATGAGCACCACTGCAACTTGTATATTAAGGGATTTATTGTATTTGAAAACAACATTAATTAGGACTAACAAAAAAACAGAAACAACTATCTAACTAATGCTGTGATGACTTATTGATATTTGTCCAATAATTCCAAAATGAATCTCTAATAATTATAAAATATTATGGATGACGATGATGACAATAATACTAACAATGAATTACATTTCTCATTATCATGCTGCCTTGAATGAGAGTTATCTGCTATAAAAAGTCCAACTGTTTCTTCATGAAAAATAAATTTATGGTTTGCATCAAACAGAAATGAAGCATTGCAGTAAGAAATATTTATTTTGCACTATTGTTTTTATATGCATGTCAATTTAATAAATATGATTTCTGCTGCAAAAGACCGATTCAGCACGTTTTAAGAAAAAAATCAAAACAGGCCACACTACAATGTGCACTCGCACAAATGCTCCCAAATATATTATGAGGTCGCATAGATTAAATTTCGGACGCATATGCGACCAAAATGGTTGCAATTTCGAGCCCTGTTAATATATTTTCAGTTTCTTTTATTAACTAACACTCACTGCAGTAAGAAGCTACGATACAGAATAGTGAGCTGAATCTTGATTACAAAATTAAATCGCAATATCTGTAAAAAAAAAAAAAAAAAAACATTTTTTAAAAATGTAAAAATTATCGCAATTAGATATTTTCCCTAAATTGCAGTCCTACTGTTCACATAAAAATAAAAATGTGCTCACTATTAACTGAAGTCCAAGTGGTTCCGAATCTTTATGAGTTTCTTTCATTTGTTAAACACAATATAAGATATTTTGAAGAAAGCTGAAAACCTGTAGCCATTGATATCTATAATAGGAAAAACAAATACTGTTGAATTTAATGGTTATAGGTTTCCAGCTTGCTCGCTTAACAGAAGAAAGAAACTCAAACAGGTTTTGGAAGAGGTGAAGTATGAGTAAACGATGACAGAGTTTTCAGTTTTAGGTGAACTATCCCTTTAATATCAGACTGAAACTGTGGCATATCAAACTGATCTTTTTACATATTTTATCCATTGATAAAACGCTTCATTCAACCAATTTTAAACAAAGATCATTAAATAAACTAGTTTTTCCTAAAAATGTTTGCTAAAATGCTTTGATGTAAATACTGTAGATGCCTCAAATACTCACAAATACAATTGAACATGTTTCATGCATGTATTCACAACCAACTCACACAATACAAATATTAGAGAAATATACACCAGCGGAACACTTAAAAGTCACACACTTCCTAAGTTAAGTTTTACTCCTATTTCTCATTTCTCCTTGACTAGAGGACAAGTTAAAAGTGGCCAACTTCCTCCACAATATATAATGCATCAAAAGTGCTTATCTTCAGATAGAGGAATGGAGAGACATGCAGAGCCTCTAGTCCTTGGCTTCTGATGTATCGGACATGAGAGATACTTATGTTTATCCGCACGTTCCCTCACAAACACTTGAGCAATAAGACTTTTTTCGGCTTCTTATCGAGTGAGGAAAAACAAACATGTATTGTTTGCTCCTTATCTAAAAAAAGCTGCAGATGGGAGAGAGAGAGAGCACACAAAAAGACCTGCCTCTTTTACAGAGGACCATTCACAGCTGATAAACAGACATTTTCATAGAATGCACAGCGCATACGCACAAATAACACGCCGCTTTATGGGGTCACAGGTGATGTGATGTTTAGACGCAGAGCATTCAAACTGTCAGGCTGTGACTCAGCTTTACTGACCTTTACAGGCTTTTAAAAGCTTCAGCTCAACAACCCTGTGTCCTCCCTTGTTTACTCCTATACACCGTTTTCCTACACCCCATGATGCTTTGCAAGCATTATGGGAATAACTTCCGTTAAAATGTAAATCATCAGTGAAGTTAAGTTCATTCATCACATGTCAAAAGTAAACTTATTAGAATTAACAAACTATAATGACTATAATGACTATAATGACTAATATAATGCACCGATATGGATTTTTTGGCCGATACCGATAACCGATATCTCTTAATATTTGGAGTCCGACAACTGATTTAAACACAATGACACTCTATTTAACATATTTATGATGATACGGAATATGGTTACTTACTGAGTTATTAACACACAGCAATACCAAATAAAGAAAGGACAGACTTTGAAAGAATTAACAATGTAAGGAAAGCTCCGTTATAGTGCACTGGACAAGTCTGAACAAGTTCAACCTACGCATGCGCGAGGCAGACAGTTCTATACATATACATAATCTATCGGCTTAAAGATACCTGCATAATTTTGATATCAGACTGATAACAATAATATTAAAAATAGCATTTATCGGCCGATATCAATACGGTTGTCAATATACCGTGCATCTCTAATAATGGCCATGAATTACCTCAAAAATAAAAGTCTTTCTGCAGAAATATTAAGGATGTTATCTAAAAAAGATTCTTCTTTAAATCTTCTTTGAACATAGTAATAGTACTATGTCAAACTGTATTTTCCCGAAGAACCTTGAGGGTTCCATCTCTAAGCCAAATGACAAATTTCATCACTTTCATTGACTAAAATTTAGAATTTCCATGATATATATATTAAGTAAAAACGTAAATATATATTGTGATATACGTGATATATATTAAGTAAAAACGGGCAGCTCTTGAGGAGTTCCTCCAAAATTTAGCAATTCTGTGATTAGTTGCATTCAATTCAATGGTGCAAAATATAGAGAAGCTTGCAGTATATTAACCTTTGTGTGTTGTTCAAATTCACTACCTTTTTGTTATGTTCGTGGCTGTTTTTGCCCCATTCACTCATTATAAATGCATTTTTTTTATTTCAAAACCTTGACACCAAATAACCATGCATCCTTGATTGTTGATGGTTTTCCCTGTTGGGAAGAGGTAACATTTGTAATTTTTACTATTTATAATCAGTTTGCACCATTAACCCTTTAGATGAACCCTTTTGCCTGTGCAAAAAAGGCACAAAATACTATTTTTTACCTTTTCCCAACAGGAAAAAACACCAACAACAAAGAATACATAATAATAATAATATTATGTCATGGCTGTGCAATAAAAAAATGTCCTTATAATGGAAATCAATGGGTCAAAAACAGCCATTATAACAAAAGGGTAGTCTTTTTAGTTTATTGCTGTGTTTTTGTAAAATTCCAAAGCATTTTCCCAAAATATGTGTCAAAATAAGATTTGTCATCAAAAATCATTTCATTTGCTGAAACAGATAAATTTGTGGCCAAATTAGGACTCAAAAATCACCCACAAAATACAGGAAAGACTGGTTGAGCACTGAGTAGACCAAAAACATCCACAGAGAGTATTTTAACAGGAAGAGCCTGGTGAGTGCATTTGATTGCCGGTTGACAAGTGGGGAAGGAATAAAATGGCAGTGAAAAATAGCTTAAACCATAACAATAGGCGAAAAAACGTGATGATAAAAAAAAGTTGATGAATGGGAAGTAAAATTTAAAATAACAAACAAAACACCCTGATATTCTGACCATGACTTAGACAAAAATATAGACAATTATTTGATTTTCAATGTCAAAAAAAAATCCATTATAAACCAGAAATGCCATGACTCGTGAGAACCCTAAACCCTTTTATGCAAAAAAATAAAAGTTGTTTATGTGAGTTTAAGGATCTTTATTTCTTACCTATTTCTTTTTCAAATCTATAACTGACTTCTAGAACTATGCATACGGTCAAACACTCTATAAACAGGTCAACTAATTCTTTCTTAAAATGGCTATACATTTGATTTACTTTCAAAATGTAACTTGAGTATTACTTGGTTTATCCATAAAAGACACAAATAATATAACAGATACCCTATGACTTTTAACTGTATCATTTACCGCCCGTTTTTGATACTTTTGGTCATTAAAAACTACTTTTTACCCAAACAAATGGAAGAGACACACTGTAACTTCAAACTGATTTGTGTATTTTAGATTCTGTGATATCTTATATCATCTGCAAAAAACAAAAGTCACACAATTTTTCCAAAATAAACTTATAGCAATGGACATAAAGGCATCATAGAGGATTGTAAAGGCATTTCACAAGAAGGTGGCCTTCATTGCCTGTATATCCTGTTTCTGTTTTATATTCATTTTTACATCTGTATGGATTTTTTCGTACATGTCAATTGACTATTATTAATGTGTTCAGCTAATAACTGTTGTATGAGTACTGTCATTTTTACTACAAGTTCTACAAGTTTATTTTACTGTAACAGAGCCTGTGAAATAATATAATATAATATAATATAATATAATATAATATAATATAATATAATATATAATATATAATATAATATAGCCTAAATAAATAATATTAAATAATATCTAAATTAATATTAATTTAAAGTTATTAATATAAAAAAATATATTATTACAAAAATTATTTTTAATATTTTTAAGCAAATATTATTTAAAATATTCAAAATGTTCTGTATAGCACCTTTAAAGCATGGTTCTTAATGTAACCTAAAGAAAGATGTTAAACAAAATGGCTTCAGCTTCTGTTAAAAGCTGAATATTATTATTTTCATGATGGCCAAAAATAAAAAGACGTATATGGTTTGCTTTAAAACAACATTATGCTTTAAATTATTTGCATCAATTCTTTTTAAAGTGCAAGTTCTCCAAACTGGAAGTGAAACCCATCATTTGAAAGTAGTCAGTAGTGATAAGCAGAAAATGGTGGATATAAAAAAAAAGTCTTTGGTTTTCTCCCAGTGTTGAGCTAAAGAGAGCAACAGCTGCAGTTACTGAGGGACTGATCCGTTTAAGACGCTCTGATCAGAGGTGATAGTGATCAGCTGCTGATCTTATCAATACAAACACACAACCCATCCAGATCAATGTAACCTCTGACCTCATCTATTTACTTGGAAGCGATCAATAAAGGCTCATTCATTTGACAGGTCTGTCAAAGAGCTTATGTGTGTGTGCGTGCATGTGTGTGTGGTTAGATATACAAACAGAGTTGTGGAGAAGACCACTTAATAAAGTGAGTTTGTGAGTGTATTAGGGATATCCATTGTAAATGACTGCTGTTAGCAGATAATATATATTGAATATCAATTATAAAACGGAGCTTTGGAATTCTGTATATTGTCTTTATATAATAGGAATGATCACAGAGCTGTTTTAATCTAACTAACCCATTATATTTTATAATATAACTTGTTTTACTAGGTATGACTGAGTAAAAAGTGATTATTTATAAATATATAAAGGTCTGATCAGATTTCTTCCACCTTTCAAATAAAATATATATTTTTTAAATCATTAATTCGGAAAATAAATATTGATTAAAATATTAATTTAATTAATAATCATGGTTATTACACAAAATCTGTCTTTTTATTATATCAGTGTGTTAACGTAGTATTAAATTATAATAATAACTAGAATTGTACATTTCCTAAAGAAAATGTGAGTGGGGTTTGCGTGGCAAATCGATGGGGTAAAATGAATCACTGAACTGGCCATTAGCAGTTATTGGGGAGAAATGGCAAAATTCATGTGTTTATGTAGTTGCTAGGGTATTCTAAATGGTTGCTATGCTGTGGCAACGCCATTTTAATTAGCGAAAACAAAAGCGATTTTATCAGCCTGCATCAAGAGGCCAAACCCTGTCTTTTTATGATATTCCTGTGCTGAAATAGGGCTTGTTTATATTGTCATGTGGTTGTTAGGGTACTATAAGTGGTTGCTAGGGAGTGTCTAGAAATTTGTTATGTCACTACTTAACACCGACTTGATAGGCCGAGTAAAACGAGCCCACCCCCAAGCTTCTACGACTCTCTAATCAAGATATCGATGTCAGCCATTTTGTGCCTATGTTAAGTCTATGGGGATTTTTGAATGTCAGCCATTTTGTGCCAATGTTAAGTGTATAGGGAAATTGGATGTCAGCCATTTTGTGCCAATGTCAGCCATTTTGTGCCTATGTTAAGTCTATGGGGATTTTTGAATGTCAGCAATTTTGTGCCAATGTTAAGTGTATGGGGAAATTTGGATGTCAGCCATTTTGTGCCAATGTCAGCCATTTTGTGCCTATGTTAAGTCTATGGGGATTTTTGGATGTCAGCCATTTTGTGCCAATGTCAGCCATTTTGTGCCAATGTTAAGTTTATGGTGTTGCTAGGTGGTTGCTATGGTGTTCTGAGTGGTTGCTAGGTGGTTGCTAAGGTGTTGCTAGGCGGTTGCTAGGGTGTTCTAAGTGGTTGCTAGGTGGTTGCTAAGGTGTTGCTAGGCGGTTGCTAGGGTGTCCTAAGTGGTTGCTAGGTGGTTGCTAGGCGGTTGCTAGGGTGTTCCGAGTGGTTGCTAGGTGGTTGCTAAGGTGTTGCTAGGCGGTTGCTAGGGTGTCCTAAGTGGTTGCTAGGTGGTTGCTAAGGTGTTGCTAGGTGGTTGCTAGGGTGTTCTAAGTGGTTGCTAAGTGGTTGCTAAGGTGTTGCTAGGTGGTTGCTAGGGTGTCCTAAGTGGTTGCTAGGTGGTTGCTAAGGTGTTGCTAGGCGTTGCTAGGCGGTTGCTAGGGTGTTCTGAGTGGTTGCTAGGTGGTTGCTAAGGTGTTGCTAGGCGGTTGCTAGGGTGTCCTAAGTGGTTGCTAGGTGGTTGCTAAGGCGTTGCTAGGTGGTTGCTAGGGTGTTCTGAGTGGTTGCTAGGTGGTTGCTAAGGTGTTGCTAGGTGGTTGCTAGGGTGTCCTAAGTGGTTGCTAGGTGGTTGCTAAGGTGTTGCTAGGTGGTTGCTAAGGAGTCCTGGGTGGTTGCTAGGTGGTTGCTAGGGTGTTGCTAGGGTATTCTGAGTGGTTGCTAAGGCGTTGCTAGGGTGTTGCTAGGCGGTTGCTAGGGTGTCCTAAGTGGTTGCTAGGTGGTTGCTAAGGTGTTGCTAGGTGGTTGCTAGGGTATTCTGAGTGGTTGCTAAGGCGTTGCTAGGGTGTTGCTAGGGTGTCCTGAGTGGTCGCTAGGCACTTACTGAGGCATTACTAGGCCGTTGCTAGGTGGTTGCTAGGCGGTTGCTAGGGTAATTTGGGTGGTTGCTAGGCAGTTGCTAGGGTACCCTGGGTTGTTACTAGGCAAGCCTCACATACATGCTTGGTCATTTGTTTATACTTAGTAAGCATTTCTAGCAAGTTACAGCACTTGGCTAGTCAATATTAGCATGTAGCTAGTCACTGCTAGCATGTGTAGCATACAGGAAGTTCCGTTTGCTAGCATGAGCCAAACGAGCCAATCCCCATGTCTCTACGATGTTCTGATGCTGAGATATAGCTGTTGATAAATGGTTGCTAGGGTACTCTGTTTTGTTGCCATGGGCGTGGTTACAGAGTGAAGTTGGGTGTGGTTGGTTGCCTAAGTCAAATGAGCCAACCCCCAAGTCAATAGGACACTGCTATGCAAAGATATGCATGTAGGCTCATTATAATTGCAGTCTATGGGATCAGTTTGGGGGCGTGGCCTGAGAGCTTCATTATCATATTGATATGCTCATTGGTTGTCTGAGTCAACTGAGCCAACCCCCAAGTCAATAGGACACTGCTATGCAAAGATATGCATGTAGGCCAGTTATAATGGCAGTCTATGGGATCAGTTTGGGGGCGTGGCTTGTGAGCTTCATTATCATATTGAGATGCTCATTGGTTGTCTGAGTCAAATGAGCCAACCCCCAAGTCAATAGGACACTGCTAGTCAAAGATATGCATGTAGGCCAGTTATAATGGCAGTCTATGGGATCAGTTTGGGGGCGTGGCCTGACAGCTACATTATCATAATGAGATGCTCATTGGTTGTCTGAGTCCAATGAGCCAACCCCCAAGTCAATAGGACACTGCTATGTAAAGATATGCATGTAGGCCAGTTATAATGGCAGTCTATGGGATCAGTTTGGGGGCGTGGCTTGTGAGCTTCATTATCATATTGAGATGCTCATTGGTTGTCTGAGTCAAATGAGCCAACCCCCAAGTCAATAGGACACTGTTATGCAAAGATATGCATCAAAGCCTATTATAATGGCAGTCTATGGGACCTGTTTGGGGGCGTGGCTTGTGAGCTTCATTATCATATGGAGATGGTGATTGGTTGCCTGAGTCAAATGAGCCCACCCCCATGTCTCTATGACACTCCTATGTAATGTTATTGATGTGTGACATTTATAATGGAAGTCAATGGGATCAGCAATGGGACGTCCCACCCCATGTTAAGTCAATGAGGCAGTTATTAGGGGTCTTTAAATGGTTTGGGGGGCGTGGCTTGTGAGATTCATTATCATATTGAGACGCTGATTGGTTGCCTGAGTCAAATAAGCCCACCTCTAAGTTCGTGTACCAATGCTATGTGTGGTTGAATGGGAGTCTAGGAAATGAATGGGAGTCAATGGGCAATGTTAAGTAAATGGGACCACTTTGGGACCCCCTAGCACCCCACGGGTACAAGTTATACCCCCTTTCGGGGTATGTTCTGACTCAGGCTGCAACCCTTTCGAGACGTGGTAAATTTCATGTCTCTACGAAATTCTCTGTTGGTTTCGCAATGCGGGGGTGTTTATGAGGGGTGAGCGGTGGTCTAGAAAATGAATGGGAGTCAATGGCCCAATGTTAAGTCAATACGAAACTTTGGGACGTCCTAGAGCCCCAGGGGTGCAACATTTACCCCTTTGTGGGGTATGGTCTTACTCAGGCTGGTAATGTCTCCAGCTGTTGTGAATCCCAAATTTCTACGAAATTCACACTTTGCGCTATGCTGCGTCAAAGTTGGGCTCAATGTTAAGTCAATAGGATTTTGGGGGGGGTTTTTTGGCCCCTGCGGGGCCAAAAAACCCCCCACCCCTTATAAAAGTCATAGCACACCATTCCCGATAAATCCGGACGGTTTGACCCCACTTTCAAGGGTCTGGGACGAAAGCTGCGGGGCGAGTTACGCGCCGAAAAAAAAGTGGAAGAAGAATAAAAACATATAATAATAATAATAACTAGAATTGTACATTTCCTAAAGAAAATGTGAGTGGGGTTTGCGTGGCAAATCGATGGGGTAAAATGAATCACTGAACTGGGCAAAAGCAATGGAGTGCTAAGAAATGGCTAAATTCATGTGTTTATGCAGTTGCTAGGGTATTCTAAATGGTTGCTAGGCTGTGGCAACGCCGTTTTAATGAGTGAAAACAAAAGCAGTTTTATCAGCCTGCATCAAAAGAGGCCAAACCCTGTCTTTCTATGATGATCCCGTGCTGAAATAGGGCTTGTATATGCTGTAAAATGGTTGTTGGGGACCTAAAAGTGGTTGCTAGGGAGAGTCTACAAATTTGTTATATCACTACTTAATACCGACTTGACAGGTCGAGTAGAATGAGCCCACCCCCAAGCTTCTATGACTCTCTAATCTAGATATGGATGTCAGCCATTTTGTCCCCATGTTAAGTCTATGGGGATTTTGGGGGTTACTTTCTTGCCCCTCATGGGGGCAGTGTACCCCCAACCTCTTTGAAAGATCATAGCACACCTCTCCTCAACAGGCCGGACGATTTGACACCTCACTCATCAGTCTAGGGCAAATAATGCGGGAGGAGTTAAGCGCCAAAGTTTTTAAAAAGTGGGTAGTAATAGTAACACTAGAATTGTACATTTCCTAAAGAAAATGTGAGTGGGGTTTGCGTGGCAAATCGATGGGGTAAAATGAATCACTGAACTGCCCAATAGCAGTTATTGGGGAGAAATGGCAAAATTCATGTGTTTATGTAGTTGCTAGGGTATTCTAAATGGTTGCTATGCTGTGGCAACGCCATTTTAATTAGCGAAAACAAAAGCGATTTTATTAGCCTGCATCAAAACAACCCAAACCCTGTCTTTTTATGATATTCCTGTGCTGAAATAGGGCTTGTTTATATTGTCATGTGGTTGTTAGGGTACTATAAGTGGTTGCTAGGGAGTGTCTAGAAATTTGTTATGTCACTACTTAACAACCGACTTGATAGGCCGAGTAAAAATGAGCCCACCCCCAAGCTTCTACGACTCTCTAATCAAGATATCGATGTCAGCCATTTTGTGCCTATGTTAAGTCTATGGGGATTTTTGAATGTCAGCCATTTTGTGCCAAAGTTAAGTGTATAGGGAAATTTGGATGTCAGCCATTTTATGCCAATGTCAGCCATTTTGTGCCTATGTTAAGTCTATGGGGATTTTTGAATGTCAGCCATTTTGTGCCAATGTTAAGTGTATGGGGAAATTTGGATGTCAGCCATTTTGTGCCAGTGTCAGCCATTTTGTGCCTATGTTAAGTCTATGGCGATTTTTGGATGTCAGCCAGGTGGTTGCTAAGGTGTTGCTAGGGCGGTTGCTAGGGTGTCCTAAGTGGTTGGCTAGGTGGTTGCTAAGGTGTTGCTAGGCGGTTGCTAGGGTGGTCCTAAGTGGTTGCTGAGGGTGGTTGCTAGGTAAGTGTGCTAGGCGGTTGCTAGGGTGTTCCGGAGTGGTTGACTATGTGGTTGCTAAGGTGTTGCTAGGCGGGGATTTTGCTAGGGTGTCCTAAGTTGGTTGCTAGGTGGTTGCTAGGTGTTGCTAGGAGCGGTTGCTAGGCGTGTCTGAGTGGTTTGCTAGGTGGTTGCTAAGGTGTTGCTAGGCGGTTGCTAGGGTGTCCTTATGTGGTTTCTAAGGCGTTTGCTAGGTGGTTGCTAGGGTGTCCTGAGTGGTTGCTAGGCGGTTGTTGCTAAGGTGTTGCTTTGGCGGTTGCTAGGAGTGTCCTAAGTGGTGGGTTGCTAGGTGGTTGCTAAGGTGTTGCCTAGGGTGTCCTAAGTGGTTGCTAGGTGGTTGCTAAGGTGTTGCTAGGTGGTTGCTAGGGTAATCTGAGTGGTTGCTAAGGCGTTGCTAGGGTGTTGCTAGGGTGTCCTGAGTGGTCGCTAGGCACTTACTGAGGCATTACTAGGCCGTTGCTAGGCGGTTGCTAGGTGGTTGCTAGGCGGTTGCTAGGGTAATTTGGGTGGTTGCTATGCAGTTGCTAGGGTACCCTAGGGTTGTTACTAGGCAAGCCTCACATACATGCTTGGTCATTTGTTTATACTTAGTAAGCATTTCTAGCAAGTTACAGCACTTGGCTAGTCAATATTAGCATGTAGCTAGTCACTGCTAGCATGTGTAGCATACAGGAAGTTCCGTTTGCTAGCATGAGCCAAACGAGCCAATCCCCATGTCTCTACGATGTTCTGATGCTGAGATATAGCTGTTGATAAATGGTTGCTAGGGTACTCTGTTTTGTTGCTATGGGCGTGGTTACAGAGTGAAGTTGGGTGTGGTTGGTTGCCTAAGTCAAATGAGCCAACCCCCAAGTCAATAGGACACTGCTATGCAAAGATATGCATGTAGGCCAGTTATAATGGCAGTCTATGGGATCAGTTTGGGGGCGTGGCTTGTGAGCTTCATTATCATATTGAGATGCTCATTGGTTGTCTGAGTCATATGAGCCAACCCCCATGTCTGTATGACACTGCTATGCAAAGATATGCATGAAAGCCTATTATAATAGGCAGTCTATGAAATCGATTTGGGGGCGTGGCTTATGAGCTTCATTAGCATATTGAGATGCTCATTGGTTGTCTGAGTCAAATGAGCCAACCCCCAAGTCAATAGGACACTGCTATGCAAAGATATGCATCTAGCCCTATTTCAATAGAAGTCTATGGGATCAGTTTGTGGGCGTGGCTTGTGAGCTTCATTATCATATTGAGATGCTGATTGGTTGCCTGAGTCAAATGAGCCCACCCCCATGTCTCTATGACACTCCTATGTAATGCTATTGATGTGAGACATTTATAATGGAAGTCAATGGGATCAGCAATGGGACGTCCCACCCCATGTTAAGTCAATGAGGCAGTTATTAGGGGTTTTAAATGGTTTGGGGGGCGTGGCTTGCGAGCTTCATTATCATATTGAGATGCTGATTGGTTGCCTGAGTCAAATAAGCCCACCCTCAAGTCTATATGACACTGCTATGTAATGTGATTGACATGTGACATTTATAATGGGAGTCAATGTAACGAATGGGAGTCAATGGCAATGTTAAGTCAATGGGGACCACTTTGGGACGTCCTAGCACCCCAGGGGTACAACTTATAGCCCCTTTCGGGGTATGTTCCCACTTAGGCTGCAACCCCCTACAGATGTTGTGAATCCCATATGTCTATGAAATTCACACGCGGCGCAGTGATTCGTCAAAATTCGGCTCCATGTTAAGTCAATGGGAGATTTGGGACCCCCTAGCCCCCCAGGGGTACAACATTTACCCCCTTTCGAGGTATATTCTGACTCAGGCTGCAACCCTTTCGAGATGTGGTAAATTCCATGGTTCTACGAAATTCACAGTTGGCTCCGCAATGCGGGGAGTTTTGTGAGGGGAGCGGGGTGCTAGAAAATGAATGGGAGTCAATGGGGGCCATGTTAAGTCAATGGGACCACTTGGGACGTCCTAGCACCCCGGGGTACAAACTTATACGCCCTTGCGGGTATGTTCTCACTTAGGCTGCAACCCCCTACAGATGTTGTGAATCCCATATTTTCTACGAAATTCACACTCGGTGCTATGTGATCGTCAAAGTTCGGCTCAATGTTAAGTCTATGTGGATTTTTGGGGGAGTTTTTTTGGCCCCTGCGGGGCCAAAAAACCCCCCACCCCTTATAAAAGTCATAGCACACCATTCCCCGATAACGACGGACATTTGGACCCCACTTTCAAGGGTCTGGGGCGAAAACTGCGGGACGAGTTACGCGCCGAAAAACGTAACGGAAGAAGAATAATAATACTAATAATAAGTAATGGTAGAATAACAATAGTGGAATTTGCCTTAAGGCAAACCCCACTAAATAAAATTGTACATTTCCTAAAGAAAATGTGAGTGGGTTTGCGTGGCAAATCGATGGGGTAAAATGAATCACTGAACTGGGCAAAAGCAATGGAGTGCTAAGAAATGGCTAAATTCATGTGTTTATGCAGTTGCTAGGGTATTCTAAATGGTTGCTAGGCTGTGGCAACGCCGTTTAATGAGTGAAAACAAAAGCATTTTATCAGCCTGCATCAAAAGAGGCCAAACCCTGTCTTTCTATGATGTTCCCGTGCTGAAATATGGCTTGTTTATGCTGTAAAATGGTTGTTGGGGACCTAAAAGTGGTTGCTAGGGAGAGTCTACAAATTTGTTATATCACTACTTAATACCGACTTGACAGGTCGAGTAGAATGAGCCCACCCCCAAGCTTCTACGACTCTCTAATCTAGATATGGATGTCAGCCATTTTGTCCCCATGTTAAGTCTATGGGGATTTTGGGGGTTACTTTCTTGCCCCTCATGGGGGCAGTGTACCCCCAACCTCTTTGAAAGATCATAGCACACCTCTCCTCAACAGGCCGGACGATTTGACACCTCACTCATCAGTCTAGGGCAAATAATGCGGGAGGAGTTAAGCGCCGAAGTTTTTAAAAAGTGGGTAGTAATAGTAACACTAGAATTGTACATTTCCTAAAGAAAATGTGAGTGGGGTTTGCGTGGCAAATCGATGGGGTAAAATGAATCACTGAACTGGGCAAAAGCAATGGAGTGCTAAGAAATGGCTAAATTCATGTGTTTATGCAGTTGCTAGGGTATTCTAAATGGTTGCTAGGCTGTGGCAACGCCGTTTTAATGAGTGAAAACAAAAGCAATTTTATCAGCCTGCATCAAAAGAGGCCAAACCCTGTCTTTCTATGATGTTCCCGTGCTGAAATATGGCTTGTTTATGCTGTAAAATGGTTGTTGGGGACCTAAAAGTGGTTGCTAGGGAGAGTCTACAAATTTGTTATATCACTACTTAATACCGACTTGACAGGCCGAGTAGAATGAGCCCACCCCCAAGCTTCTACGACTCTCTAATCTAGATATGGATGTCAGCCATTTTGTCCCCATGTTAAGTCTATGGGCATTTTGGGGGTTACTTTCTTGCCCCTCATGGGGGCAGTGTACCCCCAACCTCTTTGAAAGATCATAGCACACCTCTCCTCAACAGGCCGGACGATTTGACACCTCACTCATCAGTCTAGGGCAAATAATGCGGGAGGAGTTAAGCGCCGAAGTTTTTAAAAAGTGGGTAGTAATAGTAACACTAGAATTGTACATTTCCTAAAGAAAATGTGAGTGGGGTTTGCGTGGCAAATCGATGGGGTAAAATGAATCACTGAACTGGGCAAAAGCAATGGAGTGCTAAGAAATGGCTAAATTCATGTGTTTATGCAGTTGCTAGGGTATTCTAAATGGTTGCTAGGCTGTGGCAACGCCGTTTTAATGAGTGAAAACAAAAACAATTTTATCAGCCTGCATCAATAGAGGCCAAACCCTGTCTTTCTATGATATTCCTGTGCTGAAATATGGCTTGTTTATGTTGTTATGTGGTTGTTAGGGGCCTAAAAGTGGTTGCTAGGGAGTGTCTACAAATTTGGTATATCACTACTTAATACCGACTTGACAGGCCGAGTAAAATGAGCCCACCCCCAAGCTTCTACGACTCTGTAATCTAGATATCGATGTCAGCCATTTTGTGGCAATGTTAAGCCTATGGGGATTTTTGGATGTCAGCCATTTTGTGCCAATGTCAGCCATTTTGTGCCAATGTTAAATTTATGGTGTTGCTAGGTGGTTGCTATGGTGTTCTGAGTGGTTGCTAGGTGGATGCTAAGGTGTTGCTAGGTGGTTGCTAGGGTGTCCTAAGTGGTTGCTAGGTGG